>WEKY01032019.1:264-36189 GCA_013390045.1 Picathartes gymnocephalus | reverse complement strand
ACAGTCAACTACTCTGGTCACAGAATGTACTGATGGCCACAAAACACCTTGTGTATCATTAGTTTGTTCATATAAATAGATATATTTCTGTAGCAAATCAAACTCCAATATTATTAAAGCAATTAGAGCAAGTAATTGTTAAAAACTATTAAATATAATCAGTTTCTAGCCGTTTTACAGTTGCTATTCCAGCTCAATGGCTAGTGTATGGAATATGGCAACAAATAGCACTGCATGCATTTAGAGTCTAATCATAGAAATATAGAATACCAGGTTTGAAGGGACCTCAGTGATCATCTGGTTCAACCTTTCTTAGCAAAAGCACAGTGTAGAAAAGATTCAGGCCCAGCACCCGGAATCTTACAAGTGTCCACAATGGGAAATCCACCACTTCCCTGGGGAGGTTATTTCAATGTCTGACTGTTCTCAGTGTGAAAAAATTTGGACTTGTGACTGAAGTCACAAAACCTCTATTGATCTAAGTCTGCATCAAATTATGATGCCTAATTACTATATTCTCAAACAAGAAACTCAGATTACATATTGTCATGATTTAACCCCAACAACTAAATACCATGCAGCTGTTTGTCCACTCCTCAGATCCCAGTGGGATGGGAAAGATAATCAGAAAAAGAGTAAAGCACATGGGTTGAGATATGAACAGTTTAATTGGAAACTACAGTAAATTACAATAGTAATATTAATAATAATAATGATAACAGTAATAAAAGAGAGAGAGAGGAATAAAACCCAAGAGAAGCAAGTGATGCGCAATAAACTTGTCATCACCCATTGACCCTGTTCTCCAGTAGCAACTGGCTTCCAGCCAACTGCCCTGAGTTTATAAACTGAGTCTGATGGTCTGTGGTAGGGAATACCACTTTGGCCAGTTTGGGTCACCTGTTCTAGCTGTGCTCCCTCACAGGTTCTTGGCATCTCCTCGCTGGAGAGCATGGGAAACTGAAAAGCCCTTAACTTAAGGTAAGCACTACTTTGCAACAACTATAACATAAGTGTGTTATTATCACTATTCTCGCACTAAATTCAAAACACAGCACTGTAGCAGCTAAGCAGAAAATTAACTGTATCCAAGCCAAAACCAGGACACATGAAAAATAATTGGGAAAATCAGAGATTAAACCTCATCTAGTTTATGCGAAGTATAAACCAACCACTTACTGGTTTGAAATATTATTTTTCTGTAAGAATTTCTCTTTTGCTTACCATGTGTACTCTACACCGCAGTGTATCAATCTCTCCTCTCTCTTGTATTCTTTGAGGACCTGTGTATGACTTCTCCCTAGTTAGGGTAGCAGTGGATGACTAATGTAGGCATTGATTACAATTGGGGTGGAAAATGTGGCAAAAGGTTCTGATCATCAAAGAGAAGATACAAGACCTAAGTTTCTAGCTAAGGCATATCACACAGGCAAGACATAGTGAAGCCCAAGCACTGAATCTTCATCTCTTGGTATAGTTTTGAAGATATGAAAAGGTTAATCTCATTCTTGAAAAACTTGCACAACATTTACACAGAGATTTCAGCCTGAGGGACTGATCAAAAAACCCTATAGGTAAATTATATTATTCTTCTGCATAAATTCAAAAATAGTGAATAACGTATCACATTAGAAGAAGGTGGAAGCTTGGGGGTGGGAAAGCAAGGCAAAAGAACTATGTAAATGAAAGCTTCTGAGAATGCAGAGACAAATTCTTGCATATATAATTGTGAAGTCTTTGAAAATCTCTCTGCTGTAGGCAACAACAACTTTTCCCTTCATGAGAACAAGATCTGTCTTGGAATAATACCCAGAATCTTTTGTTTCCAGTACAGCCTACCTCCCTGTGGGGTAACATCAAATCTAGAAGACTCAACGAGTGGAGTTTCCATGGAATTGTTTCTGCAAAGAAAAGATGTTTTTGACTTCACAGAAAGTACTGCCAGTTTATGACTGTGAGTCACAGGGGATCTGGTGAAAATGATTTTTTTTCTATATTGCCTGTACTTTTGCTAACATCCTGTCACACTGCAGTTCTGATAAATACTTCCTTGACTCATTGTTTTCTTTGAAACTCTTCTTCTGTGGAGATTTATCATTGCAAACTTGTATTGAGACTCACTTGCTCTTATCATCTCTTAGCTTGCCACGTTCTTTTATTTCCTTCCTTCTCTGGTTTCGTAATGATCTTTCTTTTGTTTGAGATTCTTTTTTGGAATCACAGAACCACAGAATGGTTGAGGGTGGCATGGATCTCTGGGGCTCATTGTAAAACTCCCCTGCTCAAACTAAGCCATCTAAAGCCAGTTGCCCAGGACCATGTCCAGATGGCTTTTGAATATCTCCAGCCATGGAAACTCCACAATTCTGGACAACCTGAGTCAGTGCTCAGTTCCTGTCACAGGAAAAAAAAGTATTTCCCAAATTTTAAAGAAACCTCCTGAGTTTCACATTCTGCCTGTTGTCTTCACTGGACTCTCTCTAATCACAGAATCATAGAATCACAAAAAGGATTGGGTTAGAAAGGACCTCAGAATCATCTAGGTCCAACCCCTCTGTCATGGGCTGGGGCACCTTTCACTAGACCACATTGCTCAGAGCGTCATTAATACATCCATGACTCCTGTACCCAGGAGCCCAGAACAGTACTCCAGGTGCGCCAGGTGTGGCCTCATCGGAGCCCAGGTCAACATTAACCTTTTTTTTTTTTTTGCTGCAAGGACACATTGTTGACTCATGACCACCAGGACTCCCACGTCCTTTTCTACAAAGCTGCTTTCCAGCTGTTTTAATCCAGCATGTGCTGGTGCCTGAGGATCTTCCTTCCCAGATGCCCGACTTCACACTTTCCTGTGTTCAAATTCATGAGGCTCCTGTCAGCCCATTTCTCCAGTCTGATGAGGTCCCTCAGCATTCCTCAGAGTTGTATATCAGCAGCAATCTTGCTGAGGGTCCGCTCTGCCCAAACATCTAAATCCCTGATCAAGACAGACAGTAGTATTACTCTTTTCCAGTATTACTCTTTTCCCATTATGCTGAACCTTGTAAAGAAAACAATAATATGAACTTGTTAAATCAAATCAGAAAGAAAATGTCTTCACCAGAACTACATAAACTCCATCAGAACTAAGAGCTCCTGAGGTATGACAAGTACTCTGCATAGCCATCCTAGGCCCCTCTCACTTGTGAGATGAGTTGAGCACACTACTCCACAGCTTGGAAAATCATATTCCATGGGCACACTGGCAACATCAGTAGGCATAGCCTGAAGAGCAATGTTCTTGCTTCTGCATTGTCAACCTGTAATATTACTGCTATTCCACCGAAGTGAAATACTGAGGGACACTCTGAGGGTCTCATAATGCTAGCATTCAGCCTCTCATCAAGGAGGGATTTTTGTTGACAACTGTGTCCTTGTCCAACTTCTTAGACGAGCAGAATTTAATTAAAACATGTCTCCTGAGAACACTTGATCACTGTTCAAATAATCCTCAGCTTGCAGACACAGAGCACTAAGGGAGCTTTACTCCCTGCCCTTGCCCACTCTGCATTCCCATGTCCTTTGACTTGACTGCAGCTGTATATCTGCATAAACTCACCCCTTCAGATTAGGTCTGACAACTCCCTCTTTGATAATAAGTAGAGCTCACCAAAAGACTGCAAAGCTTGACCTTACTTTTAATTTGGTACATAATTTAATTTGATATTAGGACAAAGTCTTAGTTGCATAAAATAAATATTTCCATTACACATATCACAATAGTTCCCTTGTTAATGATGCTGATGATGATTGCTGAAAATTTGGCAGATGTCTTTCTCCAGATGTGCTACTTAAATAGCCATTTAGGATAGAGAATTTCCAATCCTCTGCTTTATAATCTTTATTGTTCTCACCCCTGTACACACTGGGCATTTTATGGAGCACAAATATATAAGAACTTACTCCATTTTAATTAGTTGTGAAAACAAAATGTTTCTTTACAAATACTGCAGGAAACAGTGTCTGGCCAGGACTGAAATGGTGGTAGGTGACACTGGAAACAAATCTACCAATTTTGAGCTGCAGTGGTCTAATGACTCCTTAAGAGATAACTTATGAGAGCGCTAAAGAAATGGAGAACTTGCATTCAAGAACAGTGATTAGTGTCATGGGTTCCTGTGAAGCATTAACTTGACAGCCTTGTTCAAGTTAACAATATTTTTGTTCACTCCTCCCTGCTGAGGGTATTGTTTCAAAAAGGGTCATCAGTTTGCAAATCTGGCATCTACTTACATTGTTTAAAAATCTTACAAGACTCCCATTAGAATAATGGGTCCTGACATATATTTCCTAATTTGCTGTATGATATAACTATTGTGGACAACTATAACCATACTCCAATTGCTGCTTTCAAAAGAGGTTTTTAAAAATTGCTCTATTGATCTTAGATGTAAACTGCATCAGTGATGGTATAAACAATATGTCCTGTGGGACGACAACATTAATATTTTATTACTAACTTCTTGCATACCCTCCTACATGAGCTGTGGAATGTAAAAACAACCTTCACTGAAGCAGAGGAGGAAAAACAAAAAGTGGGTATATAAATAACTTCTGAGAAATACTCAGTAATTTAAACATTTCATAAGCTGCATTTCTGCCTAGGATGTTGGCTTTTAAAATGCAGGTTTGCTGCCCTGCATAGAATTTAAAGGATGCTCATTGACAAATCAAAACCTGGTCACTCATTTTCAAGAAAATCTGATTACTTGGTTCGAAGGAGCACATTTGTTGTTTGAAATCACATTGTCTATTTTTAGAAGATGCTTTCTCATAAGCATCCATATGCCATTGTTTTACTCAAAAGAAATGAAGAAACTGAGGGGGAACATGGACAGAAGTTTCTGGCCATCTCTCTGCAGCAGTGCACAGGCTCAATGCAATATATCTAACGCATCTGATAAACTACGCTACGCAGCCGAAGGCAAAAGATCTTGAAGGAGGAGAGCCAGTGTTCATAAATTAATTGCCTTTCTCTCTTCACAGGCTATATTGAAGGCAGGCACCTTTCAAAGGTCAGTCCAAAATGTCCCATTTTCTCTCAGTGGTAACAGGAATGATGGCCACAGATCATATTCCACTGCATCCTCACTAGTGATTAGAGCACTGGATGAGGGAGCAGTGACTTGAATTTTTGGGTTTATTCTTCCTGAAAGAGTAATGCCAAAACACTGAGAAAAGGCCTAACCAGTAAAAGAGAGGTGTCCATTCTTTCCAAAAAGACTGGGCTGCTGTGGCCTCTGGGCAGCAAAGGACCTCTGTTCTCAAGGTGAAAAGAAGCCTGACTTTTAGCATTTAGGATAGGGGAAGCCGCACAAGGGAACAGTCTGAAGTTAATTCTCTCTTTTTACATCATGTTTTTGCTTTTTACTCAGAGATAATCTAGTCTGAGAGGTGGGGAACCTTCATCTGGAACCTCAATTCCAGTGAGCTGTGCTGATTTGCAGGAAAATTGCGCCATACTGTGGGAAGAAGAAAGTACCTGTACAAGGTTAGATAAGACTAGGTAGAGTTCATGTAAGAGCCTGCAACTTTGTAGACTCTAAGCTGCAAATTTATGTGGTATGTGTAACATGGAGAGCACAACTATGCAAAAAGAAAACCGAATATATCCCCAAGGGGCATTTCTAATGTAAAAATGTTGCTTGATTGGGTATTTAATTTCACTTTAACTAATTAATAGCAGTGGATGCTTCATTTGAAAATAAAGAAGAGAACTCAAGTGATACTTGAGCCTGATGAACATTATGTCCTTATGCAGAGATAGACAGCCCTGCTCTTCATACGCACCAGCACTTCTGTGCTCTGCCTCCAGAAAATACCCCAGTGATTCCTGACAACTAGAATAGTCACTCCATGGGTTATAGAAATACATCAGAGGGAAGAAGAAAGATGTTTTGGAAGTGACAGAGACATTTTTTCCTGACTGCACCTCTGCCTTCAAATCAGCAAAGTGAATATGCCTGTAAGTTGCAGTGTCTTAAGTTCCCAGTAACCTCAAAGGACTGCATAGCTGGAATCAGGTCCTAAATACATGTATAAATATATCTTAGGCTAAAAGAGCACCTGCTTAAATGTACTCCTATAATGTACCAGTTTATAATAAAAACATACAAAAAGTTTAGAGTCATGTCACTGTTCTGGGCTGCTCAGAAAACACAAAGTAGTTTGTGATTTTAAAGAACATATAAAAAAAGTTTGTGAGGATATGTGGATGTACGCCTGACATTTAAAAAAGTGACTACAGTTGTTTTTTCTAGATCTGCCATTGTCGGGTTGGTTTTGTTTGTAACTATTCCATCTGCAGGCATAGGTTCTGGCTCCATTATGCAGTATCATTATGACACAAAAAAGAAACCTAACCTCATAGGGATAGGGATTCATCATACGCCACAGTGCAGTTACCTCCGGGAATATTATAAGGAATGTTTCAGCCAGGCAGAAAGCAAAAAAGCATGACATAAAAGAAAGTGATTCACCAACAACTGCGTGAGCACCGGCGATGCACGGTGATGCTGAGGAAGGAAGCTGTTGGAGGTGTTCTGAGACTGCAGGCTGGAAAAGCTGAATTCTCATTAAGATAAAATGTGAATGCCAAAACAAATAAAAGGCAGCCACTAGAAACTCCTAGTTGAGTGAGTAGGTGACTCAACTATTTGTGGGCTCTGTGGACTAGGTCCCTGCTAGTCCACAGAGCACACAAATGCAGAACAGGATAAAAGCAGTACAAATGCAGACTACTCAACCCTCGGGCTCCCCCGACAGTGAAGTCACTACATTCCAGCTGCGGACAGTCCAGATGATCCGAGCTGCTCAGTGGCACAAGAGGGAAAATGCTGCCTGCCTTCGGTGCTCTGACTGCAGGCTTGCAATAGTCCAAGAGATAGAAAACTAAATCAAATTAAATTAACTCAATTTAATCTCAAATTGTCCACAACAAATGTCCAAAGAAAAGCAAATGATTTTGGATTTCAAAATGCATCCAAAAGTTTTGGAAGAGTAAGTGATTGATAAAACCCACAAAAAGTTATGACTTAGAGTTACAAGAAATCTTCAATGTTCAATTTGAATTGTAGGTGCAAATCAGACGAGCCCCAGAAACAAGTCTAAGCGACTTTAGAATTTACTTTTCTCAGACAGAGGTTTCCTACTGGATCCTACTGCAATTCCATTCAAAATAATTACAGTAGTCTAAATCACCCAGGTAACATTAAATTATTTCAACAAATATTTTACGTCAGGGTATGGTGTCAAGAGCTTGCCCAAGAAACACATGCCTTATAGAGAAAGAGAGTAGTGTAAATAAAAGCTACCTCATCCTTCCAGAATCCAGATCCAAAGTAAGGACGTATCAGGCTTTCAGAGAAAATTTTGTGCCTTTTTTTTCCCAGAAGAGAGAACTTGCACATTTTTCTGTGTCTCCTTACAAAAAACCCCCATATTTTTGTCTGGAATACTACCTGTAAGGAATATTCCTTCCTCCCACAGCCTCAAAATGTCAAAATTGAGGAAATCACCTAGCATAGAAAATAATTTTCTTAGACAAATGTTTAATGATTAACAAAGTAGTGAAGGTTTGAAAATCTGGGTAATTTCAGGAATAGTTGGTAGTATTCTCTTTGTCTAAGCAACAACACAGACATGAGGTGCTGTTTGAAAGATGATTAAATTGGGTCTTACATTGCCCCAAAGCATCACAGATGTGCAAGACTGAAAGGTCATCTGAGTCCTTTCCTTCATTACAGGATCAAGTATAATCAGATTTAATAATCTCTCACTAATGCTTGTCTTCCCCATTTTTTTAAAAGAACTTCAATAAGAGGAATTCCAAAGCCCTCCTAAGCAACGTGAACGGAGCTGCTCTCACAGTTAGATTCTCCTATTATTGCACTTCAGCCTTTTCATCTGCAGATTAAAGTGATTCAACCTTGTCACTTCAGTGGGATTGAGAACAACTGACAACTTTCAAATATTTGAAAAATATTATCCTAACCCCCTTTTCTACACTAACTTGTTTCCTTCAGTTTTCTTCCAAGGATTGTGGGCTTTCTTAGACACCAATGATTCTTTTTGGCTCTTCTCTGCACCCTCTCTCAATTTGTCACTGTCTTTTCTACAAGTGTGCAGCCCAAGGATAAATACAGAAGTACAGTTGAGATATTCCTAGCGACAAGTAGAGCAGAATAATTGCCTCCCATGCCTTATACATCATTCCTGTTAATTTACCTCAAAATGGGACTGCCTTTTCTGCAACAACAACATGTTAATTCAGATGCAATTATGGCTAACTGCCATACAGCCACCTAACCAGACAGTACCCATTTTGCATCTACATGTTTGATTTTCTTTCCTGGTGGTAGTAATTTGTGCTTGCTGTTATCACTTTATTGAAAAATTCTATTTGATTAATTTCAGAACATTTCTAAAGTTCATTTTGCATTCTTACTATGTCACCCAAAATTCTTTCAACTTCCAGCATGATGTCTTCCATGAATTTGCAAATGCCCTCCCTTCTGTTGTCTGAGATACTAGTGAAAATAGTAAGGAATATCACATCTAGGGGGATTTCTTGCATATGTCTTGAAAGGATTTATGAAACTATTTCCTATTCTCACATTAACATAAATTTCGTAAAAATCTCCATCATTCTTGATTGTAGAAAAAGCTGAATTTGCTTGCATTAATTTGAATCTGGTGCTACCATAGACTCAAATAATAGCTCTGGAAAGTATAAACTTAGCTGTTAATCTTAGAGAGGTGCTAAATATGAAGTTTCATGACAATTAAACATCAACGTCAATTTTCACTGATGATCGACTTCGCAGAATAAAGCTAATATGCTTGTAATTTCTCTTGGAATGTAAAACAATGAGGGATCTGCACGGCAACAGCTAATTGTGATTGGCTGTTATGAAGTGATTCCTCACCTAACTGCCAAATACTCCTAGTTTTGCTATGATAATTTTTAAAGTAATTTGATAATTTTTACACACTGAATGTAGAATAATTATTTGAACTCAATTTCTCCGTGTTTTTCCTACCTGCTCTATCATTGCTAAGATTCATACCTAAAAATTTTGTTTAGAAACATACTCCAACTGTTAATGTGATATAAATTGGTCATAATTATAAGGTCGGACTGAATTTTTGTTTAATTTTAAGTTAAGGGATATCTTTTTCACTGATTTCATTTGGCTTTAGTTCAGGCTGTAACACTAATAGGTTATGTATAGGTAATTAGTAGCAGTTGTAAAATTATGAACCTACTTAGTAATAATTTAAATGTTGTTTACATAGGAATTTATCAAAGAGATTTATCTGTGGGTGACAGCATAACAAAGCTACTAACTGGATATTTAGTATTCATATAAACATTTATTTTCAGACTATAAATCATTGCAATGGAGCAATGCTTGAACAGGAAATTTACAACATAAGTGATATTTCACCTAGGATATAGAACATTTTATAAGCCAACTTCCTTATATTGACTCACGATCATACAGGCAGTAGAGTTAGAGTGAGGCTGAATGTGCCTATAGAATTTGAATGAGATCACAGATGACTGTTTAGGTGATTTCAAAACTGAAATATTGTGGATGAAAGAAAGGAAATAAAGAAAAGGAAGGAAGGAAGGAAGGAACGAAGGAAGGAAGGAAGGAACGAAGGAAGGAAGGAACGAAGGAAGGAAGGAAGGAAGGAAGGAAGGAAGGAAAACTAGAAGTCTCTGGAAAACCAGAAAATCTGTAATTCTTTAATTGTGATTAATAGATCAGTAAATACACCAAATTGTTACCATAGTATATGTTATTATTACCACCCAGTACTAACAACTCATTATTTTCCCTATGAGAAAAGAAGAAAAATAGTAAGCAGCAGTGAATAGGAAGTACTAGGCTGTGTGTGTGCAGGAAGCTTTGGAGATTCTCACTTCTGCTAATTTCACCTACTGATGACATGGTATGTGAAGACATGCCATCACAAGGAGGTCCAGTATAGCATATGGGAAAAACAGAAGATCTTGAGAAAAACAATATTAAATATGGCATGAAATTCAGCAATGTAATTGGTAAAGTGATACATTTAGACAGTAGTGGGAGTTTTTGTTACTAATAAGAATCTCAACATAGGAAAAACATGGGAGAGTAGGAGAATCAGACCATATCTGACAGTTTCAGAGGGCTTTACACAGTATGATGGAAAGGCAAGTGTGTACTGAAGCTCTAACCATGCAACTCCTAGTAAGGATAATAAAGTATTAATGTCTCTGCAAAAAGTCCTGAGGACAGTTCATGTAGGATAAGTGCATGAGATGCTGGTTGAAGACAAAATAATTTTAGCTGAAACGTAAGTGAGCAGAAAAAGCTAGTGCAACAATCAAAGGGGGACAAGAGACCAGATTATTATGGTTTAACCTAAAAACTAACAGGAAAGGGATATCAATGCAGGTAAATTTTGCCAATAGAAACTCCCCAAAGAACAAACAAACAAACAAACCAATAAATTCTACCAGAAAAACAAGATTATCTCAACAGTTCACTAATACAGCTAGCTTGGAAATCCAAATCAGTTTGGCTGGATGACCAAGAACAAAGAGTGATGGTGAAAGGAGTAAAACCCAGTTGGTAGCCAGTCACAAGTGGGGTTCCCTAGGGCTCAGTATTGGGGCCAGTTCCATATAAGATCTTAACCGATCTTCTGAATGAAGGGATCAAGTGCACTCTCAGTCAGTTTGCAGATGACACTGAGCTGGACCAGACTACTGATCTGCTGAGGGGCAGGAAGACTCTGCAGAGGGATTTGGACAGGCTGGATCAATGGGCCAAGGGCAACTGGGTGAGGTTCAACAAGGCAAAGTCCTGCCGTTGGGTCACAACAACCCCTTGCAATGTTCCAGGCTGTGGCCCAGTGGAAAAGGACCTGGGGGTACTGGTTGACAGACATCTGACCATGATCCAGCAATGTGCCCAGGTGGCCAGGGAGGGCAATGGCAACTTGGCCTGGATCAGAAATAGTGTAGCCAGGACCAGGAGAGGGAGTGGCCCCCTGTACCTGGCACTGGAGAGACTGCACCTCGAATCCTGTGTCCAGTTTTGGGCCCCTCACTACAAGAAAAACACTGAGGGGCTGGAGCATGTCCAGAGAGGGGCAATGAAGCTGCTGAACGGTCTGGACCACGAGTCTGATGAGAAGCAGTTGAAGGAGCTGAGTATGTTTATTCTGGAGAAAAGGAGGCTGAAGGTAGAACTTATCACATTACAAGTCCCTGAAAGGAGGCTGTAGCCAGGTGGGGGTCAGTCTCTTCTCCAAGGTAACAAGTGACAGGACAAGATCAAGTGGCCTCAAGTTGCATCAGAGGAGGTTCAGATTGGCTATTAGAAAAAAAAGTCTTCATCATAAGGGTCATCCAGTACTGGAAAAGGTTATTCAGGGAAGTGGCTGTGTTACCATCCCTGGATGTATTTAAAAGATGTGTTGCTTAAGGGACATGGTTTAGCGGTGGACTTGGCAGTGTTAGGTTAACAGCTGGTCTCAATGATCTTAAGGGTATTTTCCAATGTAAATGATTCTATGATTCTATGAAAAGTCAAGAATGGGTTTCTGAGATAGTCTTTCAGTGAAACTATGAAGCAAAATATTACACCTATTTTCAAAACAAATTTCAATTAATTTTAGTTAGATGGCATGATTGCCTGTAGCAGCAGTGTTGGAGTTGGGGAGTTCATATATGATACCAATAACAAAACCCTGAACATTCAATTAAAGGTGCTAATCACACTGGAAAATCCCACTTTATTCACAACAACTAAAGCTGAGCAACTGGGAGAAGAATATTTTGTTTCTATAAAACATTTATCAAGGAGACAGATCAAAGTACACTGTAGTTCAGAGCTCTTCTTTGTATGATCACTGAATCTGCTGCAGTGTGCTTCCAGTCTACCTAACCATTTGTTTAAGAGAATATGACCAACTTAACCTGAAACAAGTGACTGACTGGAACAAAACTTACTAGTAGCTTATTATTTGGAACAAAGTCATTTATTAATATTTATGTTTGAAATCTGTTATTAAAGTGATATATTTTAGAAACAATATGACTCAGTTGCAAGGAATTTCAAAGTAAACTTTAAAATCTATTGTCATTTTAAAAGGAATTTTGTTATTTCAGCTACAAATCTATCTACAGATTGCTAGTTATGAACCTGAGGTTTAAAAAATCATGTCTTCCAATGGCTGGATGCAGTATGTACTTTATTTATATTGACTTTCACATCAGGAAACCATATTGATGAAAAGTTTCTTTTGCTAATAATGGTATTTCAGATTGAATAATAAATTACAAGGAAAGAGAAAACACCTTAAAATATTTTTATAGAAGGTAGTTAATGAATATAGCACAGTATAAAACTCACCGTTCTCCATCAGCACTTACATTTATGACCTGTTGAGCTGGCAACTCACCGGCAGGTTTATGTATGTAACTTGTAACACATCAGTAGATGTACCACTACCCTCACAAACGAAGGGAAAAAGAGAATATCCTTAATTGATTGAATGGGTTTTACACTACTAAATTGGAGCCAATCTTACACAGAATACACACCAAGAAGTAGTTTTTGATACGTTCTATTTAACTGTGACACAGCAGGTAAGAGCCTTCCCTCCTGATCTGTTCCTATAAAACGTGCAGTGGGTGTGCTGGCTCTGTGAGCCCTTGCAGGCATGCCAGCTGAAGGCACCATGGTAACCACGCTGGAGAGTGGCTCTGACATTTAGGAAAAGGCAGCTGGGAGAGACTGCAAGATAGTCATGGAAACACTCAGCCAGCTCTTTCTCCATTAGTTACCTGGGAGGAAAGTTTTTCCTGGAAACAAAGGAGAATAAGTGGCAAACTGACAGTTACTTCACGGAGTTATTAAGAATGTCAGGGAGAAGTAGGCAACAAAACCCTATGTGATTATTTGATAGTGGGACAAAGGAAAATTTTCTAATGCAAAAGGAAAAGAAGTCATGGCTGCACTCTAAGAAATAAAGCAATATGACAAAAAGTGTAAAATNAGTGGAAAAGGACCTGGGGGTACTGGTTGACAGACATCTGAACATGATCCAGCAATGTGCCCAGGTGGCCAGGGAGGGCAATGGCAACTTGGCCTGGATCAGAAATAGTGTAGCCAGGACCAGGAGAGGGAGTGGCCCCCTGTACCTGGCACTGGAGAGACTGCACCTCGAATCCTGTGTCCAGTTTTGGGCCCCTCACTACAAGAAAAACACTGAGGGGCTGGAGCATGTCCAGAGAGGGGCAATGAAGCTGCTGAACGGTCTGGACCACGAGTCTGATGAGAAGCAGTTGAAGGAGCTGAGTATGTTTATTCTGGAGAAAAGGAGGCTGAAGGTAGAACTTATCACATTACAAGTCCCTGAAAGGAGGCTGTAGCCAGGTGGGGGTCAGTCTCTTCTCCAAGGTAACAAGTGACAGGACAAGATCAAGTGGCCTCAAGTTGCATCAGAGGAGGTTCAGATTGGCTATTAGAAAAAAAAGTCTTCATCATAAGGGTCATCCAGTACTGGAAAAGGTTATTCAGGGAAGTGGCTGTGTTATCATCCCTGGATGTATTTAAAAGATGTGTTGCTTAAGGGACATGGTTTAGCGGTGGACTTGGCAGTGTTAGGTTAACAGCTGGTCTCAATGATCTTAAGGGTATTTTCCAATGTAAATGATTCTATGATTCTATGAAAAGTCAAGAATGGGTTTCTGAGATAGTCTTTCAGTGAAACTATGAAGCAAAATATTACACCTATTTTCAAAACAAATTTCAATTAATTTTAGTTAGATGGCATGATTGCCTGTAGCAGCAGTGTTGGAGTTGGGGAGTTCATATATGATACCAATAACAAAACCCTGAACATTCAATTAAAGGTGCTAATCACACTGGAAAATCCCACTTTATTCACAACAACTAAAGCTGAGCAACTGGGAGAAGAATATTTTGTTTCTATAAAACATTTATCAAGGAGACAGATCAAAGTACACTGTAGTTCAGAGCTCTTCTTTGTATGATCACTGAATCTGCTGCAGTGTGCTTCCAGTCTACCTAACCATTTGTTTAAGAGAATATGACCAACTTAACCTGAAACAAGTGACTGACTGGAACAAAACTTACTAGTAGCTTATTATTTGGAACAAAGTCATTTATTAATATTTATGTTTGAAATCTGTTATTAAAGTGATATATTTTAGAAACAATATGACTCAGTTGCAAGGAATTTCAAAGTAAACTTTAAAATCTATTGTCATTTTAAAAGGAATTTTGTTATTTCAGCTACAAATCTATCTACAGATTGCTAGTTATGAACCTGAGGTTTAAAAAATCATGTCTTCCAATGGCTGGATGCAGTATGTACTTTATTTATATTGACTTTCACATCAGGAAACCATATTGATGAAAAGTTTCTTTTGCTAATAATGGTATTTCAGATTGAATAATAAATTACAAGGAAAGAGAAAACACCTTAAAATATTTTTATAGAAGGTAGTTAATGAATATAGCACAGTATAAAACTCACCGTTCTCCATCAGCACTTACATTTATGACCTGTTGAGCTGGCAACTCACCGGCAGGTTTATGTATGTAACTTGTAACACATCAGTAGATGTACCACTACCCTCACAAACGAAGGGAAAAAGAGAATATCCTTAATTGATTGAATGGGTTTTACACTACTAAATTGGAGCCAATCTTACACAGAATACACACCAAGAAGTAGTTTTTGATACGTTCTATTTAACTGTGACACAGCAGGTAAGAGCCTTCCCTCCTGATCTGTTCCTATAAAACGTGCAGTGGGTGTGCTGGCTCTGTGAGCCCTTGCAGGCATGCCAGCTGAAGGCACCATGGTAACCACGCTGGAGAGTGGCTCTGACATTTAGGAAAAGGCAGCTGGGAGAGACTGCAAGATAGTCATGGAAACACTCAGCCAGCTCTTTCTCCATTAGTTACCTGGGAGGAAAGTTTTTCCTGGAAACAAAGGAGAATAAGTGGCAAACTGACAGTTACTTCACGGAGTTATTAAGAATGTCAGGGAGAAGTAGGCAACAAAACCCTATGTGATTATTTGATAGTGGGACAAAGGAAAATTTTCTAATGCAAAAGGAAAAGAAGTCATGGCTGCACTCTAAGAAATAAAGCAATATGACAAAAAGTGTAAAATGGAAAGGATAGGGAGATTTCTTTTAAGAATGGGATGAAGTGAGGAGACACAGGAAGTCATCCAGAAAAGCTCTTTTTAGCACATGCTCCACAGCTTCTCTAAGAAAAAAACAAATGATTTCAAAGGGAACTTCAGATGTGTGATCAAGCCTCTCCAACAGATTATCATCAGTTGCTTTCACACAGAGGAGAACAAGTACTGCTCTCATTTTGATCAGATACACATCACATAAGGACTGGCAGGTGTACAGATCTCATCTTGGTGGCTAAATGTGTTGGTAAAGACTAGCCATGATAACGTGCTGAATCTGTGTGAAGTGGGTACTTACAGCTGAAAAAAATGAATGCTTGCCTTTTTAAAAGTATGTTCCTGCTCCTTAAGAATGTATATTACATATTGTCTATTGGCTGTTTGTGCTGGCCACCCTGCATCTGTTTTGAATACTCAGAAAGCAAGAGAGATACACATTAAACAGGTAATGTGCTAGTGTTTCTCTGTACACCCACCACAGCCCTATTGCAAAGCTAGCTTTCAAGAAATTACATAATAATAATAATAATAATAATAATAATAATAATAATAATAAAACCTTTTAGCTTGTAATTTTTCACCGACTAGAACCCCAGCCATAAATATTTCCTTTCCTGAAAAACAGGAAAAAATATAACAGATACTGATCATACTGAGCTGTGTATATGCAAAATGGTCAAAACATGTACAAGCAGGCAGAAAATCCACTCTGTTCTGAAACAGGAGAAAAGAGTTTTTTAATCATTGACCCAGTATTTGTAAATACTCCAGCAACAATATTTTTTTCAGTTTTTCCCTGTCAATTACTCATGCAGGGTAATATAAAATTGGGTATTTGTTGTTGTGGGGTTGTTTATGCAACTAACCCAGTAAAAATACTTGCAATCAGTCTATAGCCATGCACCCAAGCTCTGACTTGGCTTCTTACACAACTAGGGAAATATCAGAAGTTGGGAAACAAATTTCCAAGTTCTTACATGTAAATGATTCTTTCTTTTTTCTAGCATTCAACACATTTTCTCTCTCTTTGCTTTTACATTTTTAATATCTTAATTTCCTTAACTACCCTTTGAAAACATCTCTTGTTAACACAGTTTTCATCAGATAAAGTGCACTGACAGAGGAGCTACTGACAGAGGAAAACAGCTTAGGTTTCAAATGCAGCATCTATGATAAAGGATGAAAGAAGACAGTCAATTGTTTCTGTGGCTCCTAAAACAGGATCAATACCAGGCAGTATCAGATCGAGCCAGAGTTCACTCTCTTATAAAGAAAGCCCTTGGAAGAGAGCAGAAAGAGGCCACCGCAGCTTGTATATGGAATTGCAAGCACAACTGTTGAAGCATAGCAGGAACCAGCTAAATATGTATGCAGAGAGATCTGGCTTCTCACAAAAAAGGACGTGCAGTTTTCACAGCAGGAAGAGATGCTCAGAATTGAAATTCTGTGATTCTGGCAATCGAACTATTGAGGGAACAGCTGAACTGATAAATCTAGTGGCAAATGCTGATTATTCCAAGACAGAAATGCTGATGGGTTTCCCTAGTTCCTCAAATTGACAAATTTTGGATTTTTTTTTTCTGTGGGGAAAGAAGTTATAACATTTGAATATGAAATTCCATAGTACAGCACAAAAAATTTGTGTTAAGTTCATTTGCAGTAATTTGCTGTAATTTAGCATTCAAAATTTAGAAACTGAAAGAGTATGTGCAGTATGTGCTGCCCCTCCTATGCCTTCCTCAATTAAGTCAAGTGCAGTTGCCAAGCTGACATCACTCCTGGAGCTTGTGGAGGCTGTGGCTTCACAGAATCACTGAATATGCTGAGTTGGAAGGGACCCATCAGGACCACTGAGACCAACTCCTGGCAGTGTGCAGGACACCTCAAGAATCACACCATGTGCCTGAGAGTGCTGTCCAGATGCCTCTTGAATTCAGACAGGCTTAGTGCTGTGACCCATTCCCTGAGGAGCCTGTTCCAGTGCTCAGGGGCACCTGAGCCTACAGGAAGGCTTTGTGCTGTCAGGAGACAAGCCACACTCCACTGTCCCCTCCTGCTCAGGATCCTTTCTTCCTTGTACCCTTTATCTTCCTTCTCTCGCAGACTTGTCTAACCCTGCCCTTTGGGGGACTGCTTTAATACTCATGGGTTAAAGAATATTACATGGAAAATCTACCTAGAAGGGTTTCCTATCTATTGAATTAATGAGATACAGCAAGATCAGGAATGGCTTCAAATTTGTGAGTAAATTGCACAGAATTATTTATTAGGTATAATCAAACTGTGCAAACTGAAATGAGTGGGGTTTGAACTCATCAGGAAAAAAACAAAACCCGTAATAAATACAGCAGAACAGCCTTTGAGTAAAAATATCAGTAAGGAAGTCCTAAATAAATTGGACCAAGCAGATAATTAAACATGGCCTTCTGTAAACGTAAGCAATGTGAGAATTATTTGCTGGACTCTAAACCTCACAAACCCACAGACCATTTTGATATGGAGTTGATGATCTCAAAGCAATCCTCTGTGCATTTGGCAAGCAAGTGGTCCCCAACAACATAACCTTCCTACTGCAGCAGAGATTGAATGCATTTTTAAATGAGAAATCATTCAGTAGTATGTGCATAAGGATACTTTGACCATCATTTTGAAGGGCAAAGAGGCTTAATCAGATGCTGCAATCTACTACGAGATATTAAAAATTTGCTTTTTCCATTTTACTTTGGTATATTCCCAAAGACAACACTCCTAAAAAAAGCTTTTAATTTCCAAATGCATTTACTTAATGGGAAGTTTCTACATCTTTCTGACCCCTGAACAGACCTTGGCATAAAAGCAGTGCGACACTATGCAAATATCTCACACTTAGAATTCTGTACTTCAGAAACCAGCCTTGCATTTGAAAAATCTGGATGATTCTCAGAAAAAGTTGCTGTACACTTTGTGAAAATGGTTTTCTTTGTTTATAGCATTAGAGGACTGAAATGGAGGAAGGAACACTGTTATCTGAGTTTCTTACCAGGAAACTTTGGCAAATTGATCACTTTAATATTAATTGAAATAAAAATGCTATAATCTAGCAGTGATGAGACAAATATGAATACCAACACGCGATTCTTCACACCTGTCCTACAAGCATCCAGCTTTGAAAATTCCATGAATTTGGGGTTCAATTCTCTTACTTTCTCCCTCAAAATCCCTTGAAAAGTTTTCCACTCAGTTTATCCTGGACATATTACTGAATAAAAGCTACATAAATTCCACCTTGCTGCTAATAGCTTTCTACTGCTCAAAGACCAGATTTCTTCATTGAAAAGAAAGCTTCTTGTAAACGGACTTCTAAGCCTATCTATCATTTTATATGAATTCAAAATCCACAAATATACTGAATAGACATCTTCTTTGTGTTGAATAGCATGCTTTATGCTGTTGATTCAGTACACTAAGACATCTTAAAAGGAATTTCTTGATGGCCAGAAATGCCAGCATGTGGCTTTTCACTTGAGGACACCTTGTCCCTTTGATGCAAACAGATGCATAACTATGTAATTTCTGCTGTGGAATCATCAGTTTTCCAAAAACACTAACAGTGTAATGGGCTTTTCAATTAGTGATCCTGTCAATTTACTGATGAAAGACTGGAAGCATGAGTGGCTGTGTGATCTGGGGGTTATAAATACATGTAATGAGCTATCATGCAAGAAAAGGTATGACAGCCTCTGAAGCATAAGGTCTGCTAAAAAAGAAAAGACCCTCTGCAGAACTATTTTTATGAGTTAATAAAAGAAAGTATGTTATTTTCATTTCTTATGCTGCATCCTTTATTGAAGGAACCCACACAGCCCAAGAGCATAGGCTTTTCTTAATACCCACAACTGCTACAGCACATCAGTTATGATTATACCTGGTGAATACAAATCACAAAATGATGTATTTGACAGGAGGTCATAAAAAGACTAGATCTTCTCATGAAGTTGTGCTGATACTGCCATGGTGGTTACTTAGCAAGGAAAAAAGTTGAACTTAATTTGGTATGCGTCATCTCCCCAGAACACAGTTTTATCAAGCCACTGAAAGCAGAAGGTTTCATCGACTCTTGGCCAGAGCTCTCTTGGAGCCATTTCATTTTGGTCTGGCAGAACTGTCCATTAAAGCAGTCAGTTCAGCAGGCAGCTCCTGGATCCCACTTCCAGCAGGCTCCTGCTGGTGCATCCTACTCTCCCACACAGGCTGACTGTCAGGATTTGGCTCACAAAAATGGCTCATCCATCATGCTGCACCCTGGGAGGTGATGGCCGGGACCCAGACCCCTGCCCTTCCCTCCTGACTCCCTTTGCCCTGGCCCTGGAGCTGTCTCACAGGGAGCGTGCACCATGCCCACGTTCACACAAACTCATCAGCACAGCCTCTCCTTCACCATAGCTGCAGGGCAGGGAGCAGCACCTGCATGCCCGACCTTGTCCATGCTCCCAGCAGATGGCTGCTGAACAGAGACACGTGAGGATGAGGGGAAAGACTCAAATTTTCCACTTTACCCAGACAGAACTGGGGGGTAGCAGAAGCAGCAGACATTTTATAGAATAAGCAGAATTAGCCACCAGTGTTAAAATCATTCTGTTGAGCCACAGCTGAGATAATGTAGATCCTTGCTCATTTTTTAGGCTGAGTGAAAAGCAAAGTACACCCACGCATTGTTATGGATATAAATAACAACATACTTTTTCATAAACTTCATGAGAAGTGACTTTGAAACGGAATCTCCTTGGTATTGAAATATGATACAACATTTGAAGTTAAAATATTAGATTTTGTTTGGGCAAGAAAGAAAATTGCATTTTCTCAGTACCACTGAAAACAAAGGCCATTTTAATTTCTGAGCCAAGCTACAGGCATGAACATTTGATATAATCACAGCAGAGTTATAAGACTTGGAGTGGCAAACCCAGCCTTTCAAATAACAACTAAAGTTTTGTCTGTGTACCAATAGTAATGGGAATGATAAACTAGGTGAACATCTCCAGGAGGCTGTTGAATCAGACACAAAAAGGTAACAATTCCACGTTTAACAAGATTAGTTCAATTAGATCAACACAGGAGCAAAACAAAGAAATCATTACATTTAGGCATTGTTACTGAAGGAAGTATTGGTGCAAGCACCAGAAGAGCACCATCACTATACATCACTACTGAGAAATACCAGATATTAAAAATTATCTGAAAATATCTTAATTAATATTCCTGATGGAATGAATTGTGTGTGTGTCAGCAGTGTGCCTTTGCAGTCAGGAAGACAAACACTACCTTAGCAAGAGTGGAGCCAGAGGGATGAGGGAAGTGACTTTTTCCCTCTACTGCACACCAGTGGGGTGGAATCGAGAATGTGATGTTGAGGTCCAGTTTTGATTTCCTCCTGAACACAGTACGAGATGGATATTTACAAACTAAGGGCTGCTGAGATGGTCTGAGCGCTGGAGTACATCATGTACGAGGAGAGGCTGAGGGACCTGAGTTTGCTGAAGCTCGAGCTGAGAGGGAATTTAGCTGAAGTCTGCTGCTCTGTAAAGGCAATCTACAGAGCAGTGCACAAGGAAAGGGTGAGAAGCAATGGCCACAAGTTGCAATAAGATACATTGCAGCTAAGTAAAAGAAAAAAATGTTTTCAAAATAACAATGGAACACATTGACCAAACTGCAGCATCTCTTTCTTTGGAGATTTTCAATACTTTTTCTGTTTCAGCTTTGAAGTTTGTTCCACTTTGAGCTGAGGCTGGAATCACATGATCTCCAAGGGCCCCTTCAAACCTAAATTATACTGTGATTCCGTGATTCATGATGCTTCTCCCCAGAGAAAAAGGAAATATTATTCAGATTCTGCTTGCAAATAATAAAAATGTTCTTTGAATACCTGGAGACCAATCAGTTTGTACCAAAATTACCCTTTCCTCAAGATCAGAGTTGCCAATATTTATAAGGCAATTGTATAACAGTGTATCACATAATAGATGGCAGCAGAGGCTGAACATAACACGCCTACATAGTGAGACAAAGAACACTGATCTGACTATGGTATTCATTTACATAGAACATTCAGTTTTTAAAAATGTTTAAAACCCTCAGCCTTGCTAATTTCTGGAAGACTGTTTAGAATATCTTGCTTTTAACAAATTTCAGCTGTGTGTTTTTTCCCCTAACTTGTTTGTTGTGAACAAGAACCAAAATCCCAAGAGTGAAACCCAACAGAAAGACATTTCACTGGGGAAAAAAAAAAAAAATCTTTCTAGTGGTATCTCTTGCCAGTTTTAAATGTGAACTTTTAGACTTGGACCTTTCATGGACTACTATCAACCAGCCATGTTAAAAAAAACCCCAAACATCAGAACCAGAAAACCGCATTACATCATTCCTTCTGCCAAAAACAATGCAGATAAGCAAAGCATCAAAAAAAAAAAAATCTTTCATCTCTATGACCGAAAGTAACTGAAGCTTGTATAACTTGTTTTATTTTGAAGTATTATGTGAATGACTAAACTTAGTACAGTTAAATATTGTCTAAATGATATTATCAATTAGTATATAACTGATTTAAGGAAATCAAATTTTCACAGTACACTGGGTTTTTCTCAGCAAAAAATGGTTGATTTTGCCATATGACACCATTAGAAAATATTAATAATATTTTTAAAAATTTCTATGACTGTTTTAATGAAAAATCCAATCAAAGGTTGTTAAAATAAAGTAATTTTTACAAATAGGCTAGCTTCAGGATCTACCTATTCCAGAAAAAATCGGACACATCTGTAACAAGAACTTGCACCTTCCAGTTCTTTAACACTGTATTTGTTTATGCAAATACATGCAAAGTCAGGAACAAAAAAATAAATTAATGCTTGCAAATGCAGGCTTAGAAGTATTACAAAATGTTTCCAGTAGTATTTATGACTTCATTATACATTTACCCAAGAGTCAAAACCTGATGATGACTCATTAATTTCCAGCATGTGAAATTGCTTTATTATGGAACTTCACCTTCAGAAACTGGATCATTTTAGCAGGTAAGACTCTCTAGTTTCATTTTACTTTCACCTCACAGCACCATCCCAGTAAAGGAGTATATTGACCCACTGTGGCTAATGTATCTGAAATTTCTTATTTGACATAGAGAATTACATCTGCTCAAACTCAGGTTAATTTACCAAGCCAGTTGGATTTCTCTTACCCCTGGTAGATTAGACTCTACGGTTGCAGAATCCCCAGGTCCATTCAAAACACTTTTCACTGGCACATTGAGTCTAATTTTTCACTTTCAATGAAATTTTTCATTTTCAGTCTTTCAGTGAGCAGGTTATAAGACAGAAGAACATAACTGGTGTTTGAGGAAAAAATGTACTGGATAAGCATAGTTCATCCATTCAGAAATGTGCATGTTGGTCTATGCCTCACAACCATAAGCCTGCACTAGGTACAGTGGTTATATATACAGTACCTGATATTGCTTGCCGCAGGAATAAAATAATTTATTATAAATGAAGGAGATCAAAACCAATACGCTTCAGTCTCTAGACTTCTGTGCCTCCCAAGCACAAAGCTAAAATCTGTAACTTTTATTCACATTCAGGGAGAAAGTCTTTGCCAACTGTGGAGTCACTAGAGCAAAGCATATCAATTGAGATACATACAGGTACCTCACAGGTTAAGGGAGAGAAACAACAGGTATGGATCATCTGACATGCCAAGTTTGTGCTATTTTTTCATATAAAATATCCATCAAGGGTGACCTGCAGATGCTGCAGCAGCTGCACAGTGGATGGGTGCTCTGTGCAGCCTAGGGAAGAGCTATATCCTCTGATATACTAAAAAAGCCCTATGCAATTATCCTTTAAAGATTGCCCTACGGTCACCAGGAATCCAGGAGGTTTATCCCTGCAGTTCTCTAACTACAATATTAAAAAACAGATCAACTTTGAGCATGAAGTACTGTATTGATTGATCTTATGCCTGAGTTTTGCACTACAATCTGTGTAAGTGGGAGTTTTCATTATAAATGTCATTTTGAAGGGTTTACGACTAGCCTGTTTCAATTCTCTCTAGGTTTAAAACTTGTTAGATATGTTTTACCCTAGAAGATAAAAACTGTCTTGAAAATGAGAAAGAGGGTGAGAGAAATAAAAAAAATGGTGCAATTTTCCTTAACTACAGGAACATATTTTGAATCAAATTTATGAAAGACTGAAATTTGACAGTCCTTATTTTTCATAGTTTGGTATTTTTGAAACAGTAACTTAAGCAATTTAAAATGTAAGAATCTACACACATCCGTAAGAACATGTTGGGCAAAAGACACCTAGCACGAAATTACCTTTTCTGTGTTACTGAAAGTATTTGACCTATACAAAAGAACATGAGGGGCTAGTTGTGAATTTTCCATTGTTCTTCTTTAATGAGGCAACGGTCATGCAGAATTTCAGGGTATATATTTCCTACTCATGCAAATGAGAGAGACAAAGTGATTGCGTTTTTAGGAGAGGAAAGGATGCTCAAGTGCTCAGAAGCACAGGGTAGAAGTCCATATGCAGGATACAGAGAGGTTCTTTCCCACATAATGTGCTGTGCCTTGTTTCAGTCTTTCTGTCTGCCTTTCAGATTTACTAGAACAGTAATCTTGAGATGATAAATGAGCACCTAACAATTTACTGGCCTAGCCTTCATCAGATAAGTCAGGTCTTAGGCTGGGGTTGTAAGGATGAGGACTTTCTCTTTCCAAAAGTAATAGATGTAATCTATTACTAAGTAGATTAAAATACTAATCTAAGTAGATGAAAATATGCTCCTATTGTAAAGTTCCTGTATTTTTCAGATTCCATTTCCTACTTTAGCAATTGTTTAGGCATATGGTAAATGGTATACAGACACATGAGGCTCTTAAAATTGTAACAATGAACATGAAAATATCAAAGTGAAGTTTTGCTTACCTGTATATGACCAATCAATCTCTTCAACCAATTTCCGCTGCTGTCTATAGTATCCGTACACCAAATCTGAAAAATAGTAATGAATTTACAATATTAAAACCAGAAGCCTAACAGGACATTGAAGTGTTGATGTCCGCCTCCAACAGGATAACCACTGTTTTAATTAATATGATTAATTTACTTTGTCCTTATCTTGGACCTCAAATTATAAATAATGGTTAAATAGAATATAAATATCATTAACGTTGTAGCATATTAAGGACACAAGCAAAGAAAACAGAAGATTTCCAATCCATCCTTCCTTCCTTCCTTTCCTTCCTTCCTTCTCACAACTATTTCTCCTCTTTTAAAATTAATACAACTCTCCCATGAAGAAATTCTCCTTTGTGATGCCCTTCAGAAAGAACCATTCTAGATAACTAGGACACAAATGAGAGTTAAACTTTTGCTTCAATGTGGTCGTGACTTTACGTGTTTTCTGTAACTTTGTACTGTTGATACAAGATAAATGATAAAGATAGTGAATAAAATGTTCTAAAATATCATTAATTAATTAATAATTATAAAGTATTGCTTTTATGTCCACAAATTTGATGGAGAGAGAAGGTTAGATACCAGTTACTTTTAAATGATATACTTTTCTAGAGAGAAATATCTAACTGTATGAATACTCGTTGACTGACTCTGACTACTGAAATAACTGTCACGGTTATTCTTTTTTTGCCGGTCCTAGAGCAGTTCTAGCAACACAGTGATATGGGCAAATAGATGCTCCCTAATAATTACTAAAGCATGTAAATTGCAGATGCAAGTTTTTTGAGACCGTTATTTCAAGAGCCATAATGTTAACCAACCTCATCATTGCTCTAGAGAAGTACAACTTATCTAAGAAATATTTGCCCTGGTGCATGTTGAACACATATATGGAATACTTCCTTGAGAAAACACCATAGAATTCTGCTCATACTCTGCAATAAATAATTTAATTAAACAGTTTCATAACACTCACTTCTTTTTCTTTCATGCAGAAATCTAGTACTCATTACAGGATGTTAAATCATAATTGCTATTTGCAATTTTACATGTTTGTCTTACAGTGACTTTCTGCTACCTATCTGAAGTCCATGTTTTATTAACTTCAGCAGAATTCTGCCTCGTCCATGTGATGTGATTGCTCTTTAATGTTTATCTCTTCTCCTTCTTCCTCCCTGCCAAAAGACCCCGAACTATCCCTTGTAACAATTCACAACATTAACTCATGACCAAGATCAAACCTCACAGGTAAGCAAAGGCAGTGGA
The DNA here is from genome assembly GCA_013390045.1 of Picathartes gymnocephalus. Classification (NCBI taxonomy): domain Eukaryota; kingdom Metazoa; phylum Chordata; class Aves; order Passeriformes; family Picathartidae; genus Picathartes; species Picathartes gymnocephalus. The sequence goes on along the minus strand of WEKY01032019.1, from coordinate 10,642 downwards.
GAAGCTTTTCCATGCACCAATGTTGTCTTTGGACCACATTTCCAAGTCAATGTGCATTGTGCCTGCTCCTTCAATTAATTATGGAAAAGAAAGCTGTGTAAGGTGTGATTCACAGCTGTTAGATGATGTCTCCAGTTTCCTCCTTTATCAATTGTCCTCCTAATTGTTACTTCCTGCAATCAGTTGAGCAGTCACATGCAAACTAAGCAGGGGCTGGGCATGAGAGCTTCCCACTACTTTTTAAATTTCATAGGAGTTCTCATGAACAAAGAGTGATAGTTTCAATGAACAAGAAAATAAAAGGGTAAACTTCACTTTGTGTGATGCATTACACACTTACAGACACAGTAAATCTTACAGAAAGTCTTTAAAGATTCCAGGAGGTGTCAGGAGCTGATACACCTTCTTTCCTCTGTTATTCGCCAGCTGAGTGCCCACAGCCCCTGACAGCACACTCACAGCCATGAACCTTCTTGCATCTGTGGGGACTCTCAGTGGTTTTGATCTTGTCTCTTTACACTTTAAATATGTGGCAAAACTGGGAAAGAAAAGCAAATTTAATCTGGGAAATGATTGAAGATTCATAGCTAGCATGAGTGGCAGAGGAAGGTGCTGTGTCAATGTGAGGACGAGCCATGCAGCAATTGTTCCTTTGAGCTGCTGGTGTAAATTGCCTTGGGAAACACAACCATGCATTCTGTTGCTGTGTAAATTGTCAGTGTTAAACAGCTAACAGTGTAGAGATCAGCTGAAAGGAAATTATTTTATTTTTTTAGTTTTATTTTATTTTTTGCTGATGATATATGACAGAAGGTACTTCTGTTTAAATATTGTATTTAAATTCCTTGCATTTAATTTAAATGAAGATGAGACCACCATCTCCACAAAAAAAAAAAAAAAAAGAAAAAAAAAGAGGCAAAACTGACGTTAAGTTAGTGGTTTTATACGTAAATCTATGCTACTGATTGAGCTTGATCAGCTTGACAGTCTGCACGACTCCTGTGACACTGACTGATGTCTCCAGCCAGTGCCTAAAATAGTTTGAATTTTATTGGATGAGGCACTGCTTTATGAAGCAAAAAATACTAAATATTCTTTTTTGTTTCCAGGAAGCAACTGAGCATGTTTCCATAAATTGTTGATCTATCCATAGAACAGGACAGCTTGGTTTTGGGATTCTGTTTTAAATGATTTTATGGTTATCTTGCTATGCCTATTAAGGAGACGTGCAAGATATCATTAAATGCTTTCCCCACCTTTTATTACCCTCCTTCAAAGTCAAATGTTTCTGTCTGAGGCTGTAAGACTTGTTCTTTTTATATTCTGTCGAAACAGTATGTGTCCCAGTGCCCAAGGCCCATGAAATCAGAAATAACGGTGGCAAATGCTCCCCTGCTATTCATGGGTAGCAGGACCAACTGATTTGTGAGTGACCCTGTCTCATGTTCAGTCACAAGGGCAAAGGAAGAACATGATCTCTGGTTATACTATAGTGCTTGGAGTAACAAGGTCCTGTAGATACTTTTTCCTGTTTAAAAAGTATAAATAACCAGATTTTCTTCTTTCTGACATGAGTCTGAGATTTCTTTTGTACTTACTGGCCTCAGTTGAGTTTCTTTTGATTTAGTGCTGTGAATGAAACATTCTAATCCTCAATATGTTTATACATATTGATAGCTTTAATGATTAACAGAAAGAATTGTCTATGAGGCAGACCCTCTTGATTTGACACTGTGCCAGAAAAATGAGTCAGAGAAGAGGAAATGGGACCTTAAACCTCTGAATTCTGTTGGGGAAATTCCTCTCAGAGATGCTGAGGCAACAAGCCCCAAGTACCCTCCTAAGCCTTGGTATAAAAGGGCTTTCTAAGGACAGTGCTCAAGAGACTGAGGATGCTGCACTCAACGTGCTGCTTTTCTACAAAGGATACAAGCTCAGGCATAATCTGGATACTGGATATATCACATACCAGGATACTGTAATTTTGCCCTTTATGTCTGTGCCACAGCAGTGTCAAGACATACCAGCTGCCAGATTCAAGGGGAAAAGGGGACAACCTGCTTGTGGTTTTACCTCCTCTCAGCCTAAACTTGTGAGTTGCACATGCAGTGGAGCTGGCATTTATGAGACTCTGACACCAGAATGACTTATTTATGGGAACTGGGACACATCAAGTAATGTCAGTGTTAGTGAGATCCACAAATAGGACACTGGTGTTCTACATGTGCAGTATGGGTAGACATTATCAACTATGCATTTAGATTACAAACATGGTTTGGTCCTGGAATACGTGGTCCATTCAATATTTTTCTCCTAAAATCTAATTTGAGAGCAAAGTAGATAGATTCTAAAGTCATAAGCATTCATCTGGCATAAAGGGATAATGGCAATGCAGTACAGCCATAGATATAAAGGCTTTGTTGGTATTAAAATTCCAATTTACATGGGGAAGATTCAATGCATAGTTCTTAGGCCAAGTAAGTGCACAGGAACTCTTGGAATACCATCAAGGATGAGCAGTCACTGAAAAATGTGATAATTTTCTCTTTGAGAAATACAGAAGCTCTTGTTTCAAGGAAGTTGTGTCTCATGAGAGCTCAGCTATGTACACTGGTATTACTGACTGCAGAAGTGGGAAGCTATGAATATCAGAAGATTACACAGGCCTGGAAATTATTTAAAACTCTGTGAAGGAGAAATCCATAAACACTTCTTAAACACAGTGACACCAATTTCGGGTCACTAAGTCCATTGATGAAACTGGGAGGATTATACTGGGAAATTCTCATTGCATATTTGCCCTCGTTTAATCCACTTGCCTTGTCAGTTGGCGTTGGTTATTATCAGAGACAGGTTATCAGGCAAGAGGCTTATTTGTAGATTAAGATACACACATCTTCACTGGAGAAGAGTTAGGAATTTTAGAACAAGCTGAAATGGTATGGTAATAGCAATGCTTATACAGGGTAGCTGAAAGAGAATCTGTGCATGGCTACTGGCTAAGAAGTGGGACAGCAGACTAAAATGCTGCAAAGAAGTCAAAGAGAGGAAAACAAACTGCAAAAATGGCATAATAATAATTTCTTTAAAAAGAAGCTACTTGTAATTAACAAAAGAAATGCTTGGTGCTTGTTAAATATGCAAAGAATACAATTAAATAGATTGGATAGTTTCATTATACAGGTTCTGCTTCTGAGAACATTACAGAGCTAAAACTGTGCAAAATCACATCTAATGATAAATGGATTGCTTCTTCCACCATTTTAATTTGCTTATTTTAGCCTCTTTCATTGACAGAAAGGTCACAGGATCCACTTCTGTATTTTTCATCAATCTTATGATGGTGTAGCTTCATTGCCTCAGCTGAAATAACTGAATTCCTCCTGACAGAGGAAATGAAAAGATTCAGAGCACAACCTGGTAAAAGTCTTGAAGCTTTAAAAGCCAGTAGCTAACTATAAATCCCTTTAATAGAATGATCTACATTTGCCTGAGTAAGGTCTCTCTCTTCTTATGAATATACTTCATTCTGTAATGCCATCTGTAAAATTCTTAACAACACAAAAATATTTTAATAACCCACTTCTACAATTTCATATATTCTTTTCCCTGAATGTCAAAGTGTTTAAGTCTTCTGTCAAGACCTGTCTGAGAACTCTTACATCCTTAGTGAAATTTAAAAATGTTTTTTTAGCCACAGTTTCTTCTGTGTAGACTTATTTCAGGCTTTGGTACATGATTGGGTATATATAACGAGAGTCAGTCCCCTCCATCACTTGAGTGTAGGTTGCTCATTCCAATACAGTTTGACAAGTGAGACTTTTCCTGCCCTAAATATAAAGCCAAAATAAAACTATTCTTACAATTTGGCCATTGTTGTGTTTATTTACTAACAAAAATTGTGTTTAAGTTAAAAAAAATAAAGAGAAAAAGTAGAAGATTGACTGTTTTAATTTAAAAGTAGCTATTATTAAGCACCAGAGTATTAATAGGCACACTGCTTACTTCACCTGTCACAACTTTACAGTGAATAATGCCATGAATTAAAAATATAATATCTATGGCATCAGCTAAGTTTTATAAATCACATTTAATCAAAATTTTCCAGTCCATTTGTACATGCAAAAGTAACAAGGACTCCAGTTTGACCAATTTAGGTTCTACTCCTCTGGAATTTTACATGTTGAAGTTTAGAGTGGCCCTGAAATTCCTAAGCAGCCAGTGGAAAATGGGAGGGATACTCTAGGGTATGATTCACGATGGTTAAATTAAGGGCTGCCACCTTCACTCTGACTGCAGGTAAAGTGGTAGGATATGTTAGATGTCTCCTTCCACTTGGGATCTTGTACACCCAAATGGTCTGATAGAGTTCAGCCTCCCACACAGCCACTGCCCGACAGATGAAGCATTATCTATAGCAAACTTTAAGGCTTTGAACAGGCACAGGTGAGTGAAATTAAGTGCCTGTGAAGCCCTTGGGCTAAACACAAAGATTTATCAATAATTTAAGGACCTGCAGAACAACATAGCCTTGCAATACTACAGGACTTGACTGTTGCTGAAGCGCCTAAAAACATGCCCAAAGCCAAAAACAGGAGGGACTTCGGAAGACTGTAATTCCCCCAGAAATATTACGCCATTGTCCCAAGTATGAACTGAGGCAAGGAAATATTTATGATAGAGATTGGAACTAATATTGAAAAAAAGCAGGTACCAAGGAGTGATTCCTAAGACACGCTTTTCTATAACTCTGCTGCTACCCAGATTCTTTTCCCCATACCCAGAGAGTCTTTTAATGCAACAGATGTAAATTCATGAAATCATACAAATAAAAATCCAGATCAGACAAGAACAGACAAGAATTGAATCAGGTCAGGGAAACTATAGGCATTTGATTTCAAAATTAATTTTTTTCTCTTATAGCAGTACCAGAGAAGTAAGAAAGAGATAAAAACAACTGAACTTTGTTTAAACATAAATAGTAAAGGTGACCTAATTTTATTGACATAATCCTCTTCAACGTTCTAGGTACTCCAAAAACTTAAATGATCCCAATTTCTAGCAAAATCACGTGTAAAGCACTGTAATAAATATAATCAGGAATGAAGAATATGTGCTTTGCTTCTTATATTTCACACCTAAGTGTAAAAACATTCACAATTCCCTTTCCAGCAAACAAGAAACATTGCGATCAAAGTGTAATGAAAAATAAAACAAATTTAACTCCTATATCCAAAATCCCAGAGTTCACATTTAACTGGCTTTTGGAAAGTTGGTTTATTTTGTTCGTTTTTTTTTTTTTAAATTAATATATTTCTTCAATGCCTCTCTGTCAGTTAACATTAGCAGCTACCAACCAGTAAAGCTCTGAATCTTTGGCAATATTTATCTAAAACTCTTGAGAGTAAACCTTATGCCAGCTACATCTGTAATAATATATAAATGCTTTTTATGAAAAAGCATATGAAATAAATGCTTTCTGAGTACAGGAGGGAAGCTTGTGAAGCCAAGCTGTTAGAAACTTTGTCTTTTGCAAAATATTTCAATGGCTAAAATCATCTTGGGGACCTGAATGAACAGCCTTAGACTGGATCCTTTGAAGATGCTGGTGGAGGGGGTATTGACAGAAAGATATTCCTTACAGGAGGAAGTTTTTAATTATTATAGATTTTCCTTTCCCATTTATTTGATGCTGGAATTGCAAATTCTACTCAACCATTATCCCTCCAGTCATATTGCAGTCTCAATGAAATTATTTTTCAATANNNNCTCAATGAAATTATTTTTCAATAACCATGGGGAAGAGAGAGGTTGCTCCGGATGATTTTCTGACAAGTATTCAAATAAGTCTAGGGGTTATGCCATATTCCTTTTATAAAACAATACCAACATCATTCTACTCCCTTGAGGAAACTACGCACCACAACATCAAGACTGAAAAATTCCAAAGCTCATAATGAAAACCCAATAGCAACTGCATAGCTCTAAAAAATCTGTTTCTATTCCATAACGAATATACAAACATAATGAAAAAAACCCCACATAATGAAAAAAAACTTGTAAACCAATATACAACCTGCCATTTTTTGACAAATCCTAACAATTATATTATATAATATTATATATGTGCATCAGTATGTCCTCATAAATGTTCATCTATAAGGATTTGTCAAAAAGGAGTATATAAATACATACACACACATATTGTTCTTCCTTATGATAACATCATGCTTTAAATCTCATTTACTCTTTTCCTTTAGCCATTTTCTTATTGCAACTCATCATAGAAACACTTCATTTGTAAAAGAAAACAGTGTCTCATGATTGATAGAGACAACAGAGAAAAATGTGACAAACACTGGCACACAAGAAACACAAAACAAAGTCAAAACAAAGACACGCAATTATGGGTTTGTGTTATGATTTTTTAATAATTTTCTTTCTTTTTACCAGAATGCAGCAGAATTATTAATATAGTGGCATAAGGAAGATCACAGAGAAAATAATCAGAATAATGCAATTACTTTAAAATTCATTAATAATACTGTATTTAGCAACACACTGAGTTGAGTAACCAAAATTTATGCTGCATTTTACCCTACAGGTCCTCAGTTCCCTTCACCACGAGCACAGGGCAGTACCTTCCCTCTGCCCCTGCAGATGCCTTGTACCTGCCCTTTGGGTGCTCTTAAGGATCAACTGCCCCATAGATTCACCTCTCCCCAGCCAGAGGAAGAAGAACCTGTCCCTTGCTGTTCAGGGAGTTTTCAAGCCAGTGGGATGCAGTGAAAAGGAGAATAATCAGTAATACCTTACATGGAGCTTAACACTACAAATGTGTCTTTTACCCTATTCTGATAACATTTAGTTTTTAAAGCATGCCTGAAAGATCATTAATTTTTTAAATTAGAAATATGTGTTAGATATGAAATAGACTCCAGACTGCTCCAGGCTATCCAGACTAAGAAATTCTCAGCAAACTCTAAAGCAGAATTTTAAGCATTCAGGAGACTGTCAGGGAAAGAAATGAAGTATCTGTAAAGTCAGGCATCTATTTCACAGCATTTTCAGGACTTGGGTGACGTTGGACTTGGGCGTCTGTCTTTTGCCTAAGTGTCACTTTTCAGTCTGACTCCTGCTGTATAAAATGACAAAAGCCTTTGGAAACTCACTGTTGAATAGCCCAAACCATACCTGTTGACTCTAAGTACAGTCTAACTATAAGCGAGATTTCACCACAGTGCATTTAAAATGTATATTGAATTTAACCTCTATGGCACAACCTAAACCAGGACATTACTGGAAAAAAGAAGTACATGTCACATAGATCACAAAAAAAAGAAAAGAATTAGTGCACTCAGCCAGAATTTTTCCCAGGTCTTTGAGCTTTGCCCAGAGTTGATGGCAGTCGGAAGGGGCTGACTGTTTGATGAGGGTCTGGTGCTGTTGTTGGTGGCTGAGGTTCCCATAATCCTCGTCCAGATCTTACAGCTACCAAGGACATGCAGTCCTAAGTTTAATTAGTATGGCCTCTGCTTTTGGTGGGATATCATTTTATCATTTCATTTCAGCTATTCAGAAGCTCATTTCAAAAATTTAAAAGTCAATATGGACAGATTAAATAACATTGTTTTAGCTTCTTATTATTACTTTGGGAAGTCACCTAAAAATAAAAGAGTACCAAAAAAAGGGGGATGGCTTGAAGTTCCAGAGGATGGTCTGGGCTTTCCTCTGTGTTTTGCCAGCTCCTGCACCAGGCAGGTAGAGTGCCACACCACTGCTGTATTTTCACACAGTCCAGGCACTGAGAGCTCACACTAGGCTCGATGCACAGAAAAGCAATCTCTCTAACTAGTTAAAGTTAGAAAGGGGTATGTTTATTGACAGCGCTGGGCACACGGGGGTTCGCACTCCAAAGGCATGTGCAAATCTCACAAAGCTTTGAGTCTCTATTTATCTACAATAATCTTACATCTTCAAAGTTACTTGATCTGCCTAATACATATGTATATCCTAACCTCTCCCCTGTTTCGTATTAAAATAAGGTTAAAGTCCTTTTACGCCTGCGCATTCTCATCCAAGAATTGGGTCGGTGGTCTTTGGAATGGGTCAGTGGTCATCTGGGATGAAGCCAGGGACATCTTCTTCCTGATGGATTCTGTAACTTTGACCTGTTGGCAAAGCTCCTGGCCCCCCCTTGGGCCTATTCCTACTCCCTATCTTGTTTCAATTAGTCCCAGATCCTGGGGTTGTTACGGTTTCTTCACTTCTACAATGTATCATCCTTCTCATTCTACTCCCTATTCTACTTTCTAAACAAGAATATGTCATCTGAGTGATACATAGGTTCAGATTCAACTAGTTCCATCTACCAATAAGTAACTAATTTTAATGAACCTACACTCCCAACTTAAAATTCCTAATATTGCCTACCTAAGCCCTAAGCCTTATAATTTTTAAATCTTTAATTCATTTCTTAAGTTTCTTTTAAATCCTTGATTCAGACTTTTGCTGACCAGCATGTTTTATTCGTGTTTCAAAAAGCAAATGTTCAGTATCTGGTCCCCTACTTCATCAAATACACACAAATATGGTGCATCGTTCTACAGAACAATATTTTTACTTTCACAGACGCTGAAAACAGCATGGTGTACTGATTGATCCTGGATGTCATTGTTTATTGTAGCTAACTACAGCAATATTGACACTTCATTCTTTCTTTTCTGATACAGACTTAATTTAAAAAAAGAAGAGGGGGGCTATCAAATAAAATAAGGTCAGGCCCATTTAAAATCTATTTTCTTCACATTTTTTTCCTTCATTTTTAATTCTCTTCAGTTACTTGTTATCTACTCTGTGGCTACCATTTGATATAGCTTTAGGGCCAAATTCTGTCTCATAGTTTATGTATGCCCAAGAGAGTACCATGAAGGAAATAGGAATCTCATCCTAGTCCTGTACCAATCAACCTACAAAACTGGAACTTCAAAGACAATTTTGGAATTCAGATATTAAAAATATTTGGAAGTAGAGAGTGAAATGTTTTGATCAGATATTTTGCATGATCTATATAGTCATGTATCTTGCTCATTGTATTTAATGAATGTGCTCTTCATCTTGGAGTGGGGCAGTAAATCTTGCTAGGAAGCTATATAAGGCCCACATGAATGCAGACAACACAAAACCACTATACAGTGGCATACAACCATCACCTACCCATCCTCCTAACGTCTACCTTATGCACATTTTACAAAACAGTAAAAGCAGACAATGCAGATTTGTGATTTCAGAAAAACAAACCCACAACATTATTTTGTTAGTTCATATTCTTTCAGTTCTAATGCCTGTTGAATTCTGTCAGGAGACATAAACTGAGCTAAGCAAGATTTGACCCAAAATCTGGAAATAATAGCTCCAATATGATAGAAACATGGCTTGAAAAATTCCGCAATAACCGTTTCCCCATATAATCCAATCTTTCACTAAGGCAGTAAAAAGCATTTTCACAGGTCTCAGGTGGTGGTGGCACTCCATGAAAAGCCTTAATTTGTGCACTGGACCACAAAATGGAGGTTCTGACCTCTTGTTACTTGCAATCCTACACTGAGTGTGTAACACAGTTTGAACTGAGAATCTTGTTGCAAAACTCCTCCTAGGCTCCCATTAGTTCAATGCAACTGAAAGTTCATACTTGCGGCAGTCAGCTGTCAACACTCAATAACCAAATTGATTGTGACTTTCTAACAGAGAGAAATTAAATCTTTGAAATGAAAATCTGGAAGCCTGGGAATGTAACTGTGATTCGTAGGCAAATTTGTATTACAAACTAAACACTGAAACATGAAGAAGTTAAATACAATGTACCTAACTAGGAAAACATGCGATTACTCATGTACCAGCATCAAATTATTTTTATAGCCAATTAATAAATTAATGACTTGTCCCATTAATTAACAGCAACCAGAATCACGAAAACATTACCTAAAAATCAGTAAGTTAGTAGCATGAGTATGCTTGAATCTTGTGCTTAGGTTTCAACGCACTAAAGAGGCTTGTGAATTTACACCAGGACTGATAAAGTCATCCCCTCATTGGGAATTCACCTGCCTAAACTCTCTGCTGGTTGAGATCTCAACTTCCAACAGAACTAAGAGGTTTTGTCTCTTCAGTGATGTATTAGTACCAGAAGGGGATTTTAACACTGAACTCCCACTGCAGGGTCCCCAAATCCTCAAAGCCTGTGATAAACACAGCCTGTCCTTGGTTTAAGTGTAGAGTAATAAAACTGTGGGTAAAGGCATTAATTAGCAGCTTGTGAAGCAGGTCTGCCTGTCCTCCTCTCTCTTATGAATATTTATATAAAGGTTTTATGGTACGG
>WEKY01031982.1:25075-49042 GCA_013390045.1 Picathartes gymnocephalus | reverse complement strand
AGAATTTGGATAACTTCCAGGAAGGATATTTTCCTTTGGATATCTTTCTAATTACTATCACTGCTGAATAACTGGTATGATGGTTGTTTGAATTAGCCATAAGAACACCAGAACTGCCATCCTTTGAGACAGATAATTAACCACAAATTATTCTTGAATAAAACTTAGCATTTGCCATAAGATCCCAGAGGCATATTTGTATTTCACAAAATCTTAGTTCATCACATGATGCACAATGGAGCAGATTTATTAGCATAGTCTAATGTGAGACTGCCACCTCTCACATTAGCCTGTATTTAGTAGGATCAGAGACTGTTAGAAAGGAATTTATCATGCAAGACTAAACTCTGCTTTAGGGGTAGATATGCTTCCTAAGAAGTAGAAAAAACAACAAACAATGTAAATACTAATAGGAGCAGAAATATCTGTTAAACTGATGCTGTTTTATGAAATAATGGATGTAGTTTGTGCTTTTTGTATTTTCAGGTAAGTATTTGTGCATCGTTAATATGGTTTTTGAAATAGAAACCAAGTTAATTTTAAAGATCAGGCCTTCAATTGTTCAAAGTATAAATATTATACACTGAAAACATGTTTGGGCTGTTACTTATCTTCCAGGGTTTCTAGTTATCTTCTTTTCCTTGGTCTGTGTTCCAGGATTAAGTATGGCTTGTTCTGGTTCAGCCTAAGGTTCAGATATATACAAAAAAAGATTCCCTGTGGAAAATGAGAATATGTGGATGGACTGCAAATATTCTTGGGTGAATATTGAAGTCCATGAAATTTCTTCATTTCACCAAAGTTTTTTTCTCTGGACTAAGTTCTTGTGCGTTTCCACAGAGAAGTCATTCAGTACAGGAGTCATCAAGTGCACCAGCACGCTGTATCTCGAGATCAGAGATTAATCTCTGGGTTGAATACCTGATATTTTTTTCAGCTGTGGCTTGTGTTCTTCCAGGATATATCTAAGTTCAGTTTAACTTGAGCTATGGGAGTTTAGCAGCCCTTGATCCTTACCCTACTAGCTCAATATTTTCACCATATTGTCTTGTCAATAGGAAAACTCCTTGAGACTTATTTCAGAGCAGTCTATCCACAGCCTATTTTTTGCAATCTGCAGCTACTTCTGCAGTGGCTGTAGGAGCACAGTGGTGAGACTCCTGCACCAGTGCAGTGAGCTGGGGGTAAAAACCCCCATCTCAGTGTGACAGCTGGGGTCTCAGGTCTGGTTCTGTCCTCTGCCCTGCCGCATGTGCAGCTCTGTGGACACTGGGCTGCTGTGGGTTGCTGTGCCTAACACTGCCTTTTGTCTCTGAGCCAGTTTGGAGACTCTCCACTCTAATCTCCTGTAAATCCGGCTCCAGGCTGGAACGGTGATCACTTGGTGGCTGCATATTAACAAGATTATATGGGGGCTTATTTGGCATATTATGTTAAATTCAACACAAGACTTGGATGGAATTGGAAGATTCAAAACTGACTTTATAAAGTCAAGCCAAATTTTGTTTTAAACTCAGCTGTCTGAACTGGATAGCCCTAAACACAATACACAACTCTGTCTGCTGTTTCTGCAGTAGCCACAGTGCTCAGTTTGGGCTGAGGTGATAGAAAAAGTATCAAGTAGGAATCTGCTCTGAGCACACTGAAAATGTCTCTAAGCAGGTGCAGTTACTGCATGCCTCAATGCAGCAGCTAGGAGCAGACCTGACAAAAAGAGGCAGCCGTGGACATGGGCTGGAGGAGCAGCTTCAGTGGCCTCTTCACTCCAGTGGCTTTCAAAGGCTTGCTCACCCCAAGACACAGGCTGTCAGCTGCCCTTGAGTGGCTGAAGGGATTAGGACTGTATCACTGCAAAAACTACACCAAAAGCAGTCTTTCTTTAACCCTGTGTGGTGAGAGTGACTCCAAGGCTCTGAACCTGGCTCTGTACTGGGGTGCCATGAACATTTATGCCACAGCCTCAAGCTTTCCTTTGGTTATACATTTTTCCTTAGTGAACCTCATCTTCACTTCTGCACACTCAGTACCACACTTAGGACAGGTTACAGCAGTGCCTTTCCGAGTCTCCACTAGTCTGGCCCTGACCTATAGGAACTAGAGGAATGGGACTGAATCTCATGATGAGTAAGAGACTGAAGCAGTTTCCCACTTCCTAATGCTGTTACATGGGATTATTGTGGCATTGCTGGAAACATTAATGCCCTAATTTTTTAGGGGAAAAGAAAACAGGCAGTGGGTGCTAGTTTTTTCCCACAAAGAATGATTGCTGGTGTTGTCCTCACAGCAGGTTTCTGAGCTGTAAATCTCTGAAGCTATGTCGTGGTTACAAGGGACAAACAGCAGCACACTCTGTGACTTACTGTCCATGGTATACATTTGTCTTTAAAGCGTTTGCATAGTCCTGAGATGAAAACTTCTCAGCAAACTCCTCATGGCTCAGCCACAGTCTTGAAAACTAGCACAACGGTTCAGTACTTTCTGAAATACCTCACTGATGTTTTAGAATTATCCTGTACTGTGGTGGTCAGAACGTTCCAGCAGGATGAGATGCAAGTGTATTTTGTGACTGCCTAACTGGGACTTGCCCTTTCTTCTTTTGTTTGTTTTTCTCATACTATTTTCTTCACCCCAAGTGCAGTGAACTCCCTATGAAGAAGCTCTTTATCTACTGGATAGTGAAGCAGAATGTCAAACCTGGGGTTTGTAGTCACTACTGTGTAAATATTTAATATCAGTCATAGTGGTTCTTTGGGAAAAAAGGGTGTATCACCCATAAGTGTTACTGGCATTGCTATTACAGTCTCCTGGATCCAAGCCAGGAGGTCTGGCAGATGCTAGAGGAAGCACACTTAGACCCTTAAGTGAGGCACTAATGTAAATACAACAGTGTGTCCTCTGTCAGTGCCTATTCAAGCACTGTGTGGTCACTTTGACTGGACCCTGCTGAGTCTGAGGAAGTTGCTGTGATTATTGTGAGCCCAAGGCTGAATTCCTGTAAAGTTCAGGCAGAGGAAGATACTGGTTTGAAAAGAGTTCTGAGAAAAACAACTAGATTCTGGAGTTAGCTTCAAATTTACTTTATATATTAGCATCCTTGTGACCAAAGCTGAAGAATGCAGAATTTCTTAGATGTGTCAATTCTTTAAATATTCAGCTTGTGTGTTCTTCAGAATGCTCTGTAAGGTAAGATTGAATGAAAAACAGCAAGTACGGAACTGGGTATTTCAATGAGTAATAATTCTGTATGAATGTATTAATATCTAATTTTAAATTCCTGTTCTCTTTTTTCTTTTTTCTTAGCCCAAAACCCTTCTAAGACAGATGTTATTGTCTTTTTAAGGCTTTTGTTGCAGTAAAACAGACTGACACGAAAACCAATGAAATTAAACAAACAAATGCTTGTTTTCTCTGAGGACTTACCTCACTGAAATTTCTTCTTTCAACTTTATTCCAGCACGATTAATGGCTTAATATTAAGGCAACATATTATCTTATCTGCTGTGTATTTCCTCCTCATCAGCTGATTTTGTTCCTTACGTGCTATTCAGCTCCTTCTCTCCTGAGGAACTTAAGTACTCACCACGTCAGTGCAGGGAGGGAATGTGCAGGACAAAATAAGAGCTTTCTTGGGGAACAGAGAGCCGTGTCTTGTGATGCATTTGGTTGCTGTACCCAAGAGGGACAGAGGGAGCCCTGAGCAGCCTCTACCCCATTGGGAGGGCAGTCACGCCTCCCCCACCCCCATCAGCCATGCACTGACTGGAATTCGACTAGTGAACAGAGGGCTTGGCTGTCCAGAGCACTTTCTGCTCTCTGGGAGGGAAGGAAGAGGTTCTTCACTTTCTCATCCTTTCTCCTGAGTGCCAGCACAGCTGAGGATGCCCAGCAATCCCCCACCTCTTTACTGATTCACAAAAGGTTTGTTTTTATGGGGAATCTTCTGATTGAGAGAAGTCTGTGTGTGTAATGTCACAGCTTTTATCTTCTGGAGAAACTGTTCTGTAACTATGGCATTCCTTGGAGGCAAAAAAATTCTTTAGTGCTTTTTTAATTGATGTAAATATAGATTAATCTATGCTAACTTGGCAAGTGGCTTTATTAAAAATCATTTTGGTTTTCAAGCAGTAGAGCTCATTATAAAAAACAGTAAAAAGATCATTATAGAAAGGAAACAAAAATTCACGGGTAGTTTCAGCTCCATGGCACAAACTCTGAATTATAAACTTGGTGTCTGACATAAGTATCCTAACCAATATACAAGGGAACAATCTTGCAACAATAAGATCCAAAGAAAAGGTATGGTGGTTTCTTAGAGTGTGTAGTAGTTTATGTGGAAACTTGGATAGATGGGGACTCTTGTGTCCTTGTTCGTTTGTATTTAAGAGGGAAGACTAAATAATGCTAATGGGAATTTTTTCACTCAGTATTATGGGAACTACTCTGAGTCTAAATACATTTTGAAAACTGTGAAGGATATTTTCCTTGCACCATAACTTTCTTTATAAAACAAATGAAGACCTTTCTTACTCAGCCAAGGATCCTAATTCTGTTTTACATATATTACTTATGGTGAGGTAATTCAGAGGGCAAAGATTTACACTGATCTCCTGAAAACACTGAAAAGTACTTTAGGCTTAAGTTGAGGTTGTGATCTTGTATCTTTTTTTATCCACTATCTTTTTGAGTCCAAAGGTAGAAGAAAGCCATTCACAGAAAGCACCCTTTGCTTAGGCACACAGTGTGAAAGGCAAGCAAAGATCACACACTGCCTCAAGCCTGTCAAGCACATCAGAAGAACAAACACATCTATTTTTAATAACCTTCAGAGTTAACTGATTTGGAGTAAATTTTCACGTCAAGATTTTTGAGAAGAACAATACCCAACACCTGTGAAATATTTTCCTCCTGCAAACATTTTTTGGATCATTTATCCTCAGAGGTAGGAGACAATAACTGGTAATACCATAAACTTTCTTACCTGCTTGCTTTGAATCTTGTTTCTATGGTTCTCTTCTAATGGCTCTAATATTCTATGGTCTAGTTGGTTGTCCCCAGTCTTTTGGGGTGAACATTATGGCTAAATCACCAAAATACTTTACTTGGAAGAGCTAAAAATTCCACTTCCACTAAGTCATAGAGTTCAAAACTCTAAGACTGAAAAACTGGAAGTAAGGCATGTCAAGAACCTAATTTGACAGTGGGTACTTCCCTCTCGTACTGGCAGACTCTCCTAGCAAATGTATTTAATGCTAATCATAGGAGGATGAATCCAAATGTATACAATAGTCTCAAATATCTGTGGTGGTTGGTCTGACTCAATCAGTCCCACTGTCAGGGAGCTGGAGTGCCAGCTGATGCCAGGGTGTGCATGCAGCCCTGTCTGCTCCTGAAGCAACCTGATACCTCCCAGGCTCCTCATCCAGACAGGATTGATTCTGTCCCTATAAACCCCTGCTCTAGTCTCACTAACCTTATATTTCTCATTCTTCCTTCCTCTGTTCCTCATGTGAGGAAGGATTTTGTTCCTCTGCCCGAAGGTGAGATTTGCTCTGTGTTGCTCAGTTACAATGCTGAGAGGATAAGGGGTAGAAGAGGAGGAAGCAGATAGCTGTATGGAGAAAACAAAAAATGGGAAAAAATCTGTTTCTCAATTCTCATAATCTGGGGTATGTGTGGTGGCAGTGGTGGTGTGGGTTTGTTTCACTCTGTTTTGTTTTCCAAAACAAGGCTTTCTAAATAGCACTATGCTGAAATATGGAGGAGCCCTCCCTATCCATTGCCACATCCTAAACTCACAATTACGTCTCTGTACTTCAGGGATGTATGTTTCCCAGAGAGTCTCACATTAAAGAAACAAAAAGTCAGATTATAGGTTGTATAATTTCTATATATGTATAGGTACAGCAAATCACTGAAGATTAATCTTCAGTCCTTCTTCATGGTAAAAAATGTGGCTGATAAGAAATAAAAATGAACTACTTATTTCTGCAGCTAGTCTATAACCCAAACTGCTTAAAGACAGTTAATCTCTATTTCTGGATATTCGGTCAGACAAAACTAGTCCGTGAATAAGAAAGAAGAAAATAGACAAGTAATGGTACAAGGGGTGTTCCCTCTTTTCCCCACTGCACTGAAACAGAGGAATCCTGCCAAGGGATATGGCTCTCTCATGGCTTTGTTTTAGCAGACATAAGTTGTTCCTCATTCCTAAACTATGTGTTATAGTGGAGGGGACAGTGAAGCTTTTGGCTCTTGCTAGAATTTTACTAGGAAGAAATTTTATGAACAAACATCATAGACAATGGGTAGAAGGAAAAATAATAGAGATTTGTTTAGAAAGGGAGTTGTCAAATCAGCTTTCTCTAATTGAGAAAGGATTTTGAGGTGTGCCACAAAGTTTGGAGAAGATGTTTATTACTGTTCCATTACTTAATTACTGCTTCTTAGTTTACAAATTGGCAAGGGGTTTTTGTAGTCATACAACAATGATAGATTTTAATAATTTTAATTTAAGTTCAAAAGGAAGAACAAATAGGTAATGTTGGGAGCCACCTGGATTTCTACTGGAAAAACCCCTTCAGGTTCTGCAACAGGAAGCTATTCCAGTACAAATTTTTTTGACTGCAAACTGGTTTTTAAAAGGATTAAAAAAGAAACCCTATTTGAACACTTGAGCAAGTGAAGCAGGTAGAACAAGATCATAACACAGAGCTAGGAAAATTTGAGGGGAGTAGTATCAGCTCTTAGACTTGGACAAAGGGCTTGGAGTCATTCTCCACTGCTACAGAAACCAAGTAATTTAATTTTGTGCAAAAACACCTAACAGTAATCTTGAAGAGGAGAAACTGTAGTTAAAAAAATGTTTTGTCTGCCAAGCTGTCAATATTTAAAGGCAATATGTGCAAACATGAAAGAACATGTTGTAGAGAAGAGGGCAACTTGAAAGAAAGTGACAGTCAGATTCCTCCCTCCTTGGATTTTTGAAAAAAAGTTCAGCCACCTGTGATCAAAAGCTGTGAGATCTTCTCAGTGTCCACCGTTGCTTGCAGTGGTCACATTATCCCTTTCATTACTTTCATATCTACAAGATCCCTCACTTTGAACTCCAAGTATTTCCTTGAGAATTTGGGTGGAAGAATTTGTATCAGTAGTTTAGATCTCTTCATCTTAGAGGCAAGAGTGAATTAGGATAGCTTTGGATGGTCAGTGTCCAAATGCAGTTGGAGTCTTCTCTAAGTTTGTTCTCATGTAAAGCTTACCACAACAGAAGTGTAGATCCAAGGAGTGAGATCCAAGAAGTAATATCACATGAAATCTGCTGTCTCTAAAATCTGTGGTCAGTGAGAGATTGGCAGACAAGACACAAACAAGTCTTGATTTGGCCAGAGAGGGCTGTGGCTTCCGTATAACTATGTGTACAGGCATGAGTCAGAGCAAAGATGTGCATGTAAATGTGGTGCAATCTAACCTTTGATTTGAGAGATTATCTTGTCCTCGGCATATCCTATGCCACAAAGGAAACTAGACCTTAATCAGCTGATGTAGGTCAGGACAGAGGTCACCTAATTAGGACTGAATACCATAGGCCCTGGTATGGTACACAGTTTTTGGCTGTTGTATCTGTTGTGGATTTTGGGGAGCAGAATGAGCATAAGGTAATGTCCCCATAAAGAGACAAGGAACAGCATGATATGTATTAATTCCAAAAGGAATTAAATTACTTACACACAGAGAAAGGAGTTGTAGGGTTCCAAACAAAATTGAAGCTGGGATAATTGCAGACAGCAGGGTATTGTGGCAGTGTTTTGCACCTGGAGGGAAACAAATATTAGTCAAAATTATCAAGAGACAAATCAAGCCACGAGGATATGGGGGCCTTGAGGGACCCATATTACACCATGTTATGGTTTTGCAGAAATAGGAGGAATGGCAAGATGGGGACCCAGCTTAAGGAGCTTCATGAATGAATTTCATGCTTTAAGCAAATCATGTGAGGGGTAGACAGAAAATTATAGTAAAAAAAACAATAGGAGAATAAATGAAGATCACAAATTTTTTCTAAATTTCTGTTTCAAGAGAAATGCAAAATCTCTTATATCTGAAGAATATACCATTTACTCTACTTTGCTGCCTTGAGGACTATAGAGAACATATCAAACTAGAGCTGACACCAGCACTTAACCATTTCAAGCAGTTGGATATATTCAGGGTATTCCATGAAAATAGCATATATGTTTGTAGTGTATGAACTTATGTGTCCACCCAATGCAGCTTCGATGGCAGGTCTGTTAGAGAGAAAAGCTACTATGATATGTCATTGTTCTCCTTCCTTTGAGAGAGTAAGAATTCATACAGGAGTTAGAGAGGCTACATTAAATGTTTGTCTATCTTATTCTGGCACACCAGCTGTTTCTTACAGGCTGGTTAGAAGCTGCAAGCCTCTTTTGCAACAGCAATTACACAAGTCAGTTTTTTTACTGTTCCTGCTTCCCTGGGTTATGCTTTTGCAGTCTAATGAAACAATCAGGCAAATTTCCAGTGGTTAATTAACTGCATGTGAATTGATTTTTTGAAGAAGGGGAAATATCAAACAGAGTCTGTACTAACTAGGGAAACACCATCATGATTTTCAGTTTAGACAAATTCATGGTGTTTCCCTCTTCCATGGTGATTCTTCTCTTAACGTCTGTTAAAATCTAGAGTACAAAGTTGGAAAAACTGAATGCAGTGGCATTATTATCATGTTTGCTTGCAGATTTTCAGCTTGCTCTCATGCAGCTGATAAAACAGTAATGGTTCTATTTAAATGTCGTACCATTTGTTGATAATCAGTTATTAAACTACAGGGTGGGTATTTGCTCTCAGTACTTCTGCAGCACACCATATTATTCCTATTAAACTGTTTAGTCTGAAGCTTAAATGCCACACAGAAGATTCTTTCACGGACAGGATTTTGTTGTCTTCATCTTGCTGATTGATACAAGACGTATTATGGAACATCAACAAACTGTTTTAGAATTAACCATCTATGGAGCAGACCTCATTGCTGTGTTTCACACAGTTTTATGTTCACAATGTAGCTGTCAGGAGGGTGGCGAAAAGAAGAAGAGAAAATGTGCAAAAGACCTGAGAAGGATTTTACTATATCTATTGCTAAAAGCTCTCAGTTCCTATAAGACACATCTGTTTCTGCTACTACAGTTACCTGCCTGTTTGATCTCTTGTTTTTGACCAGACCTAGTCTCATTAATCAAGAATCCACTCTATTTTATAAAATGAAAAGGAAAAGGTTAATGAGTTTGCCTATTTCCCTTGTGCCCCTCCATATTGAGATTTGAGTCATGGTATTTCAGAAGTTTGTGGGACTCCAGAGCACACTCAACACTTACGATGTGCACAAATCTTTGCTGTGCAGTGACAGTGAACAAAAACCACTCTGAAAGCCTGATGTGAACACTCTCCTCTTGGAGAGGGGTTGGGCAGGGGGAAAAAGGGAGCAGGCATGCCAGACACTGGGTGGCATGTAACACCCTGATGGGTTGTGTTCCTCAGCCACAAAGACCAGGCAAGTACAAGAATCTTTATACTTTTTCTTAAGTACAATATTTTTTTTCCAGGACTTTAGGAATAGATGGTCAGAAACTGATGCCCCTCTCCTCCAAAGACACTACAAACCTGTTGCATCACAGCTCAAGTAGAAATAGCAAAAACAGTCATCAAATAAGATGGGAGTGATGGGGAGGGAACTATAATTTAACCTTTTCTGAAATGGAAATAAACAACTGAGCAAGAAAATTTTTTTCAGGAATCTTGAGAGGAGAAAAAATAAGAAATTGATTAAATATTGTCCCAGAGGCAAACTAATAACTCAGAGTAGTCTGATAGAAGTCCAGTCTTCTTCAAGATGTGATTGACTGCCTCTGCTCTTTGCTATCTATTCTCAGACTCTTCCACTCAGAGAGTACTTATATTGAGGACTTCATCAGCAATATGCTGCCTCTGTAGGCTGTAGCGCTCCATTTTGTTGATAATTTCCCTTTGCTGTTTCTGATACACTGATTTTCCCTGACCTGGAGCATCTGGATGCAACTCAGGTTTGCCTTTGCTCTGAGTGATCTCTTGCACTAGTTCCTGGTACTACTGCAGCAGCTCAGAAAAAAAAAAAAAGAAGAATTTTACCAAAACAGACATTTCCTATCCAGAGCAATTCCTTAAACTAAACACACCCCAACACTCCTGACAGAGGAGAAACCTAAGGCTGAGGTTGCCTGTTACAGCATTAAATGAAGGGAGATTCCTTGGGTACATTGAAGAGATTATGGTGTGACCACATTGGTGTTTATGTTTGAATTTTAGTAAACCAAGACAGGTTCTGGGTTGTAAGACAGAATAGTCTTGGAGCATGTGAACTGGATATCTTGTATAGTTTGGGAAAATGAAAACTATTTTGGTGACTAATATAGATACAGCCTGTGAGGTGTAATTGCTTAATGTAGCACAATAGGAGTGTGCCCAGGGAACCAAACAGATAATGTAGGAATGTGCAGGTAAACCAGCACAACTTCACTTAAGAAGGATATGGCTGATAAGTCTCACAACACAAGAACTAGGGAAATTCCAGATGAGTAATCAGAAAATAAGTTAAAATTGACAATTTGATGTATGGACCCTGTCAAACTCATTGCCACAGGAACCCGGGACCAAAAATATACATAAATTGAAGAAGTGACACGGGAGAATGGAAAGTGGATTCAAATACATACTCTAAGTTAGGAAGTTGTTAAGAAACCTATTACCAGAATCTGGATATGTAAACTTTCTTTGTTTCTCATTGCTTGAATAGCCAGTCCTAGCCATTATAAGATGTGACTATGGGGCTGGACCAAAGGCAGGGCTGCCAAGTTTTATGGAGGTGAGGCTGTTTGTGTAATTGTCTATACCTTGCAAAGGTTCTGCAAGGAAAGGACAAAGTGGGGAGAAGGACATATCTCCCTTCTAATTTAGCATACTTAGTCCAACATCCATAATTTCTGTCCTTCTCTATATCTGCTGTGAGAGAAAAGATCCATTACAGATTCCACTGCTGGCCACAGTCTGAAACAGTATCAGCATAAGGACTCCTCTATTAATATGAGTTTTAATGTTTTTATTGTTTTGTCTGCCTCAGAGAACTCAGCTGTCAGCTTTCTAAGACTATTTACCATGATTTAAGAATCTTTCAAAAAAATAGCTACATATGAGTCCATAACTCTGTATTTATTAAGGGTTTTTCTACATTAATATGCATGTATAACCAAGTCATTTTGTCACCTAATGAACAAAGTGACTTTCTACAACTTTTTGTAATCAGCCTTAGATTTGGAGTGTCCCTAGTACACTTTTATGTGAACTTTCTTCTCATATTTGCCCTCCCTTTCAAAATAACTCAATGATAGGTTGAGAAATACAGTTCTCAGGTAGCTGTACTGTTGTACATTGCTCTTTCATTTAATGGAATTAATTTGATTCAGAAATGGCTCAATTCAGCAGTATGACCCAGACCCAGTTTAGCATGGTCCTTTAGCACTTGCATAACTTGTTTTTGTGCCTAGATAGTGTTTACTTGCATCCTATACTGGTCCGGAACAGTGAATTACCTTTCAAGTAACAAAACCACACAAAGCACTTAAAACCCTGATTTTCATTACAGCCATAAATGGGAGGTAAGGGGAATCTATAACCAAAACTCTGCTGTGCAGCTACCAATTATTTCAATAATGGCTTGTGGAATAAGATGACTAATTTGAATATTCTTATCAATGGCTTAGTTTGTGCTACCTATAGATTTCTGCTTCTGCTCTCAGGTTAATGTTTTATCAATTGACAACATAAATCTTAACATGAAAGTAATGCCCCTTGAACCAGCAGCAAAGTGGACTGCAATAACATAGTGTTGTTACAGGAGTTTTTTACTATACATGGCATGAGTCATGCACTTGGACATAATTCAGTCACTATAACACCCTGTTCATATAATTGGCAATAAAACTAGGAACAATCTCACTGTTAGTGACTTGCCTTATGTCAGTGTTCTTTCTTTCACATACTAGTTTACACCATGGAATTACAGTAAGTTATTCAATTTTCAAATCTTTAACAACAAGAGTGGGCAGCGGTCAACCCTGACTGAACTTTTTAAAGCCAGGGCTTAAGACTGAAGAGAGGACAAGATTGCTACAATTGGAAATAATTTAGTACAAGGGAAGCAGAAAAGCTGGAATACAGTAGCTGTCTTAGCAATGCAAACAGCGGATATTGGGCTATATAGGATGTTATAGAAATTTCTAACTTGGGGATTTCATGTTGCCTAAGAAGCTGTGCATACATCTTTCTGGACATTCGTGCAGTTCCAAAGTAGGCTATCACAGAATCATAGAACCATTTAGTTTGGAAAAGACTTAAGAGTGATAAGGTCCCTCCTGAGCCTCCTTTTCTCCAGGCTAAACGACCCCTGTTCCCTCAGCTGCTCCTCTTAAGAGGAACTCTCGCCCCTTCATCAGCTCCTTTGCCCTTCTCTGAACTTGCTCCAGCACCTCAATGTCCTTCCTGAACGGAAGGGCCTGGAACTGAACATAGGATTCCATGTGAGCCCTCAGCAGTGCTGAGTACAGAGGGATGATCACTGCTCTAGCCCTCTTCTTTCTCTCCATGGGAAAGTCTGGACCCAAAATTATGGTTTTCTGTCAATGTCCTTTTATTTCATAAAATGAGAAAAAGCATATCTTATTCACTCAAAATTACGGTGACGTTAATTTTGTTTCTAACATCTTCCTAGGATAAGTTGTTCTGCTAATGTGATTATTTCTATGAATTATTAGACCACTTAAATAATTACCTGGTTAAAAAGTATTACTTGCCATCCTAAACAAAGATTGACAATGAAGTTTACTGCAGAAAAATTGATGTAAAATTGTTTTACACTTTGCAACTGAAGCAAAGATGATCTTCTTTCATGGAGAATTCCTTTTGCTGTCACTAGTGCTCACCAGCTGAGAGAGTCCTGATTTTGATAAAAAAATATACTGAACTAAACTTTTGCAGTATCTTCTACCTCCCTGTCTGGACATCACAGTTCAAATGACTGGCTTTCAGAGCAGAAAAACATGGAAAAAAAACACTGCTCAAAGTATTGTTTATTGTCAAAGAGGAAACACACCTTAGGTCTATTAAGAATTTGCTGTTAACTGTGAGCCTGTTTCTCTAATTGAGATTTTAAGAGTCTCGTTATTAGTCCAGATCTACTTATTACAGAGAAAGAGAGAACAACAATGCATCAGCAGTGTTACCTCTCACTGCTCAGATCCTGCTCCTCTCCCTAGCATTACGCTCATCCATCCCCTGCTCCTCGCCAGGCTGATGATTTCACCCTGGTGGGGGGGTGGGTTATGACAACTCACCTGTCCCTCCAAGTCCTTTGGGGTGCTTTTTTGCCTGCAACTCCACAGCTTCTGAATTTACAATATAATTGCGTCTTTTACGCATGTTTGATACTATTCCTTTGACAATTTCTTTGTTTGACTTCCAGTCTCCTGGTAGCAGTGATCCTGCTCAGCCAGAAGCCTGACCTGCCCAGGTGATGAGGCAGGTCTGGGGTTCAGGTGTGGAGTCACCACGTCAGGGGCAGATACAGCCCTGTCATCAACAGGCAAGTCCACAGTGACGAGGCAGGTCTGAGTTAGTCAGGGCCATAGTCAGGGTAAAGTCTGGGTCAGTTTTACCTGGCCTGAGGACAAGGGCTGAGAACGCCCTTAGCATTCTCTGCCGAGGGAAGTGGAGGGGAGCCCCCGCTGTTCTGGGAGACTCTCCTCACGTCTGGCTGCTATGAGCTGCTGAAAATGGTGATAACTAACAGACTTTGATCGCAATATCTTTTGAAATGCAAAGCAGGCACTTCAGCAACCAACCTTTCCAGAGTTTCATAATCCTTGGCAATGTAAGGGAGTTTCATATCTTTACGTTCATGTAATTGAAACATACTGAGTGTGATGAAACATTTTTTGTACCATTTTTTAAATTACAAAAAAAGACATTTAAATTTCCCTGGAAATCACAGCTAAAGCTTGAGAGAGGAGGGAGGACCTACCTTACTAGCTTTTCCTTTCACTCCCCAATTCCTCAAAGTGGGAGAAAAACACATATGTCCAAAACATGCAGAATTTCATCATATTTACATGTCAAGATTTAATTACACAAAATAAGGTAGTGACACTTTAAAGCCAATTTTTATATTACATTATCTACCCCTACTTTTAGAGGGGAATACTTTGATAATATCTCTTAACCGTCAAGAGAATAAATGGTGAACCACAGCTTGCCAGGTTTCATGAATCTGAGAATGGGAGAACAATTTGTTACACAAATATCTCTGATTATTTTTAGTCCCTAGATGACGAAAAATGAAACATCAAACCTAAAGCTACACTTAGACAAACTAAAAGGGTTTTTTAGCTTGAAGCAAAGCTGGGATTGGGGTTATTTAAAATAGCTGGACAGGTTAGATAGGGCAAAATTTGGCAAAGTTTATTTTCCTAGCTTGATTTCTAGGACTGACTTTCACGAGAAAGTTACATGAGTGTTTATTTCTACCCTGGGCTTGCTCTGCATCCTTTTTAGGCACATTCAGCCTTGTGAGGAATGTGTGTACTCCAGGCTCAAGCAGTGCTCACTTCTCTCAGGGGACTGGAGCCTTGCAACTCAAGTTTTGAGCAAGTTAGTGACGGGCTGAGGTTGTAGTGCATGCAAAAGCATTTTGATT
The DNA here is from genome assembly GCA_013390045.1 of Picathartes gymnocephalus. NCBI lineage: Eukaryota > Metazoa > Chordata > Aves > Passeriformes > Picathartidae > Picathartes > Picathartes gymnocephalus. Next base: position 34,248 of record WEKY01031982.1, on the reverse strand, counting down.
CTTCCCTCTCCACAGAGATCAAGAGTGATGTCTAAGGCTAGAAAAAGTCATTATATCAATGAAGATGATCCTTGAGTCAGAAAACAGAGTTTGGTCTGTAGGGTTAGCAGTTCAAGTGATCTTTCAAAAAGATCACCAGTTCTCCTCTGAAGATTTCAAAAGAAGTAGTAAACAATTCCTGAGTGTAATAACACTGCTCAAATATATTGGTCTCGGAAATTTTGAAATATTCTTTGATGTTCAACCAAAAGGAACTCAGATGCTGGGTACTCTGGCTTCAGGATTGAGTCCAAATTTTCCATCCTAGGAGGGCTTAATTTTGTGGCATCATCCTTCTTTATAACACAAATTACCTTAAAAGTGTTTCCTTTCCACCTGGAGTGAACCTGTACAAAGCACCAGTTCTGGTCTGACCTCAAGGCATGACCTCACAACATAAAAGCCTTCACTTGTCAATATTTAATTCAACATTTACTAAATGGTACATAGATGCTAGGCTGATTTCACTGGAAATAACTTTGCAAAGATTTAACTAGCTGTACTCTACATGGAAGGTAACGTTGGAAATAACCCTAACATAATAAAAACATTAAATTCATGGCTCATAAGATTTTTCCTAAATGATGACATACCAGACTTGTATGTGTACATAGGAAAAAATGGTTGAAACAACACTAATGGCCAACACAGTAAAGGGTAATTATTAACCACTTTTTCTTGCAAAATACCTGGAAAATACTTTGCTGTAGCAGATCCAATGAACCGTTATATAAAATCAGCTAAAAACTATTTTAAAATATTCAATATTCTTGTTCTGTTGCCCCCAGATCTGTTTGATCTCCTTGTACTGATGCCTAAGTATTGAACGCTGAGGTTTTTAAGATGAAAGGACTACTAAATAAAAATGGTCGGTGTCCTGGCTTTTCTCTCAAAACTGTGGTTTTAGCAGTGGAGGAAGCAGTGCATTTCCATCATGGACATGCAGCCATAAAAAGACATCAAATTCCAGTTTTGGTGGTTTGACTAAGTGAGAAGTTAGATATTCTCTCTTTCACTAGCAAAGTATTTATGTACATGGTTAATTTTCCTATGGAATGAGCTTTAAAATTAAACTGTATCCTACTCCTTTGCTAGATCAGAACATTTCTGTAGACCCAAAATCTTAGTATCCGTTTGAGTCTGCATTTCCAAAGGGACCTATCTGCATACAAACCAGCTACATCTTTATTGCAAATGAGCATTCACACATATAGTTACAGACACTATACACTCTGGTTATCATGTTTTCTCTAGCATTTGTGTTTCCAACTTCCTAGCAATGAAAAAAATCATTGCAAAATTAAAATTTCACAGACTTCTGTCTGAATAGCCATTTTTCAAGCTTTTAACATACTCTTTGTTCTAAATATTCTAATTTGTCTGTTTAGTTTATGATTTTTTTCTTGTGTGGTATCTAACAAAGAAACCCATGTTTTGTTTGTGCTGTTTCTTGGTCATGCCTGTGTAAGTTGCCCTTGAGAGGGTTTCTTTGTATTCTTGCTCAGGCCAAACTAATAAACCTGAATCTATAGCATGGGAAAACTTGGATCAGAGAGGTAGCATTGGCTAGTCTGAAAGGATTAGTCTTATCATAGAATGAACTGTTCTTCAATGACCATTGAATTAATGCTCTTTGAACATGCATGTGTGTCCAAAGCATGCGTAACTACATAAAATTTGTTTTATAATATAGCAGTGCCAGGTTTTTAATCTTTTTTGTTTGTTTTCCTCTCCTTATGTTAATCATGGGACATGCTGAGCAACAAGACCTTCCCACAAATGACTACTAGGAAGTAAAGTATCTTGGTTTTAGTTTTCATAACCTGATCACCTTGGATTAATTTAAAAGTGGTAAAAGTTTCAGTTAAAATGTAGATTATTTGAAATGCAAATTAAATGTATATAGGTCAGGAAGGTATCATCTCTCACTTGTATTTGACATATAAGATTTGTTTGGAACTCACCTGTCTGGTCCCTCATTCTCACTCCAGAGAATGAATCTCCTATTTCTTTTTAGCCATGTTACAGAGAGCTAAAGTACAAGATTGTATTTCCTGTTGGTTGTAAGATACTGGATTCCAAGTCTAAAGATACTGTTACATAAAATATGCTAGGGGATCTTAAGGAGCACTGTTTTCCTGTCATTCAAAAGTGATGTTTTCATTGATTACCATCTTGTAACTGGAGAAGGATGCCTATGTTAAGCTGAAGTAAATCTGATGCTAATATCTTTTGAGAACTTCAGGAAGGTTTATGTAAAAAGGTCAGAGGTCCGTAGGAGCTGTCAGTACAATCATAACTTGAAATACAAACCAAGAAGCACATGCTCAATAATCCAACTTTCCCCAAAAGAACAAGGTTACTTCAAATCCCAGCTAGTTTCAGTCAACTCACCTCTGTGCGGTTGCTTCTCTGCCTAACACATCTTGGATACCTTAGAGTCTGCAAGTTTAGGAATAATCCAACTAAATTAGCTACCAAGGTCCTAAGGAAAATGCTGATGAGACTGATTTAGCATACTTTAAATTTGCAAAGAAAGCAATACCTGTATGAGTAGTGAAAAGCCAAAGCAGATAGCACCTTTTCACAATGGAGTGTTCTTATCTCTCTTAGCTTTGGCATGTAAGGAACTTGTAACAAAGTCAGAACTGCTACACCCTTGTCCTGACCCATATTTTGCTCAATTTTTAAACTAACACTGATATGGAGCTCCTCTCTATGGAGGAAATCCAGAAGAACAGACAAGGTAAATATTTTTTATTAACTACTGAGAAGTTAATTACTGTACACTATATTCTGTACAGTACTGTCCCAGCCTTCTATAATCTTGCAAAGAGGTGACTCCTCACAAGTACCACACACCACCTCACATACTCAGGTATTGGCCCAAAACATCACTGTTAAAAGCTATTTACAGCACATGGAATGCTGTGGGTGTTCCTCAGTATAGTCACTTGTAATCAGGTAAAAGTATAAGAATGCAAGTCCTAGCCTTAGGCACTTGCATTTCAAATGTCTAAAGGTTCAAATGCGGGAAGCAAAGCTTTTTTATGGTTTATGGCATCTAAAACAAAGACCTCTTGTAGGTTATCATAGCCATACAAGGCAGTTTGTTTTCTATTGGGTAAAAAAGAGACATTGCATGAATTCCAGCTGAAGCGTCATACTATTCTTTGTTTTTACTGTTAATTATTTATTACTTCTGAAAATATATAAAAGGTACATCTGGCTTTACATTTAATTCAAAGTCTTCGTTGTCCCTATTTTAGAGAAAAAGGTAGCAGCAGCAATTCTGAAGAGAACTGCTTCTGAATTGCACTGAACTTCACTGGAAGTGAAGAATACTTCAGATAAGTGGTGAGTAGCATCTAGAAGCTGCACTTGACACTTTGCAGCAAATTTGGCAATGTTCTCAAGAGATTGACTTGGGGAGGGAAGAATAGATTTATCTTGGTATAAACCAATGTTTTGAAATTTATAAACAAATAATTTCCTGTGCTAGCCAAGTACTCAGCTTCTATGTAAGTAGTCATTAACTCTGAAATCTGTCGTCCACTCCTAGTGTAACACATTTCTATGGGAAATAGCTCTAATTTTCACCAGAATTTTTTTAGAAGAAAATCCACCAAAACCCAGCAACCACCCTCCACAGAACACTTCACTTGGAGATAGAAACTCAATCTTTCTGTTTCTCAGTATAAGAGATCAGATTGTGACTTGTATGAAGTATTGAAATGCAGATACAATAATTCATGATTTTGCAAAGGCACTTCAGGATGGATACTAGAGGTACAGGAAAAAAATAGACATGTATGCTTTTTACCACTATGTTAACTAATTACTTACAAGACAGGTATTTCTGGGAGCTGTGGTGTCTACAGTATTTGAGATTAAATTTTTCTAAATAGTTCAGTACCATAGGAATGCTCTGTGTCAAATTAAAGTCATACCCCACCTGATTCCATCAACGATATTTTAATATTGGGGCTGCTAGACATTTTTCATAAACAGTATAGGAAACATTGACTTGTACAGTCTCACTAGAATCAGAATATATCCAGTTTAACAAAACTGCTTGAGAAGAAAATAATCCCTTCAGTTCTTAATGGAGTTGCACTGTACCTATTTTAACAAGATAGTTATGTTGCTTATCAGGATCTAATACATAAACTTTTACTGCTTTGGGGACACAGAAACTCAAAATGTGCTCTACACATTAAAATGTGCCCCAATTTATCAATCTTTTAATTAATCAACAGTGGATTTCTTCTATGTGAGTGTGTATGTGTGCTTTATAATACCAGGGGGAGGAGCACATTCATTGCAGTACACACCATAAACTAGTGACAGAAGCATCTGGCTTGAAGCACAGGCAAGTCCTCAGCTTACATCTGTTACACTGCAAGAACAGCTCCATTTTTGAAAGGCAAAAGCACTCAGCCATAGAAAACTTCTGCTATAGTTAAGTAGAAAAAAGACAGCAGCATGTAAGCTATGTGATAGGAGTGAGAGGCAAAAGCAGAGTTGGTTGCTCTTTTACCAGAGTTTTAGTGCTGAATCAAAAAACAAAAAAAAAAAGTCTTTTGAAACACGGACTTATTTCCGGTATAAAGCCTAGCAAGCCAAAGAAATTAAGTTGAGCAATTTTGTTTCCCAAAGGTGAAAATTATTAGATGCCTGTCTATCATGGACAATAAGATTTACTGAGTCTGTTTGGGTTATTTTTACACCAATGTGTTTTCAAAGTTTTGCTATTCACATGTCACTGTGGTGTTGTCTCTCTCAGTTCTTCTTTTTCCTACTTTTAAAAGAAAGCAAAATTATTCTGTGCTACAGTTGAAAGAGGTGTGCCCTGAGGGGTAAAAAACCCTTTCCATCCCTGAGAAGTCATACCAGTTTATAATTACAAGTGAATTTTGTCAGCTGGAGGCTGCTCTTCCATATTTCCCCTGTCCATAGTAGTGCAATGTTGACATAGACATTATTTTTCTATGCAGATAGTGTAATTTTGTACTTGGGAGACAGATAGGGAAGTTGTGCGTGCCCATCATGAGGAATTTGTGACAGCAGAATCTTTTATATCACAGACAAACTGCCTGAAGCTTGTTTGGGTTGCGCTTTGGGTGGAGTGAGCGGGGCCTTGGTGTAAATCCATGCTCATCTGATGAAGATGGCAAATGGGCCCTCGCTGGCCACTGAGCCTGGTGCTCAGACTGGACAACAATAATTGATCTAGTCCAGGTTTTATACACTTCTTAATCTGGCTTGGTCTTGTTGGTGTTTTTTTAACATCTATGTTCTTTAACTCAGCTTTTGTGAGGCAGTCATCTCTTTGGTCATTTCATCATCTAACTTAGCAAAATGGCGGTTTAACAATCTTAGTTCACCTGAACTGCTCCCTTTGCATATTTGCTTTTTCTGAACATGACAGCTTTCCACCAGCTTTCCTTTTTCCTGATTTGCAGTCAGTAAATGAAAGTTGAACGTTCAATAGAAGTTCAAAATGAAACCTGGATTACAGTAGGTATATTCATCCTTCTCTCAAGTCAGTTTGCTGCTCCAGCCATAATGTTCCTCTTTTTGTGAACTGCTGAGCCTTCCTTGCCAAGGCTAACAATTCATAGACTCAGCTGGATTGCATGTCCTACCAATGAACTCAACCCATACATTGCTAAATAAACTGCTGGATAAGTAGATAAGCAACCTGTAGCTGAAACGTAAGATGCCCCTCTGGCCTGACATAAATGAGCCTTTCCTGATTTGTGAGTCACCTCCTGACTAATTGTACAAGCTATGGAGAAGAAAAATCCAATCTGCATGACAAAGAAAAAATAATGAATGAATATCTTTGGATCAACACTTTAGCAACTTTATCTGGTGCTAGCAATATGAACTTCAGAGGGAAGGAGTGCACTTTTCCACACTATCTATTAAAATTTTTCAGTGAGTAGTAAACAACAGCATCAGAGCAAATATGAGCCTTTCATTTCCCTAAGTGGATCATCACTTCCTTAGATTTTGTCAAACTCTGCAATCTGAAGATCAGGTTTCTGCTTGCTGTAATCATGTCTCTCTTCACTGCACACAAGTCAATAAGTCAAAAATAACACTGACAAATCCATGCAGGATTTCAGTGACTTCTATTCCATCCCCCGTCCAGATTTCTTATTTTTTGCATCAGCTAGAATGTCTGCTCTGGATATGGTAACATTCCTTTTGCTACAGTCAAATCAATATCTCAAGAAAGTAAGAGGGTAAGCTGAACTACAGGAAGGATAGCTCAGTCTTAACACTTACACTGATTGTGCATTGCTAGCAATTAAACTTTCCAGACACAACAGACATACCTTAAAATATTTTAAAGATGTTCTGAAAAAAATTCAGCCACATAAAAATAAGTCCAGTGAGGGAAGGCACACACAAGTTGTCCCTGCTGGTGACTTAGCTGTGAGGTTATGTCTCCTTATATGCTTAGCAGATTGTTTCTGACTTTGTTGTTTCTGTTTCAGTGCTATGACCCATATACTTTTTATCTTGTCAGCTCTTAAATTCCAATTTGATGATGCTTTGTTTGTGCTCTGTCAGGACCTTCATTAATCTAATTATCTCCTTTATCCATATATGAAATCTGTATGGGATGTGGGAGCTTCAGTGAACAGGTCATGATGTTATTTTTCATACACTTGTTAAATGTGGCACGGGACAGGAGAACTGTTTGATGAGACTAAGCCTCTCTCCTATAGAGTGAAATACATTTCCATGAAAGCCCTTTTTAAAGAACAATTTAGCAGGAATTGGCTAAGGCCCTTTGAAGCTGAGGAAAAGGACGTTGTTTGCAGGTTATTAGTATTGACTGCTCTGGTAAGTAGAGAGGGAAGAAGGTAACTTTTCTGGCTTTAGTGCTTCTAGGATGCTGTTACATCTCTGGTTTCTCTCACTTAAAAGCTCAGACTGATTGCTTGGCCCCAGTACTGCCAATGTCTCATAGAAGCGATTTCATCTTAAAAACCTCTTGTAAGTGTGATGGCCTCAACAGTCTCATAGCTCACTGTCTTGTAGACTCTTGTCTGAAAGACAGCTTGTGTTTAGGTCTGGATCTATCATTACCATAATGGCCATGTAAGCAAAAATCTTGAAATGTGCTGTCATCTGAAGATGTCTAAGAAGAAGAACACAGTATGCTCCAAATTAACTGAACAAACTGGCAGACTGCCCAAGATCATACAATGAAGCATCATGTAAATATCAGATCCTATTTGAAACACCAGAAACCAGTTTGGTTTCTTAATAAATTAAGATTAAACTGCCCTTTAATGTTATTAAAGTACATATGGTGATGTACAGGCAAGAATTTGCTTGACACGACAGTAAATAAATGGACTCCTCCTTTGCAAATATGCAATGACCTAGCTAGTATAAGGTCTAATAATCATGAGAATCACTCCAACAATTAATCCAAATGCCCTGGCTGGAACCCAGCCATAGTAATGTAGTTCCACCTGACTGACTAAACTTCTTTTGTAGTTGCATTTGGTCCAATGTTCCTCCTCTAATAGTGACAGCATGTCTACTAAAGAGCCTGTATCTTTTTTACCTCCTGAACAGTAGTACAACTTTCTGTCTTTTCTTCCTCAGCTATTACTTAACAAGGTAACAGAATGGAGAACAAACAGCAAAGCAACGACATAATGAAAGAAAATAATGCAGTAAAGAAAAAAGTGGTGAGTGAATTCATTAACTCTTCTGTCAAGGTATTTGTTTGCTATTTGGGGACTGGAGGCAGAAAATAATTATAAAGTAATTATCTGGAACTTTTATGAACACTTGCTTTTTTTTTGAGTAGCATATGTTTAGTTTCTGTAAGTTACCAACAGTGACTGTAGAGGGTTAAAAATTGTGAGTGTGTTAAGGTTAGAAATTATGTACATATTAATCACATGTAGCCATATTATTTGTATTTGAGTATGAACTGAACTACTTGCACTGCTATTTAACATGAAACAAAACAAAATGCAGGTGTCTGATTCATCTCAAACACAGTCTATATATTCCAGGGGCTTGGTTCTCCTAACCTGACTCTTTTACTGCTTATGACCATTCAAAGAGATTATAAATGTTGTCCAGATCATCTATCAACATGTACAATAATTTTACATGTTAATGAGTAGCATCTGGCTTTCTATTTAAACACCACTTATCTCGATCTGAGCCAATGACACCTCGAAGTTTCTGCATCATAAACTGCTTTCCAGCCTGCATTGCTCAGTGGCATTACTTACTATGTCTTTGAGAGCGCTAAGCTAGTTCTGAGGTATGTAACATATCAGAAGCAAAAACAGCACAGATTTATACCAGTATTAGCTACAGTCACCTGGGAACAATTCCCAGATGCACTTAATACTCATCATTGCCAACTAGAAGGTATCATTTAACTCTTAGCAGTTCAAATTCCATGTTTGCAAGTAGGTACCTTCAAACATAATAGCTGAAAGCTTTTATCTTCCCCAGGTGGCATGTCTAATCCCCATCCTTAACACAGCAGTACTGTGGCGTGTCAGATCTAAACCTCCTAAGGCTGTGGAAACATCCTTAACATCTTAATTGGCTACAAGTCTTGTGGTACCATCACTTTCCAGCCTCGGCAACACGGGAAAAGTCTTCCCCACTTTAGTCTAGAGTCTTGATCACAGAAAGGCTGTCCAGGTCTCCAGTCGGGACCTCGGCAGGGGCCCCCTGCAAGCCGTGATCCCCCAACCCCAGTGCCACTGGGCGGCGGGGCCGCGATGGACACCGAGTCGTGACATTCCCCTGCCCTACCTGCGCTGCTGGGTAAATCCCCGCGGAGGGATGGGGCCTGTCGGGCGGCCCCAGGCAGCGGCGGGCGGGCACATTTTCCTAAGTTATGTGCGAGCACGCACAGAAGTGAGCTCGTATTCCCTCCCCATCGCTCCAGCGCTGCCCGCTGCCCCGGCATCGGCTCTGCCACCCCCCGGGAACCGCGGGCAGGGTCAGGGTCACGGACAGGGGCAGGGGCAGGGCCACCGCGGTCCCGGGCACCCCGAGGCCCGGCACTGCCCTCTCGCCCGCTGCCGCGCCCCCGCTGCGCCCCGCGCTGCCCCGGGAGATGCGCGGCC
>WEKY01031982.1:3280-25018 GCA_013390045.1 Picathartes gymnocephalus | reverse complement strand
CCGTCGGGGCGTAAGTAGCGCGGGGCAGCTTTCCGTGCCGCGGGAATGCGGGAGCGAGCCCGGCGGTGCGGACGGGGAAGCTCGGCCTGCGCTGCCCGCGCCTCGGGGAGGATTAACGGGAGAGGGGGTGATTCCGATCCTCTCTGGCGTGGTGGGGAGGGTGGTCTCGTAGGCTGCGGGAGCCGGAATAACAGCCCGGCGCTCCCCCGAGAGCCAGGCGGAGCTCAGGTTGCACAGCCCTTCCCCGCTCGGAAAGTTGTTGGTGCCGGTGCAGGGGAGGCCGATGGTGGGCAGAGCTAAAAATACCGCAGCCGCCGAGCCGGGACCCGGAGGATGGGCGCGGAGCGGCGCGGGGCCGGTGTGCGCCCGGCCGACGGGAGCAGAGCAAGGCGAGGGCGCTGCTGCTGCTTCCTCACTGCTCCCCAGGACCACCCGTGTTGGCAAGCTCTCAGGGCAACGGCACAGGCAGGGAGAGAGGGACGGAGGTTTCCATTCATCACCCGCAGCCCCGAGGGCAGAGCTGCCGGAGGGCGCTGGGTCCGCGGGCACCTGGGTCCCAGTAAGGGTGTCCCCAGTAAGGTACTCCAGAGCTCAGCTTTCCTGTGTCAATTAGCAATATCTATTTAAAAAGATTTAGTTTCCTTATGGATGCGTGCAATGCACCACTAACAATTGTGTTTGATTTTAGTCTTGAGGAGGGGGCTATAATTAACCAATGTACAATACTCTAAATTCGGTTTTGAAAACTGAAGTGCAAATTGAAATTCCAACTGTCATACAGTAAATGAAAAAAAAAAAGACAAACTGAGACTCATGGTAGACAGCACAAATATTTCACTGCATACTGAACAAGGACTGGAGTTGAGAAAAGCATCTGCAGACCGCAGTGCCCTGAGATCTGTGATTAGACCAAAACCGTGGGCTTTCACAAGTAAGCAGTCCTCGGGTATCTGCAGGTCTTTGCAGTGAACTGACATGCAGCTTTCCTGACTGAACATTTATTGCTGTGGTGACAGTCACACGTTCCTGCCCTTGGGCTGACAGCAGCGACGCATGAGCACAGGCATGGCCCTGAAGTCAAGGAACACCTATGAAGGAGGCGTGGTTGCCCTCTTGTTTCCTGGCCATTGTAAAAGACACTGTGGATTGTGTTTTCCTTTCCTTTCCTTTTGCTAATGTTGCCACAGGGCTAAAATTTTTTTGAGCAACAGTTTGATTTTTTTTTTGCATTCTTGCTTCATTGTGCTTTCATCTTTATCTGGTGTTGCTGAAGCCTGAGCAAATATTTAAAACAGTGAATGAGGAGACAGGTCACAAAGACATTGAAGTTCATGTTCCAGGTTCCAAAACCTCTGAATTGAGTGAGCCTGAGGTTTTCTGCAGTCGCCTGTATACTTAAAAACTTCATGATATTGAGTAAGTTTCTAAACCCAGTTATTACAGTGTGAGGTTTTCTAAGCAATTCTGTGATTCGCCCTGCATTATCTTCCACTTAGCCTCACATGCGTATAATTTGCCTGTACTGAAAGGTTTCTGCATTCAATGACTTTTTAAATAACCATTAGGCTATGTGTTCCAAATAATTTTGCTTGCAGGATTTTTCTGATGCATCTAATGTTGTTGGAGTAGAGCCCTTTAGAAGGACTGCATCAAGATTACTGCACAACACTAGGGAACTCACGCTTATTGTTTGTGAACCCTTTGGGAGCATCCTGGTAGACCACCAAGAATATTCCCCCTAGCATCATTCATTCAGAGTAGTAGCAATTGCTTCTAAGTGCAAGAATGCTTGTGCATAGCAGAGAAATAATAAGCACCTAATATGGGGTGTTATCATCAGAAGTTAAATAAAGCCTTATGTCAAGCCTTTCTAGGTTTTGGTGCAAAGTAATGGTGCAAACTCTGTGTGTGTATGGCAGGCCCATTTTAAGAAGCTGGCTAATAATAATAAATTGTGTTTGGCTCATGTAATGATCTCAACAGGATATATTTCTTACACAAGGCTTTTCGCCCCCTGCACACTTCCTCCTGACCTGACCAGAAACAGTCTGGTTAATGAACTGTGTAATCTCTTAAAAGGTTCCCACATCATGTGGAAGAAGTTAAAAACACTCAGACGTCCTACAGGGTGCATTTTGAACACTCAGAACTGGCAGACCCCGCATGTGCTGGGTTGTACACTGTGCTCCCCGCCCTGGCACCTGGGTATCTCATCCCTTCTCCACAGGTCACAGAGTTTATGCCAGCAGTGTGGCACAGGAGCTCTGGCACACACCAATAGCCGTGGTGTGTTCACCTGCCCTGCCGTGCCCACAAGGCTGGTGGAGCTTGTTCCAGTCCACTGTAGCTATATGCCAGCTGCACAAACCTCCTTCATGTTCCAGACCCGCATCTTCCAAAGCAAGCACACTACTTTGTGCAGCTGACAGAACGTATTCACTCATTAACCCGTTGTGGTGTGGTGAGTGATGTAACTGAAGCTGGGTTTCTTAGGCCTGCTTAAACAGGTCTTCCTCCTTTTGAAAGGATTGAGGCTTCAGTGAATGAGGAGGTTGGCATAAATGGCAGCGAGCTCTCCTGAAATTCTGTATTCCTATAACAGCTGTTTTTTAAATTGAAAACGCATTTAAAAGACATCCATTTAAACACATTCAAAGTTTTCTTTCATTATCTACGCAGTGACATTTGCAATTGAACAGCCACCGAAACACTAACTTCAATGTCTCTTGGGAATGGCTGGGAGTGGTCTCTTCTGCCAGTCTAGTCCAACAGGAGAACTGAGTGGCAGAAAGTAATACTGGGGAAGGGGGAAAGGAATGCAAATGCAAAATCTCTGAAATCAAAGCAGTTCTGTTTGTAGGCATAATTTTAGTTTCTTTGGTCACAATTTCATTAATCCTTTTGGCAGTGGGGTGCACACCATCTCACGAGTTTTCATCCAGGTCACATCTACCCCAGACCTGTTGAATCACATATATGCTATACCTTACTTCACTGTGTTAGTGACAGTATACTGTCACCAACTTCCTTTGCTGAGATTATGCTTCCCCAGCACTTTACTTTTTGGTGTGGGGGCTGGTAGAATGCTTGCAGCAGAACTCTGTGAGGTTGAAAGAAGTTCAAATGTTCACTTATGTCTCTGTAGATGTTAACTGAGATGCTGTCACTTCAAATTTAATGTTTCTCAGATTGAGCAAAGAGAAGCGTTTCAGCCTATTATTCTGCAGCAAGGACATCTGCCTACATGAGCTATACAAGATAGCTAAGGAGTGTTTAAAACCTGAGGTACATTAATTTTGAGTGTACTAACAATGGCTGCATCTTTTCTTTGTTTTTCAGAATTGGTCTGGGAGTCTTATTGTAGCCTCCTTAACTGGTGCTTTTGGGTCATCTTTTCTTTACGGTTACAATCTGTCGGTGGTGAACGCTCCCGCAGGGGTAAGTGACTGACTAAAGTGGAATTTCATATCAGTAGAGGGCAGCCTTGTCCAACTATTGTGCTCCTCAGCATCCTGCCTTTATAGTCCTCCTCAAGGGATTACATTTCATATAGTAACGAACCATGGACCAAAACCTTCTCTCTGCTCCCCATGAGGTTTTCACATAAATTCAGTAGCTGTCAGAGAGCTAAATCCCGCTGTTGAGGTGAATGGGCACACGTGGTTTGCTTCTCATTCTCCCAGGTCCAGGCTAATCCTAAATCTTCTTGCACACTTTTGTGTGATAAATTATTTTTAATATCTGTCTGGTAGGTATTCAGTAGCTGCATGCACATGTTCAGCAACTTCTGTTCATGTCATTCAATTCTAGAGGGCTGCACAATATTTCATTCCCACAGTATTGGTATTATAAATAATGCTTCTGGTTTCCTCTGAAATAATGGGCCCCTCTTCTGTGTTTTGTTGTGATGCCTTGCTTGGTTCTGAATTCTAAACTTCTGGGTTGACCATCTATTGGCTGCAACATGTGAGATAGATATGATGAATAGAGCACTGTGAAAGCAATATACAAAATTTGTGGGGATTTCATTAAAATATCACAAATATTACAAATGTAAATCTGAACATTTTGTTTTTACCTTGGCTGTCTAAAGACCCTCAATTCAGTCAAGTGCAGCAGGAAGCAATTCAGTGGAGTTGTAAGCAACACTGTTTTGAAAAGTAGCTAGTAAATATTGGGAATTGACTGTGGAAATTCCGTTTCAAAATAGTTCCTTTCCAAAGCTAAGCTCCTTCTTTTATGAAAGTCTCCTATTAAAATGTGTGGTTAGATTTCCACCTAAACAGGTTTTTCATGTTAAAGATGGATGCAATATTTATGCCAATAACAAAAAAAAGCATTTTTTTAAATTTATGTTTCATATGTGGATTTTATTCGGTAAACTGTCGACCCAAAGGAGTAGGAAGAGACTCAGCCTAGAGAAATTTTTAATTGTTTGCTTCATAACTTCTGTGAGTTTTCTTCAAGTTCCTGGTGTTTTATATACTGATAATTCAAGGTTGGATAAATTGGATGTTAATTCTAGCATGACATGTCCAGGCATCACTTCATCTTGCAGTCATCAGAGGATAAACATGACTTAGACAAAATCAACAGGAAATCATAATTCTGTGAGCAATGGTATTGATTGTCCTGATGGTAAAAGTCCTTCCTCCACTGCCTTGGGGCTGTCAACAGAGCAGTCAGAATGAGCCGATTTCTAAACTTTCAAGTACCATTTAAAAAATGGACTGTCCTGGTAGTCAGAGTTTTCCTGTCATTTTCTGCAGGGGTAAGAGAAAGAAAGGATGATGGGATGTGCTCCTTGGGAACACTCAGACAGTTCTCTGTGAACCATGTGATAAACTACAGTGGTGATCAGAATGTGGGTGGGGAGGTTGAAGATGCAACCCTGTGACAAATGCTAAATTTCAGGTTTTGTACTTAAAAACACTTCCAGGATTGTCTGGTTTTGTTTGAAATCTTTAGTGTGGCTTTTGGACTGAAACTGGACACTATGCTGATGGCTTTGTTCATACCATTACAGGCATGCATGAAGTCTCCCTTGGTGTTTCAGTGTTTGATTGAGAACTTCCTATCTTTCTTATTCAGGTTAAGGCATATATTAGATAGGGCTAAGAAGCAGTCCTACTCACAAGGAAGTTGTGTAGTTCAAGAATAAAATACCACTCTGTCCTCTGTCCTCTGTCCCTCTATCTAGCTCCAGGATTAATGTGTGTCATCCATTTGCCTTCAACAGACCACTTCCCTTCCTTGGAGCTGCAGTGACCAGGTTGAAGGGAAGAGTATAGGCTGAGGTCATAGCCATGATGGGGACAGTGAGCCACACCAAAGCTGTGCTTTTTGCAGCACAAGAAAAGGAAACTTTTCCGTATCTGTTTTCTCCTGTGTGTTACTAAATCAGTCTGTTGCAAAGTGACCCATTGGGAATACTGAGGAGAGATGACTGAGAAACACCAAAGCAGAGCATCTCACAGCTGTAGATAAAAGCAGCCTTGTAAGAGGTTATGCTGGGAGTGCAGTAATTCCTAGAAGTTGAAAGCTGAGTTTCATTTATAAACTTGGTAGGATGAATAACTTCTTCTGGTGACATGCAGCTTACAGCCGACTTTGGCAGATGTCCTTCTCTCCGTAGGATGCTGGCCTTCTGCCCCTGTTTACTTCAGTACAATTCCTCTTGATGCTAAAGTCCTCCAACCTTAGAGAAGGACTGTATAATCCTTTGAGAAGTAGTGAAAAAAGGCTCGATAATGACAGTTGACTAAAATACAGAATGTTTCCAGGATCCTCGAACTGAGCATGTCAGCAGGATGACTGAGCTAATGGAGTGAAGGAAGTAAATTTAAGACTGAAGTGTTCAAAAACTATTTGTAAATTCTTGTGTCCATTTTCTTTCAGTGCCACAAATTGTGTCAGCTCATCAAGCCACAGGGTAATTCTCCTATAGTTCTCAGTGGTGGGCTTTCCTTCAGGTCATCTTGTGAGGTAGACTTAGTCTAATTTCCTGATTGTTGCAAGGGGGAAATAAGTTGCATATACTCTGTTCAGAGCTGAGATTGCTTCCCGCTCAGTTCCCTGTAGTTCTGTGGGAAAAAGCATGGCCCATCACAGGTATGATTTCCTGAGAAACCCAGAATTACAAGTTTCCATGGGCTTGTTCAACAAGCTATCAGAATTTATTAAAAACATATGGGAGCATTAGGCAGTAGGAAGACAAAAGATTTAACTGAATACAAGTTGAAGCTGTCTTTTGCTGAGCTGAATTTCTACAGTTCATTCCATGGACTGATTGTGGGCAGTGCCTGTGAAACAATGATATGCCTTGTGCTCTGTGTGGGAAGCAAAGTCCCTGCTACTTTCTGCTTTGCAGCCCTTGCTGTCTTCCTTCAGGAGGCTGCAGCTGTGAGTTCCTATGGCACAAAAATACAGCCTGATGTGACAGCTGGTTCAGTAGTTGTCACTGTGTGTGAATGAGCTCTGTAACTATGGGTAAGACAAGGAAAATATTTCCCTTATGTTTAAAATATATCTATTAGATTCATATCTATAAAATCATACATATTCCTTATATTCCTATTCTCTTTCTCATCCCAGCTCTAACATCCTAATGAGCTGAGGCAGTTGAGAAAATAAGATACTGATATGTCATCCACCATTTTTTGTAGGCTTTGTTTAGGGGGCTAAAACTTTTGTATACAGATTTATGCCTTTAGTGTTATTGAGACACCTGATCAAAATCCCAAAGGAGCCTTTCCACAGAATTCAATGGATTCAAATCCAGTGGATTTATTCTACCAGGTCTGTTTTGTTTCATGTTTATCTCCAGAAAACCTCTGTGTTTTATTAGCTTCCTATTTATTGGCAATGGGAGTCCAGAGAGAGGTGCTAGTACCTGTCAGAACATCTATGTATCTGTTACTAGTGAGTGTTGTAGTTTGTACTTGTCTTTTCTTGAATATTTGCAGTTATTTGATGTCTCCTTGTAAATAACTAAACTATGCTGAGAAAATTTGTCATAACACAAGGGGAGAGTGATTTACATACTATTTTTAGCCATTATCATTAACGAGAAATGCTAATAGTGTTCTAAAAGTGTTTTCCCTTAGTATTCATTACTATCAGAAATTAATTTCAAATAGACAAGAAGATGTCTGAATCTAAATATAATCTTTTCCCAAGCGTGTTGTGCCCTTCTGCTGTAGTGACTGCAACTGTCTGGTGCTGTATCCTCACCAGAGCATCAGGCACCACGGTGGCATTTCCTTGGTTTTGAAATGGGAGCAGCATAAAAACAAGGAAGCTTGACTTAATAGAAAGTAAAAAGGTGATGTCTCTGCAGGCAATACAGAGACTATGTTAAAATGCTGTCCTGAAGTTATGACATCTTTACTTTTTAAAAAGATGAAGAACTTGGTATAATTAAACATCAGGGAAGGAAAGTTGTTTGAAGGCATCCTTCAAAAATCTGTAGTTGTGCCCATGTGAGGAAAGCAGAGGAAGAGTGTAAACTTTGGCACATTAAAGGCTAAAGAGTGGTCTGGTCCTGGACATTCTTGACTATCTCCGGGATTTTTTCCCCACCTTGTTTGGTACCACCTTGTTGTTATATTTATATATGCTTGGACTGATTCAGTCAGTTTTATTTCAGTAGTATCTATAAATGAGGCCCCATTTTTTGGAGGAGGGAGACAGAAGAGCAAGAGTGATTTCTGCAAGCAAGCTACTGGGATTTTTTGGTTTTTAATTCTGTTTCTTTCAGTTGTATTCTTGAAGTGTGTTTTTTTTCTTTTTGCACATATTTTTATTATGTGTTTTCTTTCAGTATATCAAGAAGTTTTACAATGAAACTTGGGAGAGGAGATATGGTTTCTCAGTAGATGAAGGCACGCTGACGCTCCTCTGGTCCATAACCGTTTCTATTTTTGCCATTGGTGGCCTTGTGGGTGCCATTATTGTTACCCCAATTGTGAAGTTCTTTGGAAGGTAAGTGTATTGGAAAAGCATTTTCTAAAGTAGTTTCTCACTTAGTCTCTCTAGAAGGTTTTACTTTTATTTAAAAAAAATCTTTAAATTCTGAAAACTTACTGTGCATCATTTGAGTCACAGAAGTCATTTGCTCTCAATGGGCACTGGGTTGAGATGTCAAGGAGGGTGACTTGTCAAGAGTGCCAAAGGAAATTACCATAAAATAGAAATTATTTCACAAATGACTGGCAGATTCTTATTTCATGAGTCTACTGAGTACCTTGCTGTAAACAAAAAAATCTGTCAACACATTTCATTTGCTTCTTAACAGCATTTGTTGTCATAAAGTGATAAAGAATTACTCTTTTTTCAATCCTTGTATCAACTTAAAATACAGTTTGAAGAACTGGACCAGGATGAAGTTCATGTATGGTCTTCTCCATGAATGGGGTATGCCATCCATTCTGTACAATGCAGTATTTGACCAAGTCTTGACCATAGAGAATATGAGTATTTTAGGAATGTTTCTGTTGGTGTGTTTGCATTTTTGCTGTAGTACTATGTACATTAAAATTCAAATTTTAAAGTCATACAGTTTTTTGTAGAGAATTTTAAAGGTAATTTATAATTTATCTATATTTAGAAGGGCATGAAAAAACCCCACCATCATAGCATTCATTATAACTGCTCATTTGGATTTTCCTTAATTGTAAATTCAATGTTATTTGATATATTTTAGTCAGTTAAATCACAGGAGAACACTGTCATGGAAGCTTATGTATAAGCGTAAACCTCCATTGTTCTTATTTTCCTGTTTTACATTTTGACTATTTCCATTAGATTGTACTTACTTAGGTCTACTTTTTATTCTCCCATCTTGTCCATATCTCATTTTCATCTCAAAGAGTGTATTTTCAGGTTCTTCCATTTCATGCTTACAGCAAGTCAGTATTCTTAGCTGTTACCCATTCTTCATGAATTTATTGTGTCACTTCAGCACCTGATTTTCGATTTTTAAATATTTTTCACAGTCACATTATTTTTTTTAAGGTTTTCAATTTCTTCTGCCAAGCCATACATTTGGCATTAACACACTTGTTAGAAATATGAAACTGTGCTGGATTCAGACTGATTAGTTCCTAGAATATTGCTGAGTCTTTATTAAAATAAAGTAAAACCAGGGTCACAGAAGCCTAGAGTTTTCAGTGAAAAGTAGAACAGCTTCATATGCAGGTTTGTTAAAGGGGTGGCTGATCTCTGATCTCTGTCATAGATACACCACTTTGGAGCTGGTCAGGTTTCCAGGGCAGATTTTTACACTTGCAGACTCTGTCACTGTTTATTATATTTATCTCCATTAAGCCATGAAAACAGCTCTGTTATAGATACAGTGAATGAGTGCTGGAGCAGAGATGGGAAGGGGCGTTGTGAATAAAGTCTGCTCACCAAACAGTGGTTCTTGAGGTTGCTGTTCACACTGCAGTGTGTTTGTCTGGCCTGGGAACCCAGACTGGCACATCATTATGGTAATTGAGGAGTGCAAAGTGAAATGTTGACAGAACAATAAAATACTTTGCTGTTAAATTGCTCAAGTGTAGGTTGGAGGGTTGTATATATGATGAAGCTGAGCTCCATTTACACTGACACAGAATAATGAGCTAAGGGAGACTAAAAGCACTAGTCAGAAATAATGTAAGATTTTAAAAGAACATTTTTGAGTCATACTGCTGTAAGGTCAAAAACATAAATTCCAAATTTCTTGATTCCTAGGCCCTATTTGCTTCAAGAGACATGTAGAATAATTTTTTGAAGGAGAGCCTTAATCCACATAAACATAATTCCCATGTTGAGATGTGACTTTGACATTTCATAATTTGAATTCTCCTCCTCTGATGAAGAGGGTCTGATGTTTATCACAAGCACCCAGACCAATATGCTCAAAGGATTGTTTAGGTCACTTCTAGGGAGACATATTAGGCTGAGCATCACATCAGGCTCCTCTCCTTCCTCTAGTTACCACAGCCAGTGGTCAAACTCAGTGCCGTCAGTGAGAGAAGGGACAGTGCAAGGGGTTCGGGTCAGTGTGCAGCAACTTCTCTGTGCCATTCCTTGCTCCTCAGTCCTCCTGTGCTCCAGCCTGGGTCCCCATGGACCACAGTCCCTCTGGGGATGTCCCTGCTCAGGTCTGGATCACCATCTCCTCCACTGATTTTGTTATGCCCTCACTCCATCTCTTCACAGAAGCCACTCCTGCAGCCCCAAACACTTCTAAAACTTTGCCACAGACACTGCTTTCCATACTAACACCCTAAATAGTGTGTCTCCTTGTTTTCAGTTCCTTTTCAGCCTGCCAAAGCCTTTGTTTTTATCATGCTTAGTTAGGCTGTGCTTTTCTCAGCTGCATATTATAAGGCTTTGCTGGCCAACTTTTTCTCAAAAAAGATGTATTTTGTAGTTGTTATTTAAATTAAAGGAGAAAAAAGTAGTATCTTCAGGTGAATGTATAAGACTTCTTTGACCCAAATGAAAATTTTCTTTCCATTTTATATCACTTCAGCCATCTCAGAGTGCATATCCATCTGAAAAATGTTTCAAATGGTACAGTCATCACTCTGACAGCTATGTTTTATAGACTTCAAATGAACTGTATCTCATTTTTCAATCTTCAAGCCGTGTTACTCATTCAGTGTTTAAAACTTAGTAGAAAGCAGAAAGAATAATTAAAAATATTTCCTTTCAAAAATGTATGCATCTGTTGTGAGAAGTTGGGTGACTTTTTCAATGGGTGAGAAATTTCTAGTTGATATTTACATGTTGAAAAGAATGAGAACTGGTGGGACAGTTTGTCACCTGCTCTAGAAAGGAAAGGAGTAGACAGCTTTTCTGGTCATTCCTCTTCTTTTGAATTAATCCTTCAAACCTGAGCAGAAAGTTCTGAAAGATGAAAACTGAAAGGAATGAAACTGCCGTCAAACAAGAAATCTAAATGTTTTGGAAATTTTAAAATATATTTTTGTGGTTTTGTTTATACTTTTTAACAAAGTAATAATTTACCATAAAGAGTGTTTCTTTTATTTGAAAAAAAAACCAAACAACTTAATGTTTTTTTTAAATGTTACAGAATGAAATAATTTTAAAAGCGGGGAAGAAATATGTCAGCCTGTATTTTGGTTAATTCCAACAATTTTTAGAAAATGGTTGATTTTTATTACTTGAATGAGCCCAAATGTTTTTCCTAACTCAACAAGTAGGAAGTAATTTTCCTCAATGTATGATTTTAATATCGAGAATTTAAGGATGAATTATAATGACATAGATGACATCACAGCTGAGAAGTTCTAGAAGTGTCAAAAACTGTATGCAGCATTAAATACCTGTAGTTATATCAGCTTATTGCTATTTGAGGTATATTCCTTGAGTTCTCCATACAGACATCTTTCCAGATCATGCTTATTTATATTCATGCACAGAGCCTCAGGCCTGGCACTTGGATTTTTAGGATGCATAAGATGGCTCCTTGCTGTGCTTTTGAAGTACAGCTCTTTAGTTATCTATGTTATGTTTTCTTTTAAACTGTGGTATCTGTTTGAAACTGTATCCATGTGGTTAAAGTGCTGTTGTTCAGAACTCTACACATCTAAGGGGCAGTGTTTGTTAGGCACATTCTGCTTATAGATATTTAAGAATAATAGCTTAATGTGCTTCTAATGTAACTAGATTTAACTGCCATGATGCTGGTTTCTACCTAAACTATGTTTGCCTTTTAGGAAGTGCACACTGGTGCTCAATAACGTGTTTGCAGTGGCAGCTGCATTGTTGATGTCCCTGTCCTTGCTGGCAGGATCGTTTGAAATGCTCATTCTGGGCCGCATTATCATGGGTGTTGATGCAGGTAAGCTTTGGTCGCACTCTGCATATCTGAAAGGCTTGCACCATGCACACAGTTTCTTCTCTTCCCCGGTTAGAACTTGCCTACATTAAAGAGGCATTCCAGGGACTAGCTGTAGCCACACTGATTTCACTGGGATAAAATGACACAATGGCTGGAGGATCTCATATTTGGATGAGACACTGGAATGGATGCTCACCACTCTTAACAATGCTGGTTGTTCCCCCACCTTTCCTCTTCCAGCCCTGGTAGAGTGTATTTGTTCCCATGCCATGAAAATCCCTTGACTAGGAGAGTGTATTCTGTTTATTAACACTGCTTTTTGCTGCGTGTTTAGAAATTGTTGGATCCCATGCTAATACCTGCAGAACTAGGGAAGGTTTGGTACCTCATCAATTGCTCCTAGCAATATGGTCTTCCCAGTTTGAAAGTAAACCATGGAGGCACTGCAGCACCAGAATAATCTTGCAGCCAGAAGGAAGGGTCTGTGCTAATTTTTGTCTCAGATTACCACTAAACAACCAAATTTCTGGAGCTGTGCAAACATTGCCATTGTACTGACCAGGGTCATGCATTTGTTTGTTCTGTTCCTGGCTTTAAACAGCGTTCCAACTCTTATTTTATGCCTATTGTGAAGAGTTCATTGCAGCTCTAAGTCTGTTTTGAGAGGAACATCCGCTAATACTGTTTACAGTAAAAATACTTCAACTGACAATGTCTGCTCTGTCTGACTGATGCACTGGGCTTTTTTTCCTTACCCACACCAGTGCTAACATGATTTTGCTTGCTTTGGGATGAGCAAATTTAAAACATGAAATCAGTTCTCCTGGAGATTCTTATCTCTGAGTAACCTATGGTGCTCCACATCAAAAAGCAGCCTACACACATCTCTGTAGATCTGTAACTGATAATCAATCCCATAGTTATTAAATGGTGTGAGAGTAATTAGACATACAGGGAAAATAATTCATGTTATGTATGAATAGATATAATTTTGTTCCTTGCATGTTTTTATGCCACCCTGGTGAGCAGATTACCACTCAGACTCCTTTCAATAGAAATTTGTTGCATACCTGGCATAATGAAAAATGTTTTGATTTAATATATGGGTTTTGTTCTTCCTTTGTAGGCATTTCCTTAAGTGCCCTCCCCATGTATTTGAGTGAAATATCTCCTAAGGAAATCCGTGGTTCATTGGGTCAGGTCACAGCAATTTTCATTTGTATTGGTGTTTTCACTGGTCAGGTTTTGGGGCTGCCAGAAATATTTGGGCAGGTAAGTATTTAACAGGCCTTTTCTATCAAAGAACACAAGCATGCTCTAAGTGTCATATTTTCATATTTTCACTGGATTCTTTACAGAAGTGGAATATAGAAACTTTTTTTTGTTGTTGTTCTGAAGCACTTTGAAGAGTAGTTTCCTCCATGTCCTGTAAAAGCACATATG
Source organism: Picathartes gymnocephalus (assembly GCA_013390045.1). Taxonomy (NCBI): domain Eukaryota; kingdom Metazoa; phylum Chordata; class Aves; order Passeriformes; family Picathartidae; genus Picathartes; species Picathartes gymnocephalus. The sequence goes on along the minus strand of WEKY01031982.1, from coordinate 11,718 downwards.
TGAAACTAAGTTTGGTAGACATGGCCAGCAGTTTTAACATCTTGAGTGTCTTGTGTGTGTCCATATGCAGATCTCCTTCACCCCTTTCTTGATGTACATCTATTTTTGCTGGTTTGCAGTTTCTTTGGGCACCATGGAAATGCTTAAGAGTTTTTATATTTGTGACCTCTAATTTTTCAATGTGAGATAGAACTGAAAAAGGCTTGGTTGGAGTTATGAGAACCTGAATAGGAAGATTCTTGCTTAGTGATTATAGTGTTCCTTTTAGTGCAATCCTTACTTGTTCTGCTTTTAGACTAAGTGATAGAAGAGCAGAGTTGACACACACCTTTATGGAAAAATTATTGAGATAAGAGGTTGTGTTGCTGTCATAGGCTGAGATTAACTTGATGGCCACTGGATGTCATCAGTACTCTGAAAAAATGAACTCGAGTTTTGTTCAGGTTGGCACTTGGAAATACAGAATCACACAACGGGTAAGGTTGGAAGGAAACACAGTGGTCATCTGATCTGATCAGGTGCTTTCTATTCAGAGATGAATCTTCAACACAGTGTGGAGGAAAGGTCTGCAGCAATCCTCTCACAGTGAAACTTGAACACAGAATCCCTCCTGACAGCCAGAAAAAGTAGTAAAGTGTTGGAAAGTGAGAGGAGCTTGTCCTTCTCTGTCCATCTGTAGTGGTTTTAGTTTACCTCCTCACACGGAGCACCAATTTAATGTAGCGGGTTGACCGTTTTGGCCTAACACCAGTGCACTCACTAAACTTACTTATTTTCTGCTGTGAGATAAGGATTAGAAGAAATGCAAAGCAGGCTCAAAACTTTAAAAGGTATAAAGACAGTTTTATTAACAGAACTAAAAGAAAAATAATAAGAATCAGAATCAACCTTCAGACACTTCTCCTCCCCCCACCTCATTTTCTCCTTTCCACCAACAATGTAAAGAAACTAAACCTGAGACTTTCAGTCAGTTTACCACCTCTAAAATAGTCTTTCCTCAGTTCAGTTAGGGAGACGAGTCTCTCCTGCCATGCCATGGAGACTTTTCCACAAGAAAACACTTCTCTCGTGGCTCCAACATCACAGCAAATCAGCCGCCCAGAAAGGAAATCTGTTTGCAGTGTGAAAGTCCCTTCCCTTGACACACAGTTCTTCCTGCAACTGCTTGCAAGGACTCATCTCTGTGTCATGGGGTACTATTTTAAGGATGAGTTGTTCTGGTAGAAAAGCAAAAGGTCTTCTCTCTCTCTGGAAGCAAGGTTTCTCCTATCTGTGGAGTAAGGGTTTTGCTGTCTCTGGGAGCAAAAATTCCCTTTTCCATCCCTGGGGCCAGGGTTCTCATCTCTCCCATCTCTGTGGCATGGTTCCCCATCTCTCTCTGTTCAAGTTTCTCATTAGACCACAGCTACTTCAACATCTGCTTCCTTCAGCATGGGTGCCTTTGCTCAGGCTGCAGTTCGAATGCTGCATCTGCCCAACTGCATTTATGAGTTACAAGGAATAGTCTGATCTATCATAGTCCATCACCATGGCCTTGCAAAAGAATTTCAGCTTAAAGCATCTCCTCTTTTTCCTCCCTCTGTGCTTCGACTCCTTCTTCACTGACCTCGGGATCTCCATGTTGGTTTCCTCACGCGTCCTCACTCTCCTTTTCTCTTACTCAAGAGAGGGTTGATGTCTGTAAGTTTCATGTGTGCACTAAAGGAGTTGTGAGCTCTCCTGGGCTCTGTTGTTGGTCACACGATCTCTGCTGGGCAGCGGCCGAAGTTGCTGCAGACTTTTCCCAGGGAGAGGGGAAGGCAGGAATGGCCAGAATCTCAGCAGCCAGGCCAGGGCTCAGCTGCGGCAGGATCTCAGCAGCCAGGCCAGGGCTCAGCTGCAGCAGGATCTCAGCCGCACCTGGCCCGGCTGAGTGGGCCTTGCCCGGCCCGGTCCCACAGAGAGGGCCCCCTGTTACCTGTTCAGAAGCAGGAAGCAAGAGAGAGATTCCTGGGCTTCTCCTTTCTTAAATGTGAATCACAGAGGCGTACTCAGCTTCTTAAGTGGCTAAACAGAGTGTCCATCTTAGAACTAGCCAGCTAATAGGTTCTCTCATACCTGAAGGAAGCAGTCAAGTTCCTTACAGGTAAAAAATTACTTTTCAAACCACAACACCATCCAAAGGCAACTCCATTGTAAATGCATGATACCATCCTCCCTGACAGTTTTATTTTTGTCCAACCAGCTTTCTTATTCTGTCCATTTATTCTGTTCAGCTCCCCTGAAAGCAAATGATTTGATTCAATTTACCCTTTACTGTAGAATAGATTTCTTCCCTGGCTGTCCAAAGCAATAGATTTTAGGAAAAAACTCGAAATGGGTTTTTTTGTGTGGCTTTTACCAACGTCCCTTCTCTTGCCTTGGAAGCCAGTCTGTTACAAATGAGTGTATGAAATGTCAAGAGGCCAATTTGATTGCTTAGAATATGGCAGCCCTTATGTAGCAGGATTTTTTTTTATTTGGGTTTTTGAAACATGTATACACTTTTAAAGGTGAGGAGGTGTCATGCAAATTCTTATTCCTTGATTCCTTGGTTTTATTTCTCTTCTTGCCTTCCTTTTATCCCCGTTGTTGCTGCTACCAAATTATAGCGGTAGTGTTTGTTTCCTCTTCTACAACTTGCTTTAGTGTGAATAATTATTTAATATTAGTTAGTATAGCACCATTAAAGACAGACATTAATTTATATAAGATGAAATATGCTTTCTCTGTAGAATTAGATTTTTCAAGATGGGTAACATCAGCATGTAAAAGGAACAAAGTTTTGCCTGATAAGAATCACAATATTTCCAGCCAATTTATTGGCAGCAACTTGAATATTCTAGCTGGGTATGTGCGTGGGTTTTTTCTTTTAATTTCTCTTGGTTTCAGGCAAGCCAGGATTTTCTTCCCTAGCTTTGCGGGGTTCCCATTGAAACTCCTTCAGTGGGAGGTAGTTTTTATTTTGTTGCTCTGTAGTTGTTTGTTTCTTATCAGAATTTGTTGTAAATTATACCAGTTACAAACACTTGTCTTCTGTCATGGTGTCAGAAGTTTTCTGCTGAGCTCTGTCATGTATCTTTTACTTGTAAGTTGTGCAAATACCTAAGAGGTTATTAACCATAGTATCTAAGCGTGGATGGTTTTGAAGAAAGAAGGGGAATAAAGAGAGTTGAGCATCTTGCTGGAAGAGACTCTTTGAAAAAGAAATGGACATGAGAAGGGCTGTCAGCATGGCTGAGGTCCTGTCTTGTAAGAGGAGGTAACAGCAACATTGCTTGTGTGGTCACGTAAATAGAGGGAAGGGAGAGGAACAGACTGCACCCTGTTAACATAAGAAAGAAGGAATATAGTGGCTTAATCTCAAGGACAATATGGCTATAATAATGATTTTTTATAAATATTGTGTGAATAACTGCATGCTGAAATTCATCAGAGTGATGTTTGGAACAGACTCCTGGCTGAAGTAGCTTGAGCAAAAAATTTAAGTTTTAAATTGGAGCTTGATGCATTTATGTGGTTTATATGAGGTTGTTGCCTTCAGTGGTTCTGTGGAAGTCTCTCCACAGAAAAGGAAAATGTTTATGTTGACTGTGGGGCATAGCATTAACAAGCATTTATTAACAACCGAAGTGATGATTTCCTCTGTTATCAAATGCAAGAGTGTCTCTTTAAATGTGGAATTGTGCTAAAAATTGCTCTGAAGCAATGAGTATTACTTGAGGCAATTCAAAAGTCCTTACTGCTTTTTGTATCGAGTAGGTTAAACGGCCCTAAAGTGATTTTCCAGCAATCTTTTGTTTGTCAGGATCAGTTGAGGTGAAGCAGGAGGCATGTGGGTAGCCCCAGGTGCAGTGCTGAGGGGCAGTGGTCAGCTCTGGCTGGGTTACTGGCCTAAGGCTCGTCGGCTGTTTCCTATTCCTTCAGCTTTCCCCAGCTTTCTACTGGCAATGCTGAGGATTGACAAACTTCTCATTTCCTTCCTATACCTTTTCATGCCAGTTCTGTCAACTTATTCTCATTATTCTTTTGCTCAATGGCTATTTATTCCTTAGTACCTTTCTGTTTCTTTTTTTTTTTTCACCACCTACTACAGTGTGCTTCCTTTCTCCTCACCCCATCGCTTGTGATCTTTGTGTTTCACGTCACCTCCTCTAGTAACACAAGCTCTTTAATCTCTTTCTCACCCTGTTAGCCATTCTCTTGAATAATTCTTGGTCTAATTTGAACCTAGGAGAACAAGATTATACAGCTAACCCAGATGAAATTATACTTTAAAAAATAGAATTATGTTAAATAATTCCTGTTTTTCCAGGAAATGTTTTGTCTGAAGTATTGCAGAAATGCATTTAATTCTTTATGTGCCCTGCCACATTGACATGAACTAGACAAATATGACTATGTCACATTTTTAAATTATAGTATAAAAGAGTATATGCAACAAGAACAAAAAAATTACAATCTAATAAAGACTGTAACATCTAAATACAGGCATTTTTTTTATTCTGAATATGTATAATTTTATCATATTTGTCTCCAAAGAGGCAAATTTTAGAAGGTGTTTCTTTAGTATGCACTGCTTACCAAGAGTGATTATTTGCAGGAAAAAAGCTGCAGTTGTGACAGCAGTCCTCTGCTGTGGTGACTTGGTATTTTTACTTATTTTCCACAGTCCTAATTGCCTCCCATCTGACAAATTCCAGCAATGCTTTTTATTCAAGATTCTGATTCTTATAGGTCATAACCTATGAGGAACCCTGTCTGCAATGTCTCCACTGAGGTTTGGGAAATTCCACAATGGTAAAGTGGACTGGTGATCAGAGTACAGATTATGATGACTTCATGTGCTGGTGACCTGCATCTCCCACCAGCTCAGCTGCTGAGAGCTGTGTTATTTTCATGTCCTGTCATCTTGTGTTCTGTAAGCCAGAGTCCTTAATTCTGCAGGAAGCCACAGCATCTGTAGATGACAACTTGGTGCAGGCCCACAGGTGTGCAATGATGTTTTATTCTGCAATGAGGGCACTGAATTATTGCTACTGGCTAGACGATTATTTAATATGGGACATTTTTGGTTGTACAGTATGTGCAGCTTTCCATATATCTGACTGAAGGAAAAAACAGATAATAAGATAAGGACAAATTATCTTAGATCTGTCACTTCCTCCAAACACTGCCCTTCAGGAATTTCCTCTCTCTCTGTTTCTGTGGTTCTGCCATTGAATCACCCAGCCTATTTTTCCTGACAGATTGCTCCTGCAAAGCAAAGGCCAGGGGACTGTCAACTCTGGTTTTGAAAGTTCAAATTTACACTTACTGTCTTGAGGAAATATTGTCTGGCCTGATTCGGGCATATTCCCTGTAACTTTAGATATCTTTCTACCTAGCTCATCTAGTTCCTCCTGCATGAAATGTCCTGCTCCACGGGTTTTCCTTAAGAAGGTAACATCTTCTAAACATTGTAAACCATCGGACTGTCGATTCTATTGTTTAGTTTTGATTAATGAAGGTGGGCTTTAATCTTTCCTTAAATTATAGAGCATTTAGTTTGTGAGTACATTTGCAGTAATCACAGTGTTCTTTACTTTCAATATGCATTGAGCTTCAGTATCTCTTTCATCTGTGTATCAATAGGAGAAACGAGTGTATAGGTACACAGTGTGTATATGTATTCAGAACAGGTAAAGCTGAAAGAGTTGCCATTGCCATGCTTTTCTCAGACTTCTGCTTTGAACCCCCTTTTCTGTGCCTGGCTTTTCAGGCTTTGACAAGCCACAGGTGTTTTCCCTGGAGTTGGCCCCACTGCCTGGGCCGGCTCTGCTTCTCTGACTGAACGGCTGCTTGCCATAGGTACACCAAAGGACAAATAGAAATTTTTATTTTGTTTCCTTCGGCAACCCTATTTTATACTCTTCAAGTGTTTTTAGGTCATGCACCCAGGAGCTTGTCTAACTACATAGTTGCACTGTTTCCTAGAGGATAGTATGTTACCCTAAAAGCTTTGTTTTTCTTGCATCCTAAGACTCACCAGGGGAACACTTCCTGAATGAATCCTATTACTGTGCAAGTGTTTCCGGGTGAGGGGGGGGAAGTAAACTAAACAGAAAAAATGTAAAATTTCTGATGTGCTCATCTCTTGAATGTTACAAGTAGATTTGGTTATTCTGTTTTAAGAAGAGAGTAATCAAGCAGTACAAGGTACAAGAGTGAGCAACACTGATCAGATTTGGGAAGTGGCTTCTTGAGGAGAAAAATTGGGGTTAAACAGCTCTTATGGATAACCCCATGCTGGGGAATCACTCAAAGCAATACAAAACAAAGTACGCTAGAGAAGGCTTTGAATTTATGTTGAAGTGACATGCTGTCTTTTCCAGACTCTTCTCAATCTTTCTTTAAAAACATTTGGAATTTGTTGCAAAACTATAGTGTACATGGTTGCAGGTAAACACTTTATTAGTTGGATGTTGTCTTTGTCATGGAAGAAGCATGAATTAGTCTAATTACCATTTTTTGAGGATTTTTAGCAGCTTTAATGCATATTTGGTTAGAAACTATCTATTTTTAAAAAGGTATGTAGCTGGAAATAGGTTTGTGACACATGGTGACACTGGCTAAACTGTCTTCCCAGCAACTCACTATTTTAGTGAAGAAATTCTGGTAGTAATATTAATATCAATATAAATTTTTGCAGCAAATAGAGCGAAATTTGGAAAAGGTCCAATGAAATCCGTAGGCACTCTACTATATGTCTAGTAAGGAAACGTCTCTATGATGAGTCCCTTCCAGGTTCGTTTTTTACACAAGTGAAACTTGCTGATGAATACCTGTGGTAAAACTAAAAACTTCTGTAGATCCTGTGTTAAACTCTAATTTTCTTTACCAGACCTCTTAAAAATTATGTATTTGATGTGATAGGTAACTGTGTATTTAGGAAAGTTTATGTAGGAATTTTTCATTTTGCTTTACCAAGGTCTTTTAAAAGTACTCTTTCACTTGCACAAAAATAGACAGTGATGGAATAGGTTGTACAGCCTGTGCAGTTGAAGGCTGTTCTGAAAATAAGCTTTGATTTTATTTGTCAAAGCTTCATTTTCAGTGTGATTTTCCCCTTGTTTTTCTTTTTTTTTTTTAACTGATCCTTCTTCCTAAGACTCTTGACTCAGATTCAAGGATTCCTTAAAAACTGTAAATTATAGATGAGTAGAGAAAGGAATTCCAAATCACTCTAAGGACCTGAAGCCTGCACGTGGACAACAATAGCAAAATGCTGTGTTGGAGGTGCTCTTGAAAGGACTCTGACACTTCAGCATGATAACACAAAGTATGAATCAACTAGTTTCTTTATATTTTTCTGTGAGCTCTTTTGTTCTGTATGTTTATCTTCTCCTTGACCCATGATAGTGACTACAATTAAAGATATTCTGCTTAAAATACAAGTGAGAATTTCAGAGTATAGAACAGAGAGCACTTGTGGCAATAAGAGACAGGTGAACTCTTGCAGCTTCATGTAGAGCATTGGAAATTAAAGCAGTTTATGCCTTATGCTGTCTACAGAATATAAACAGGTCTTTGTATTTTCCACTAGAGTAGGAAAAATGACTCCAGAGCTTTAGCATTTTCCAGGATCACTTGAAATCTTAAAGTATCCTGTTTGTGATAACTTCACACATCTGGCTATGTAGACTAAAAAATCCCATAACATCTTCACTCTTCCTAGTTATATTCTAGAAATATAATGAACTGGAGCAAAGTCTAGTTTGGAAGCCAGTAATTAGTGGTGTAGCCCAGTGTTCCTGTCCTGTTCAGTATCTTCATTAATGATCTGGATGATGGTGGAGCTGTTTGTATCTGTAGAATCATGCTGCTTTGTGGAGTCTATTTTAGTATATATATTGCTAGTTCTTAGTGAGCTCTTAAGAGCAAACTTAGTGTAGGACTCAGTAAAAATAACACAGGAATTTGTCTCATCAGTTCTGGTTCCCAGTTGTAGGGGTTTTTGACCAGGATTTGTCTAAGGTTAGAGAAAGGGTTGGCAAAGGTGGTCTCACAATACTCTGGGAAATCACTCTGCTATTGAGCCAAGCTTACAAAGGATGACTCCCAGTTACCCTGGTCCCTGCCAATTCACTGGACTGCTGAGCTTGTGCAGTATTTCTTAAAAACACAGAAGCAAAGCTGCTTTTTGTTGTTCTAATAAAATGCAAAACTCTGAATTAAAAGGTAGAAGTTCCCTGAAGAGTGTTTTAAAACTTCTGTGAAGGATACAGGAGACACATTGGTGTTTACAACGGGCAGCTCAAATCCTTAAGGGGCTGATACTGCTAAGATAAACTCAGAGAAACACCTTTACAAAGAAAGGAATTTCTTAACGTAAGATAGAAAGGGAAGGGAAGGGAAGGGAAGGGAAGGGAAGGGAAGGG
>WEKY01031970.1:0-27566 GCA_013390045.1 Picathartes gymnocephalus | reverse complement strand
GTTAGGAAAGGAAATCAAACTGTAAAAAGAGGGCAAAAAAACATCATGTAGAAGAAGAGGAGGAAGTTTAGAGAAGCAACTGGTAGCAGAGAAACTGAGGCAGCCTTTTACAGTTTTGAAGGCACCTTGCTTTTGTTAGGAATTTATTTTTACCTGTCTGCAATCTGATATTGCCTGGCATTTTATCGGAGCCATGAGAGTTCCCAGCTCTTATCTTCTGCTTCTTAGTTCCCTCCTTTAGTCTATTCTGATTGCCTTTGCCATTCCCGCCCTCTATCTTCTCACATCTCTTTTTTCTCCTCAAGCACATATTTCTTGCAAGAGGATGAGGCCCAATATTTCCAGTGAAGGTTCTGAAGTATTATTGACTCTCCTCTTCTTCTTGTTCATTGCACCTTGGAAGTTTGGCTGTTTTGGGAAGGTTAGTTCTGTGCCCTTCTCTGCCATCTACAGTGGACTGGTGGCTATCACCCAGTGTCTCATGATGGGGACGGATAGATATGGGGCTAATTTAAGGGTCTCTCCAGTCAAATAGGAAAAGCACATGGGTGCTTGGAGGGGATACAGTTCTTGCAGATCACCCTTCTGTTGGCAAAACAACGTAATTATTATGTGTTTATTTTTGAACTTCCAATGAATTTGTTTGAGAAGTGACAGCAAAAAAAAATCAGAAATTTCCCACAGGAAACATGTTATCTCAAAACCCAACAAATTTATTTTTGAATTTAAGAATGCCCATATTAATGTGCCTGGAAATGCTGAGTATAAAAGAAAAAAATAAACACGAAGCTTCAAGACTTTTATGGAAAAGAACAAGGAAGCAAGGAACTGAGCATTGCAAAAAGCTCAAAATAGGGTGTATGTGGGGCATTTTTATTTTTCTACAACAATTTGCATAATAAAGGATAAACTGACAAAAGAAGTGATTTAAAACAAAAAGGGTTAGTTGAATAATTAAAAAGCACATTATAACAACCAAACTTAAATGTAACAAGATGAATAGTTCTTACGTGCTACAGTGAGGCAGTACATAAAATCCTCAGATAGAAGCAAAGTGAATATGAAAATAAACTGCTAAAAAAATCATGTTTTCAAGGTTTGGTTTTTTTTTTTTTTCCAGGAAGACAGAATTACATACCTGCATGTATACTTTTGTTGTTTTTTTACAAAGTAATTTATATTTCTATCTAATATTTCTGCCCTAAGGGTCTAACAAATACAAGTGGGAAAATATAATAAATAAAGAATTATAAAACCAACTGCAAAATGTATTTTCTTTATTTCCTCATGGTAACTGGAAAGAAAAAAAAGCAAAGGGTACGACTGACATTCTTTGTTTAATGCAGCTTACTTAGTGACTGGCATAATGATAAGTGATGGTAATTTACCTTAAAAACCTTAATGAGTGGATCATTACTATAGAGAAATGGGAAGAAAACTTTAATCCCACAGAGGCAGAGCTCCATGGTTGGCTGTGCAATAACCAGACAGAACTCTGAATGAGATTCCCAAGCTTCTGTTCCCTAGATAAAATTTTCTCTCACTCCACTTTTGCAAAGGTAATGAGGAGGTAATGAGGCTTGACTTGAATTTTTTCAGCACTTGATTCCCTTCATTCCCCAGCAGGTTCCCATAGGATAGAGTAAGATGTTGGATTTATATAAAAGCTGTGCTGATAGATAGGTGGAGGAGGTGAGCCATGCTATTTGGTTTTGGATTCTGTCTGTATGAGAAGCGGTTCAGATAAATTTCAAGTTCTTTCAGCACTGTCAATTCACTATGATAGTTTCCACAGAATAAGACAATTTGATGACATGCAGACCTTGTCAGGGTTGTTGACTGTTTATTTTGTCACTTTACTGATACTAAACACTGCCCTTTCCGTGCCACCTTTTCTTCCTCTTTCCCCCCCATTTTTCACTGACTTAATGTATACATCTGAATAAATAATAAAACCCAAAAAGGTAGGCAGAAATGTTGTATTAGATCATTAGCTTAATTTGAGCTGAAAGGTCTTTGTTGTAAGTTGGGGGTGGGAAGGGACCTGGGGACCTTTGCAAAGTATTTTGCTGGCAAGCTTGTTGAGATTTGATTGCCTTTGTTGTGATAATCTGAAATTAATTTGCACTTGAACCCATCTTTCTTCTGGGCTCAATTTAAACACGGTTATAATTATGCGCCCTGCATGAAATTGAGAACAGACACTGATATGACAAGTCTGAATTTTTTAATTCCCCAGGTACTAAAGGCTTTTTTCCCCACTTATCTCACAAGGTAATAAAACAAAATGTTCCAGTGAAGCACATGCTTAAGAGAGAGGTATTTGCCTGAGGGGAAACAGTAATAATCAGTGTATTGCTACACATTTACTCATGTACTTTCTCAGTAGGTCAATCTCTTTCTTTTAAACTGATGTTAAACTTCTGCTAATATTGGTTGATTTGTACCTGGTACAATATTAAAAAAAAAAAGAAGTATAAATTATATGTTTTATTCTATTTTAGCAGATCCTCATTTAAAAGGCTTTTTCTCAAACATCCATTTTGATAGATATTTTTTTAAAAACCCACTATTGAAGCCTACCTCCTAACATCCACAATTGATCTTAGCAGTGCACCTTTCTTGTTCTCAGTATGAGCTGTAATATCCTTATCAGCATTCTTTTAGTTTTAACCCAGATTAGTGTTTTTTGGTGAGGAATCTCATTAACTACAGTAAGCCCATCTTCTTTTGTGATTTCCTTTGGAATTGTAATGTACGGAAAGGCCACCAAGGTCAATGCCCTGGGCACAAATTCCTCTTTAAATCATCATTCAGCTCAGAGTAACAACATTCTCCTTAGAAATAGACATTTTTAAAGATCTGGAACAAACTGCTCAGTTTCTTGGAAGTCAAAATCATAAGAGAAGAAAAAATTAAGAGCATAGGAAATTAAGTGTAGGGATCTGCAGAGTAACTATTTGTTAGATAGATTCACTTCCTTTTCACCAGTATAATTCATCTTCTTTCTGCCCTCTGAATTTGCACACTGTGTCATTTTGAATGAAGAGGGTGTTTTTTAGGTAAATTACCCTACATTTTAGGACTAGTTTTGAAGGTATTAATGATGCTACTGTGTTACATTTTTTAAGCTTTAGTAACAGCAGTTTTTGTCTCCCCCAACCCCGCAGACTGTATTCAATTGAATTTCTTGAGCAAATTAAATAATTAAAAATATCCTGTGTTAATACCAAGGAAAGCAATGGTGTTATTTCTGCCATATTATTTTACTAGTAGCAACTTAAAAAACAAGTACAGAACACGTGCTGAATATTTGAGCATTCTCATTAAAGTCTCTACTGCCATTGCACAAAAACAAAGCAAGTGAAATAACTGACTAGCACCTCATTGTGGTTAAAAAGAAGAGCTTGGCCACTGCCTTTTTAAAGGAGTCGGTATTCATTTGAATACTGTTTGGAAATGTACTTAATTTTAACTAATTTTCCTACTGGCTATAATTGAAATAAAAAATGAAGATGGGTGGTGTAAAGGTTTATCCTACTCTGCCTTATAAAAGGAAATGTTGCGACTAGGCTGGCACATTTGAAGATAAAGAGAAGAGCTAGACAAAGCAATGTGTGGAGTCATTACTTTTCTACAGTGAAGTTAGTGTTTTACTTTTTCTTTTAAAACTCGTGTATTCTTTTTTTTTTTTTTTTTCCCAAATACCAGTTTGGTGAGAGGAAGGAAGAGGGGAAGTGTTGTTAGATAATTTCACTGAGGGTGGACCCATGCAAAATATGGTTTGAAAGTGGACACTGACACTACATAATTTTTTTTACTGAACTATCAACATCACAAGTCCGTGAAGCAGATTTCCTAGATTGGCCCCTATGCACAAAACCTTGTTAAAATTTTTTAAATGCATCTTCTACTGTTCCCTGACTCTCTACCCTTTTGTTGAGAAATAAGTTTAGAAACCATGGGAACAAAAGCCAACCATACAATAAGCTTCTTAGTCCACAATATGCCTATTAAACAATATAGTAGCTCAAAGCAGCAAAAAGCCACTACTGTGAAGAAATGCATAGTCCTTCATATTTTGAAACCTAGGAATCCCATAGTATCTTCAGATCCTAAGGTAAAAACATGTTTAGCATATGACCAGCAACAAGACATCTAAAATGCACCAATAATAATACAGGATGACATGCTAGGAGAGTACATATGATAAGAACTGTGTGGCCACACATGGTGTGGTACATTTTCACCCCTTAGTTTATGTGTTTTGCTTTCCACTTCCACATTTTCTGGTGACTTTATCTAGTCTCGTTCAATCATGCTGTGCACATCACAGTCACTTACTGACAAGCAGCCCTGGCTGAAGCATTCAAAGAAACAACCTTCCACAAACAAAGCAGGCAAGTCCTGTTTCTCTTAAGATAAAATCTGCTGATCTCATTATTGATTGTCTGCTTTCAGGGGTTTTGTTTCCTGAAAGTTTGATATGGGGCAACAGAGGTGACAAAAGATTGGCACTGCGACCTGGAAATTAAATGGTCGACTATTAGATCAATGTCAAATAGGGTGAGGCTGAAGTGTTTGGCAAAAGCATTAGATGCTGTCTTGACATAATCTCTCTCTCCCTCTTTCTCTCTCCCTCTCTCCTTTATCTTGAATCTGTTTTGAACCCTCCCAGGCAATTTACTATACTTGTCATTGATTTTTATCACCTAGTGTGCCCCTATGAAGAATTACTTTTTTGAATGATAAATCAACTTCCCCATTTAAACAATTGTATTCCTCACCTTAATGTAAAAATAGTCACTGAAAGAAAAAAAATATAGCAAGTGTTAATATGAGTCATTGACCAGTGGAACCCTTGTGACTTTGAAAGGAGCACCATATTTTCCTTTATTATAGAGGGGATAATTGTACTAGAAATAAATTGTGAACCCTCTTTCTATTAAACTCTAACTGATGCTGAGATAAATTACAGTGGAAAATTGCAGTCAGAAAGCTAGAAGGAGGAAGGAAAAAAAAAAGAAAGAAAGAAAATAATTGTTCAGTAAATTTCAGGAACTTGTAATTGCTATCCAGTGTTTTCTGCAAGTAGGTAGCCTATAACATGCACAGATGTACTCCTCCTTAGACAAGTGTTATGATCTGGGTATGTAAGAGGTGTTTCGAGGAAGAGCAAAGTGATAATAAGTAATAGACTAACCTTTTCTAGTAATCCCTACTCTCCAAGTTTCTGGTCATTCAACTGGCCTTTGCCTCATGTATATTATAAAATAACAGATCTGTCACGTTGATGTTATAAGAAATGATAGGCATTCCCTACAACATTCAAAACAATTCTGGTTTATTAGGCAGACTCACTGTCTTGGCCATCTGAATGTATGATCTCTGATCCACTCAGGGACGGTCATACACACAGGGCTAACCTTTCGTCAAATCCATGGCTAATGCATTTTAGGAGTCCATTTCTCCAAGAAAAAACTTCCACAAAAACACTGATCTAATTCTCCTTTTTCTCCTGCCTGAAGGATAGAAGAGGGAAGGAAATGGTTGAAGGCCTTACAAACTCTAACCAGAGGATTAAAAAATTAATATACTGAAGAGATTATAAGAAAAAAAATTGCAGTTTGTAACAGTTGCATATGGGTAGATGGCTTTCTTTTTTTACTGGAAAGGAAAACATTTCTGAAGGTTTCCCTACCAACTTATCTCTAGAATGTACATCAGTTCTTCAAATACATTGTCACTGAACTTTATTTTGAAAGTCGTATTACTCAAAATTTAATTTAGGATTTTATTTCAGTAGCTCTTTCAGACACCCTGGGTGTATTAAATGTAGAATATCTATCTATCTTGGTTCTAAGATGTCAGCACTATCAGTAAAACTAGTTGTTTGGGATGTTAAAGTGGTGATATGGTAACAGTGACAACTTCAGAGGTCTCTAATGTGAAACTGTCTTTTAACTGCTAATCTCTTGAATCAATATGTGTTGCATTGATTCACTCTATTCTAGAGTAACTCAAGAGTGTGCACATACACATCAATCTCTCCTAGCCACCTCTGCTCTCACCATACGTTATATAGGCAGTGAAGCACATTTAAAATGTTCCATTTCTACTCTACAGAACATTCTGTCACTATATTCTCTCAACAGCTCTGGTTTTCTTATTCTGAGGCACTGGATTCTTCATTTTTCTTGTTTCCTTGACAAGAAAAGTAATACAGTGCTTTTTCAAAATGAACAATTAGAACCACACTTCAGTCCTTTGAACCAGTACATAAAGGTCTGTGGTCAAGTTGCCTGTATATTTCTCTAGCCTGCAAGTACTTACAGGTCTTCTTGGTATTGTGAACTTTGAAGTTTTGAATTATATTGCATGTGTCATCCTGCAGTAGAGGTATTGGGTCATGTAGGCTTTTTATGCATCTGAATCCAAGGTCATGCCGAATTTCTCTTCCTTTTCTTCTAGTAAGTGCAATTGTGTATCAAGAACTGCACAAAAAACTTATCATAATCCTATTTAAAATTATCCCATAAACAATTGAAAGCCATTCCTTTGCAAGAGAATGTTAAAAAATAAACCAAAAACTGCACACTAAATCCCCAAATCTTTACCTATGATTATGTAGTTTAACTAAACTTCTCTTCCTCTGCATTCACGTATATGGGGCAAAAAGTATATCCACTTGCTAAGCAAAAGAAAAATATGTCATCCAGTCTGAGTAAGTCAGAGTGCTTGCTTTTTCAGTCAAATATTATGCCATTTCTTTACACTATATTAAATCTGAAAGAACTCAGATTTGCGGTTTGAGAATGTGTAGAAAGGTTATGTCTGTCCTGCCTTTAACAAATAAAAAATGTAGAACATTTTGAGTTGTCCATATCACCAAATACACTGAGTGAGTAGTGATAATACATGTGATAATACACTTTCAGAGCCTGACCCCTCTATGGATGGGCAAAGGTGCAATTTCTTTCACCTCCAAATCCCGTGCTTCATTTTTAGCTAAGCCGTATCAGAATTTTACAGCTTTTTTTGCCTGTTTTCTAATAAATCTTTCCGTCAAGCCCATGTAATGACACTGGACAGCTAAAACAGAATATTTAAGGTGTGAACCTTTTACCCACTATCCAGGCCAAGGTTGACAGGAATCCCAAGAACACCCAAATGAGGACAATTTTTAAAATATAATAGTACAGATGTAAAAATGTAGGAAATAATTCCTTCTTTTTGACTTGCATATATGTTCATGCTTTAGAGGAATCTTGAAGCTTCGGTATGTTTTTTGTGCTGAGACTAGAACTTCAGAGACTGCCAGATCCCATCTTCAGCTGAGATGTGTTTGAGATTGCATCTCAAACTGCCTACTTATCAAGTTTGTGGGGGATTAGGATTTACCTGTTGCAGCTGAATTCTCCTTCAGGCTGATTTTCATAGTGTTTTGATTCTGGTGTTTTCTGATGAACTCAATAGTAATGACCGAGTACCTTTGGTAAGCCATTCTCATACTGAGAAACTCAAAAATGTCATATGCAGAACCTGTCTTCAGGACCTTGTTTTCAAGCATATGGCCTCTAGTATATATCCTTTTGGGAATTTTAAAACATAAATTTCAGAAGGCTGTAGTCCCCATGTGCAAAATAGGCTTCTGTTTAGATGTAGTTCACATGTTGTAAAACATAGGTAGATGATGTAGCCTTTATCACTTTAAGAAACTCTGGACCTCAGGCAACCCAAATGATTTCCATGAGAGTTTTTAGTCTGTGATGTACTGTTCAACATTTATTACTGTGTCTTGTTTTCACTTTAAATTTTCCACAACAGCCCTGCTATCAGTGTATACAAGGAGTTGGTACAAAGTTGGATATTCTGTTTCAAGTAGAAAGGGTTGTACTTTTTGTTTGTTTGTTTTAAATAAATCATGATGTGTTCTTGTGGAAACGTTTCTGATCGCAGACACTTCCACTAGTTGAGAAAGCAAAGTTGAATGTTTTGCTTTGTATTAATTGACTGTACCATCCTTGTCCCCATGAGGGTACCTAATCCCTAGGGCAGTGTCTACCCTGGCTGCCCCTGACTCCCTGGCCTATGCTTCATCCTGTCACAAGGAACAAAGGATTGACTCCTGCACTAAAAGAAGTGAACTAAGTAGTAATTTGTAATTTATGGAGGATAAATTCCTTTGTACAGCAAGCCATACCTGTTTCACACAAACTCACCTGTTGGACTAATACATACTCTTTGTATACCTATTGTGCCCCATTGTGGATGGCAATACCATAATAGCAAAGAAAATACATTTAGGATGTTTTCTTCTGAGGATGATATGACTGCATACAGTGACTTGCACAAGATGATAGAAAAAAAATATTTTTTGAAAGAGTAGTACATTCACATGTTTTTTACTGGGAATACAGATACAAAAATGCTATTTTTGGCCAGCAGGGGAGAGATCAGTGGATGACAGACTGAGAGATGTATTTCAGATTTTTCCTACATAATGAAGATACGTTCAAAGGGAAAATTCTATACTTTTTAAAATTATGTTGCTTATATTTTATCTATCTGGGTTTTAACTAGAAGAAAATAATGTGTAAACATTTAAAAAGTTAAGAAAACTAAATTTCAGCAATAAACATGTTTTTTAAAGGCTAGTCTTTCCCTACCATGGACATTCCTGATTTGAATGGAACTTTATAACTTTGATCAAGACTCTTATGTTTTTTAAACAGTGATTTAATATATTGTCATATTCTCTGAACAGTGTAGGAAGATTTCTTTTCATTTCTAATCTTATTTTGCTCTCGGACTAATTAATTTCAGATCGTGTGTATGATACATTGCTGTGGAACAGGAAAAAAATATTGTGGAAAGAAGGCAATGCTGAACCATACTTTTATGCTTCTGTAGGCATAAAAGTAAAGAGCTTTCTTACCCCTCAGCCAAAGGTAAGCACACCATTAACGTTATGCCTACTGAAATCTGTCAACTGATTTTGGTAGATGTGGAGTACCCTTCCATCAGGTCTCCACTGTTCTCAAGACTGAGCAAAATAAGAAGATAAAGGAATGGTTGTCTGAAGACGAAAGTCATCAAACAACATAAAAAGAGTGTGATTTGATCCATTCAGGAAAGAAGAGCAAATATAGACAAACTTTGGCTTTGAAGGTTGTGACTGACCCCAACAGAACCAAGTAGAGTAAACCATGCACACAATAAGCAGATGAGTTGAAAAGCACTAACAGTGTGGAAATTCCACAGTATTTGGCATAGCAATTGTTTAGATGTGCACACTGACTCTGCCATTATGCGTATTTGTTTTGCACTGGCTCCTGTTGTGCTGCTTCATGCATACATTGTATGGGGCCAGAAGGGAACAGAGAAAGCAAACTACTGATGTCTGTTGTCCTTCTCTTAGCAACTTTGTGGAATTACTGAAAGATGCAGTGGTTCTTCATCTTACATTCCACTCCTCGTCTGCCCTGTGTATGTTTGTACTGTGCCTTCCCCAGTGACAAAATGCTGAATAGCTCCAAACACACATTTCCTTGTATTTTCTGACTATGGATTTTTGGCTTCCAACAGTACATGGTAATTTCAGCCAAGAAGTAAAATAATATCCTTTAGATGTGATGTTCCACCAGTAAAGAGTCGATTTCCTTTATTCAGCTGCAAATTGTTTTGGACTGTGAATTATGCAGATTGTGCAATAAAGGCATATAACACTCATGTCACATGTCCCTAGAAAATAGATCTGTTTTATAGGGATATAACTCAGTTTGAATATGGTCCTTGGTATTCTTCACTAGTCTCTACCAATTCATTAGTATTTAAATTTATGTTAATTTCATCAAGGTGTGAAAAGATCTTTTTTTGCATATACATGAACAAACAATGTTACTATTCAACCAGTTATTTTCTCTTTTTTTTTTTTTTTTAACCTAGCAGAAGCCTGTAGTATTAACAGAAAGAGAAAAGGAGAGATAATAAAAGCCCATTTTTGAAGACTCAGGATATGTAGCCATTGAATCTGTTTTTAAAGGAGATATCTGGTATTCTCTTTCCTGATCTGAGTGAAAATTTTGGATGGTATCTTCATGGCACATTATACTTCCAGAACATATGTATATGTATGCACATATATAGAGAACTATGAGTTAGCACATTTGTACTAATCTATAAGGTTACCATCCTGAGACATTTCAGTGTTATACCTTAACTGTGAAGATTCTGTAGAACAGCAATTGTGCTGGCAGAAGTATTTGTTACATTTCAGAGTTGAATAAACAGTCGATGTCAAAGTTTTTAAGGTACATGCTTTTTTCAGAAGTGACCATGTAAATTAAAAATTTGAAGGAGGACCAGAAAACAGCTATGATTTTCTGTTAAAACTATTATCAATTAAAAAAAAAAAATCATAGAAAATATTTTTAAGAAGACTTAAATTTTGTTACTCCCTTTTAATATTGTCTACTACTAAAGTCAGTTTCTGGAATAAGGTGCTATTTCTGCTGGGCCAAAATAATTAATCATCCTTCTATATGGAATTAGTATTTATGAACTATATCCTTTTGTTGACCGAATGAAGACAAAAGGTATATTCAGTGCATTTCCAAAGACGTTTTAAGTAGCTCAACAAAGCACATAATGCAGGCCTTGTCTTACAAGTCTGTGATGATACAGTTTAATAGTGTTATAAGGCTATGGTGGTGTGTAGTTGTCACGATGGTAGATTGTGCTGTATAGATTTACTGTCATTCTTTAAGCTTTTCATACATGACAGAGGTTGTCTGAAGCACAGCAGGGACATGAAGCTTGCAGGGGTTAAGTGTTACTTGCCTCCTGGCTTGCTACATAGTCCTCCCTGCACACATACAGAGATGAGGTGCAGGGTACATCCGTCACTGGGCCGATGACATGATGGATTACTCATGTCATTGTCAGTACAGTCAAAATCACTCTGTTGCCGATAAGGTGGCCCCTTTTCTTTACTCTGGTTGAGTGATGCTATTTTTCCCTCTGGTTTTAAAACTGTGGCGCACACAAACCTCCCTTAAATCAAAAATGGAGAAGACTTTGTTTTAATTGTACATAATATCTTTGGGCCATTGGAGACAAAGTCCTTTGAAAACTACTTTCAAAATAGACAGCAGATGCGTATCAAATATTTTGCATCTCTTGATTTTTTCTGATCCTGAAAATAAAATATTTTAAGAGGGACAATAAATGCTTCTCTGAGCTCATTCTTCCTCATGATTTATCAGAGAGTTTGAATTGTTAGCATCACTTCCTGATTCTTCTTCTTTGTGTGAGGAGACAGCTATCCTTGTAGTAGCACTGGAAGAGGATAAAGCACTGGAAAATGGCAGGACTTTGGAAATGTTTGTAGGGGAGCTTTGCAAGAGCCATGCAGTGCAAATAAAAACATCAACAGGGGCCCTAATGCTCCTTGGGTCTGAACTAGTCACAAACTCCTCTACATGTAGTGTCTGATGCTGCTATCTTTCCCCCAGCTCATTCTGTGAAACATAAAGGGGGTGACCTGAGACACAGACAGTAAATACAACTTGGACAGGAGTCCTGGAAATATCAGCTGCAGAAGAGGAGTGCTGAGCACAGCATTTATTTTTCTGGAAAATTACTGTCAGAGAATTCCATGTGAGTTCATAGTTATTGTCATGGACTTTCCTGACACAAAGTTTTACTTCATAATGCCTTTTCCCGACAAGCCTAAAGGTGATACTAAAACCTGAGCTCACTCTGATTAAATTTTGTAAGAAACACAGATAATCTACAAACAGGCAAATGTGTTTAGCAGACAAATGTGAAAGGGTCTTGCTGGGCTTTCGACACCACAGGAACACCACTTCCAAACCGTATGGTATATTACAAGATTTTCATGGCACACAGAGGTGCTGTTCCATTCACAGTGGCATAGTGATAATTGAGCCTAATTGTTTCTTATATTCTAATCCTGAAGTCAAAAGTTCTACTGGAGAAATTGTGCTTGGAGAAGGAAATCATAGTTACTGTCTGGTTACTATGAATAGAAGAGATTTGGAAGAAGCACATCCAGGTATACTTTTAACTGCAAGAATATTTTTTTATATTAAAGCCTTTTTTCAGTCTCTGCTGTTTATCTGAAATATATGGCATGATTTCCAACCCATTGTACTTTCAATTTTATCTTTTCATTCCACTATATGTGCATGCCATGCAGAGCATAAACATAATCTGTTGTCTTTATATATTGTCTTTGCAAATAATCATAGACAGCAAGAAAATTAATAAATTATTTCTCTCTGAAACCCAGAAATTCTTTCAAAAACACATGATTACTTTCACCTACTATCAAGAAAATCTTTTTACAGAATCTACATGGCAGCTTACTTAAAGTAAAACAGAACAACTCAAAGTTTGTGCATGCATATCAAGAGCACAAGAGATATATACTCTCCTATACTTACACACCCAAGTATGCTGATACATCTAAATAGCTTTGTTTTGAAGTTTGAATCAGATTTAAATGGAAAGTTATTGAAGAGAACTGTGTGGTCTGAATTTTAATCCCTGTACCCACCGGCTTCTTTTTTATTGCATGTGGTGTGGCCTTGAATTGCAGAATGTTTTAAACATACATAATGAGCTCAATGTCAAACTGTTGAGCCTTTTGTCTTTAACAATAAGCATTTAGCTCAACTAAATGAATAGAAATTGCTTTAGTGAATTACAAAAGCCAAGGTTTTACACTGCACTAATACTGACATTAATTAATGTAGACATTGTCATATTTTACAAATATATGGGATTAAAATCAACGGTTAAAAATGCAACAGACATCAGTAAACAACACAAATTTCAACTCAAAGTCAAAGATGCTGCATAATAGTATCTCTTCCACCGTGAGTAACACTTTTTTTCTGATTCATTTGCATTTATATAGGCTACATTTAGAACATATATGGTACTGGTTAAACGGCAAGAATAGGAAAGAAATAATGTAAATAGTATGTGTATTTTCCCTAATTTTGAAAGAGATTAGATCTCTAATTCATAAAAGACACTTTCTCCTACCGTATTTCGTAAAGGGCGCTTGCAACAGGATAACTTTTCTAATGTTAGAAAAGAAGAGATCTTATTTTCTTTCCCCAAAATCAGGAGGAGTATTCAGAAATTTACAGTAAATGGCAATTCATCCTTTAGAAATTCCTTCAACCTACTATTAAAGTTGCTGCCAGAGATCTGAATGCTTTTGCCTAAATCTCTGTAATCCAATAAGCTTTTGTGTTTAGCAGCTTGTTTTGAAACTTGTATAGCACCCCAGCCTGTGTCTCTGTATGTTCGTTTGCAGGCAGGTGAGTGCCTGAGGGCCTGATTATTATTCAAGCCAGGAGGCCTTCACAGCCCCAACCAGAATGTAATTTGTAATTAACTGTCATTTACTTCTGTCTGCACTGACTTGTTGTTCAAAAGACAATGTATTTGAGCTGGTCACTAGCTTCTCTTTGTTGTGGATATGATGTCTTTCAGATCTACTTGTATTCATAATGTTTAGAAAACCAAGTTCTTGCACTCCTGAAACCAAAGCAGAAAGGGGATTTCACTGGTTTTTTTCCTAAATAAATTAGGTATATGCAATTATGAATACTCAGGCATGTAAAAAGAAGTATTTGATGATCTGGGATGAGTTTCTGAGCAGAATAAGCAGTTAAGTTCATGTGAATTATATTTAATTGAAGTCTGTCAGAGCATTCCTGATTTGAACTTATTATAGTTGAGATCTCTAAAATGAAAGTGCATATTTAAGTTGTGGGAATTCTTTTTAACACATTTTAAACATCACAACTGTATTTTCTCACTGAAGCAGGACCACTAATGTATTCTGTGAATGTACCCATATCATGAATTTGTAATTGTCCCCATGGTAATCTTTTGTTAGCTGAAATAAACAAAAGAATAACATAATATTCACATTTATTTCTTTAAGGATTGTGCTTCGAATTATTATTGACATAATTTTAATTCACAAACAGTAAAAAAAAAAAGCCTTTTCCTGTTTAAACTGTTTCACACACTTCTCTGTGCGAAAGCAAGCATGACATTGGGCAACAATAAATATCCCCACAGAAAGCCACTTTAAAAATAGGTTAAACTTATCTGATTCTGACCTTTAGCTCAGCCTTAAAATGCTATACTGCTATTTTGCCCGAGCAGTTGGCCCGTTTCATCTCTTTTGTCGCTGCTGCTACTGCTGCTGTTGCTCTTGCTGTTAATGTTGCCTCTTCCACCTTCACAGGTGCCATTGCTGCACATCCTCTGCGGCAGCTGGAGTGAGAGACTCCCCAGGCAGAAGGGCCAGGACATCCCTCCAGCTGGTCCCCAGCCCCTCCGCAGAAAAGGAGCACCTCCCTCTGGTCCCAGCAGCTCTTGGCCTGCTTGGCATTTCCCAGCACTATCATGTCAAATTGCGTATTCTGGGCAGTATATACCGGTCAAGGGGATGCATAAAGAGGCTCAATGGCATTCTTTTGTCGTACTTAAAAGGCGGGGTGGGGAGGGTGGCTGGGGGCTGGCTGGAGAGAGAAGAAAGAGAAGAAAGAGTAATGTCTATAGGAACAGCTTTCCCCCCATGGTGATTTGCATAAAGTTGGATTAAGCAGCGCTTCAAGCCCCCAAAGGCTGATTACTTACACTGGGCCTTATTAATTATTTCCTTCTTTATTTGAAACAATTAAGGGGAGAATATAAACACTGTGTCACTATCTCTTTAAGATCGGGAGCAATAAAAGCATAAGACCCCAAAGAAAGGCTGCATTTTGTGGAGTGTTTTCTGTTCTCGCCAGCCACGTCGGGGCTAGCAATTCCCATGTGTTATCAAAGGAGACAAGAAGCAGCAGGCTTTAGCACCTAGCTGAGCGGGATTGCTACATGCCACTCTAAGTGCGATTAAGCTTCCTTTAGTGCACCAGTGACATCACTGATGGCTCAAAGCTGCAGCTACTCAAGAGTATTAGAATGCATTTCATGCTTGGCTTACTCAAAACTGCAGAGCTAAAATTTACACCTTATTTGATGTTCTTCTCCCTGCTGTTAATTGGGAAAGGGATCTCTGACCCTTTTGATCTCTGCTACAATCCTCTAAATGCCCAGGTCTGCTAAACTGTTCAGCAGGAGATGCTCAGCAGTTGCCCAGTAATGTGAAGTCTTTTTTTGGCTTTCGTGCCTTTGGTTTACATCCAAGTTGCACAGAAATAAGAGATGACAGTTGTTACAGATATGCTGGTTTAATTACTTGTCAGCTTAGAGCTGATATCTCGGCTAGCCAACGTGGAAGCTTAACTTTCTTCTAGTAGCTTAAAGCATGACCAACTGCTAGTGCTTTTGTATTTAGCTATAAAACTCTGGATACATTTAAGATAAAAAATAAAATAGAGGAAGGCCTTTTTGATTTACTTGCAAAAGTGATCAGCTTTTGGTGCACTTGATTTCATGTAGATCTTAGGTAATGTAAAAGTATTTGCTTGTAGTGATATCTAAGTGGATATTGGACTTGTTTTAATTCCAATTTATAATTGCATGGGGAATACCAAATACAGTTTTCCCCTGCTACCTTTGAAATGGGAGATTTAAAATCTTTATGGGAATTAAGGAGAGGTGTATTGTGTTGATTCGACTATAAATACTACTATACAAAGTTTTACCAGCTTTCCTTGAAGAGGTATCCCTTCAAAAGGACCCTGGTGCAAATAATCTTAATGTATATGTGACTAGAAGCGATTAGCATGCACATACCTCTGCATATGGCTGAATTAATTGCACGGAATACTGTGAATTTTAATGGAGGTGAGGTAACCATTAAGCACCTTTGAAGAATTTGCTTAGTGAAGAACAAATGAGGAATACCCTAATAATTGTTGCCTATAGGTGAAGGCTGGCTAAAACGTGACCTGACAGTTGAGACACCATACTCTCCCTCTCCAAACCCTGTCAGAGGTTTTTAGTGTTTATCCCAGGCTTTGTTATCCACCAAGATACATAGTTTCCATTGAAGTGAAACAGATTATTGGTTACTATAGTTTCCCTATTGCTCAATTCAGTGCAGTGAAAAGCCAGGGACAATAGGTTTAAAAGTCCAGTTAGGACAAATAAATCCATGTTGAGAAGAATGGGAGAGAAGATACCTGTTCTTCTGTCTTTGATGTATTCTTTATGTTGTAGGATAGAAGGGGAATTAGTGGAGGGTTAATTGTTCTGTGCTCAGAGCTCTGTCTTTCCAGAGTGAAATATAGTGCTATAAAGGCAAAGTGAATATTGTTTGATTTCTTCCCCTCCCCCTTCCTTTCCAGTTTTCAAAATGTGCAAGATACTGTAGCTACGCCATGGAGACAGGAATACAGATTTCTGAGTTTAATCTCTGGCATTATATTTTCCCTTCACCCAGTCTCATCCATATAGTGTTTTCATGCCAAAATGGTAAAAGACATTTTCTTAGATTCTGAGAAAATTACTCCATCCAGAATTTTGAGGTTAAGCTACAGAAAATTTACATTAAGGGAAGTGAAAATGCCAGCTTTCACCAGGATACATCAAGAACCAACCATCTGAGCATGCTGGCAAAATTAATCTATTCTAGAAGGCCAACACACAAATGTTAAGAGGGACTCGATGATACTGTGCAGATTAAAGCAGTGGCTTTTGTGCCTTTGGAAGCTATGTTTGCATTCAGCCCAGTATGACTAGGAAAAAAGTTAATTTGATTTGATAACTGAAAAGGTCACACATTTTGTTCAGCGCCTTGCATGCTTTTTTTCCTCAACTAGATTCTCTGTTTCAATCAGAGCTCACTTCTAAGGATTTCTACTTTGCTTTAGCCCTTGTTGAATCCTGCCAAGAAACAGGTTGTGGACAGCATTCTACATGCGTAATACAATAGCAAAATGGAAAGCCACTGAAGTCAAACTGTGTTTCAAGCTTATTTGGCTGCATTTATCCTCTATTTCTCATTCTTCTGTGCAAGTTCATGGGGAAAATGTTGGAGGGGAAGAGTTAGCCAAGCTCAGTCTGCAAAATACAGTGCAGATAAACTACAGAAAAGCTTAAATATTGGCAATCTCTACCAAACGTGCAACCTTCTACTCTGAAGGTGTTATTTGACATTGCTGAAGGTTTCATCTTGATTACTTTCAATAAAATCCAAAGTAAGGATGACTGTCTTGGCTCACTAAGCAACAAGGTTTTATCACTAATTACAATCCTTTATTACCAGTAGTTTAATAGGTTTATGATAGGTCATAAAACAATTCAGCATGGGAGTACATAAAAGGAATAGGTTATACAGCTGTGACATCTTAATATCTATTCATTGTAATCATTTTATGATCTTTAATGGTAGCATTTTTTAAATAAGTTTGTATGCTTTTACATGAAATAGATGGCCACCAAAAATGGGAGGTGAAGGAAAACCACATAAATACAGAGTAAAATACTTAATGAGGCATTTTGAAAACTTCTAATGTCAAAAGCGTGTAGACTGTATCATGCATGTGGAGTCTCATTATGGGTAATTATAATAAAATTATAAGTGCTATAATAATTCTAACCTTGAAGGCACAATAAAGGATAGTTATATTTGCCTTCCTAGCCCACACATCTGAGACGTTTTCCTCATTAATTATATTTCATGTAAGTATAATTATGTACTGTAAGACTAAAATTCGAAAGCATTTGCTAAATCACTGTTAATGGCAGCCTTATTCTTTAGAGCTTTAATATAACTAATTATATCTAAAGTTATAGGCTGAAATAAGAAATGGAAACAAAGTGAAATTTACACTGGATGGGATTTTTTTCCCTACTGATTGTTTTAATCTGTAATGTAATTAATGAATGGGAAATAAGATTATTGTATGAAACTATAGTAAAAGTCAAACCTAATTCCTCCATTATAAGTTATTTTGACTTTGGCTTCACTGGAATCATGCTGGTCTAAAAGTACATTTTTGGAGACATTTTTGTTTACAGACATTTTTGGAGAGGGTATACTACACAAACTATTCTGATAGTTTCTGTAGTGCCTAAAATATTTGGCTATGATTAAAATACCAAGTCACATTGTGCATGATAGCAGGAAAATAGTGTTTCGAAATTTTGTAATACTTGATTTACTAAGATTTGTCTTGTCACATTTGTTTACAAGTCTATACCTTTCTCCATCCACTAATTGCTACATTAGAAGCTTTGTTGGTAATATAGTTATTTTGACTTTACCTTGAAAGTAAATGTATACTCAATACCTCAATATGGAATAATTCAATACCAAGATACATCTTTTCTTCATTATGAGTATTATTTAAACAGCTATGAACAACGTTATATATTTCAGGATAGAGAAGCAAATATATTTTCTCAGAAAAAAAGGAGAAACAAAGTTACTCAGAATGTAATGGAAGTTTTAGAAAATTTTAGGGTAGATATTGACTTTAAAATAATGCTTAATATACAAAGGATTTTTTTATTCCCTTGAAGTTCAACCACATAACAGCTGAAGGGGGGAAATCTGAAGTTCTTTCCAATGATGGAAAGATGATTTAAAAATTATTGTAAGCTGATTTTAACAGGCCTCCCCAAAATTAAAGCTATACTTTTATTTTCTTTCCTTATTTGCCATAGTTTATTATGTATTTGTACAATAATACATAACTGCAGAGTGATGTGAGAATTTAACACACCTAACATAATAAAAAATAATGTGTTTATTTTGCCTATGCACACAAAATCGCATATTTTTAATACATTCCCACATTAACTATGTCATGATTTCAGACTTTATCAGGATCAATGATGCTGAGATTGAGACATTCCAAAAGAATATAGTAAATCATCTTTTAATTATTACTTGTTGCTGGGTGTTTCATATACCTGCAGATCTATTCCAAAGCAGATATTTATGTGCACTTCACAGGTTTATACACATAGGATGTTCCAGGCAATAGGACTTCTTCAAAAAGCAGTGTTTTGAAATACCTTATAATGGAAGACAAATACCTCAGACCTGGTAAATTTCTTCTTTCCACGGGGAAGAGAGTGGGATGTAAAACAAACAAACAAACAAAAAAATCCATAGAATGGACTACGTTTTTCCGTAATCCATGTAGATGCTACCATCATCCATACTTGTGCCACATTAGAGCGCCAAGTTTCAGTTAAAGCTATGGCCTAAAAACGGTGTAGTCAAGACTAACAGGGAGCAGGTAGTCAGCTTCTTAAGTAGAGTTTTGAACCAAAGCATCACAAATGTTTGTCCCTTCATTTGCCGCTTCACTTTTTTTTTTTTTTTTTAAGATGAAAATTACACCTGATTCTTTAAATGGATAAGAAAAAGGATAATTTTTTGCCCCAAATCCCTTTCTTTGGATGCTGTCTTGGTCAAATTTTAATTCATAGAGCACTTAAAAACCTAAAGTCCTCTGGATTTAAGCTGAAAAACAGAGGGAAACATGCCATTTCGGAAATTTTTCTCTGTTGTGGTCCTTATCCCCCTTTCCTTCCAGAAACACACTGCTGCAGGACTAACCTATTTAGGTGGGATTTGCAAGAGAGGATTTGAGGAATTGTACTGAGGTACAGAGCTGGTGCGGTAGTATTTGGATTTATGTTGAGGCTTTCTCATGGGATTAGTTATTAGTTGGAGCTGATACAGCGTTGGTAATTTAACTGCCCAGTATTTGAAAAAACAGGCACCTATTTTTTAATATATATTTTTTATTCTAAGAGAATAATGTTGCCAGTTATGCTCCCAAGCCCCTGTTACACTTTTAAATAGGAAGATCTTACTGTGCTATCAGTCGCTCTTTGCACAGAATGCAATTATTAAATTGTGGTTATTCTGCTTCTGATAAAATGAATAATTTCCCTAAGCAAATAATCAGTAATAAGTGAAACAGCTTTAATTACTTTGGTGCTATAGTAACAATTTATTTTCTTTTCTTATGTTCTCATTACAGAGGGTCTATCAATGAAGACAAGTTAGGGCAGTTGCTAATAGGGCATGTTGCTAATAAAATCGTTTTCACTTTTCTCTTATTTCACATCCTACGTGGCAGTGTTTTGACAGAGATTCTGTGGGAACAGAGTATTACAATATGGTACTATATTTTGCTTTCTGGGTCCTATTTTTACTTGCTTTTGGCTACTTTGTACATTCTATAGGATGCTAGATAAAGCCATGGGAGGATTCAGGTGTGATAAATGTGAAGTGTTGCATAAATTAAATCCAGTTAATGATGTTAAACACCTACAAATTAATCAAAGCAGCACCTAACTTTTCAGTGTCTGGCCCTCAGACAACAATTAAAACCCAGTGTTCCTAATATCTCTCTAAAGGGCATGGGCTGATCAGCAAGTAATCCTGAACACCCACAGGTGAAGTGAGGAGCCAGCTGAAGCAGCTGATAAGAAATATAATGTGATGCTCAAGTCTGATATCTCAAGCTGTTCTTCCCTAGAGGTTATCTGAGGGAAGAAGGCAGAATGGCACTGTCCTTAAGATATCTCTGTTTTGGAAGCCCCTCTCGAGCATTGTTGAACTTATGGCCTTCCTCTGAGATGAACAAGGCTACCTCTTTTCAAAATGCCATTGTCAAGATGATAGGACTGATCTTAATATATTTATTACAGTCAAAACTAGTGTGCTGAGCCTAATTTTCCTTGGAGGAAGTCACCTTGTTTTAATGTAACTGGAATGAATTTTCACCTGTGAGGTATAAACTGTCAGAAATATTTCATCTTACAAATTCTTTGTGTTTTGAGAGAAATGAAGGAATCTTCCTTCACCTAAGGCGAGCTAATTCAACAAGTGTATTCAAGTCCAATCACTTAATAGTCTTATTTAAGTTACTTCAGTGTTTTGACTCTATTTGCTTACAAGTCCTCTTTTTGTGGAGCTCCTTCAGATTTCCTCAGACCTTTCTTCCACATGCATTAGTGTGAGTAGATTTCTCGGTGTTCAACAGGTCATTTTTTGTTGTTAGGTTTGCTGTTAGATGGTGGTTTTTTTCTTAGCCATAATGGCTAGACTTCCTTGTCCCTTAATGTTGTATTGCCGACTTCTTAAAGGCTACAGCCTTAGGAGTCAGCTAGATTCAACTGAGTGCTCCTGTAGAGTATCCATCAAATGCTTCCTGCAAATCTAGGTCCTTCATCATGCACTGTGATAACTGGAATTAGATCTGAGGTCCATGCCTTTCAAAGAAATAATGCTAATTTGAGTCAATGCTGATGGAGTAAAATTACAGAAGTACAAGTTTTAGCATAAAAAAGTGGAGTAGGACACAACTTATAACTTCTAGTATTAGGATTAATACAATGAAAGCATTTTACCTACCTCAAAGTCTTTCTTTATTATGCTATTCATTATCTAGAGCATATATGCTCATTTATGTCAGTCTTCTTGCCTTTGATTAACTTGTTTCATGCATGCTTTTTTACCTTTTTTCTGTTTTGACGCCTAACTTATTTTCAACATATGTACCTGCTCTTTACTAAAGACAGCACCCAATATTTTAGCAGTTTAACCAAATTGCTTAATACGGTCAAATATTTGTCTCACCTAATTTCTTCTTAGATATAGAAAATGCCTGCCCAAAACATTACCTTTATGTCCTCACCATGTGTAACAATGTTTCCACATTTTAAGTTGCATCAAAATAATTGTTGGAAGATAAAAAAACCTTTCTTTTCTTCCTAGATGTAATTTACAGTAAAACTTTCCTAAAATAAAGGTAAAGTGTCAGTAAAACTGGTGAACAAATCAAGTTTGTCTTCTAGTTAAGATTTGGCTTGGTGTCCTGTTAGGACCTGCTAAGTTTGACTTGGTATTCAGTTTATTTCAAAGAGAACTTGTAATCATCAGCCTGCTTGAATATGACTCTACAGCATGACATGTTTATATCAAAATGAAGACATCAAATAGGGGCACATAGTGCTGGTTTTTTTAGTATTATTACATTTTAAAGTCTCTCTTTCATAGATTTTTCAAACTTACCTGAATCAGATTTTAGATGCATGTCAACTATTTGTACTTAATTAAAATTTCCCCATTGAACAATTTTTAAAGCTTTATTTTCTCAGTTTGGATTATGAGTAACCACAAAATAATTAAAATGTAATTGGACACATTAGTTTTCACTGTACATTGGAGTGCTGTCTGCTACTTACTTTAAATAATAATCTTGTCTCAAATGTAATATATACTTTGATTACAGAAATTTCTCTTATATAACTCAAATGTTGATTCTATACAGAACTGAGAGAAAAAGAAAGCATGCAAAATGTATATTCATCACAGAATATACATTTTGATGTATGGAAGCTCATGATTCTGTTCTGTAGGGTGATTCTGATCTCCCCAGACATATGGTATATTTCACAGTTAGAAATGTTCATAATTTAAATAAAATTTTGAACAATTTTGGGGGTTTAACTTATTCTATAAAAAGGCAGTTGAACAATTTGGGAACTACGTGAATGTGAGTGCTGCTGTCTCAGAGAAAGAAGAGGATAAAACCAGTTAAGAGTAGGACTCTTCTAACCTTTCTGAAAACTCTGCATTAAATATTGGACATAAAGGACATATGGGAAGTTTTACTTGTTTCCTTGACTTGCACACAGTTTCCACTGGTGCCAACTTCTTTTCATTTGCCAGGTGCCTTGTACCAGCTGGCAGTCACCTCTCTTGTCTACTGTTTACAGACCCAGTCATTGGTGCAGTCAGCTCCCATCATTCAAGCCACAGGTTAGTGCCCATGTACCATTAGTGTTAAATGTGACAGGAGAGAGCAACTTCAGCCCAAGGGCTCCAATTCAATCTGGCCTTCTGTGTAAACTGATACACTGGAAACCCATCACTTGAGCTCATAAGTAATTTCTCTTGTTAGAGGTCCTAGCAACCACTTTGAGCAAAGGACATTTCAATATGGCTCATAATTATTTACTATGCCTCTCAAATCCTCTGTGTTTTTTTTGCTATATTACCAAAAACTTCCTTAGGAGACCAGGGAGAGGAGAGACTTGGGAGACTTGAGGTCTGTGGGACAGGAGCACTGAGGGAAGGGTGGGATATTTGGCAACCTTGAAGTCGTCTCCACTGGCTGAGCTTCAGACCTGCTGGACATTGAATAGCACTACTCTGTCCATCTTAATGCATTCTCACAAGTTGGACAACATTCTGTATTAGAGCTGAGAGACTTTAAATTTGACATCAGCAGTAGCTAGCACAACTGCACCAGTTCCCAGCCTCATTTGATTCATACCCAAATTAATACCTCTTGGGCAGGATCTGAGCCAAAAGCCTCAGCATGCCATTCAAGTAGGTCTCAAGGGTTTCATACGTGCTCAGATTATGCATGCCTTTAATCCTATTGCACATTAAACAGCATGAATAGGACAACATCGTGGTCAGCTGAAATCCTAAAACAATATTTAGATCAGACTAACTGGTACTAAGTATCTTGTACTTAGCTGCTCCCCCAAACACAGTGTTTTTCCTGACAAGTCTTTCCTTGCCCACTGGGTCAGGGATCAAAAAGACTAAAACTTACAAATGATTCCCTGCTGGCTTCCAAATCCCAACCACAGAATCTGTGCTCAAAATCCTTTGGAAGAGTAGAAGTAGTCACCGAGGTGCATCTGTCAATCAAAATTTTCTCACTATTATCTTTTATTCACCTCATCTGTTTGGATTTACACACTACTGTCACTCAAACTTTGTATTTGACTCAAGGCTGAAACAGCATTTTGTCAAAGTTGCACACTCATGCCTGAGTGCTGTGCACTCAGTGCTCTAAAAAATATGGTACAAAATTGCAATCGTATCCTGGAAGATGCATGTATCTTTCCTACTTACAGGGAACTATTTTGATTTTTAGGGGAAATTGTGATATTTTGGAACAATATAAGTTATTGCCATTACTTAGGGTGTAAAAGTACCTCAAAGGAATTTGGTAGTTCAGCTGTTCAGAGTAACAGAAGCAGGATGGAAATTGTTGTCATGGAACACATTGGGATGTGCTTGAGCCCAGAGAACAAGTTTGGGGATTGTGGTCTCATCAATTGGAAACTAATGAAATGGAGGAAAACCTATCCGTATGTAAGGATGCAACTAATGTGATGGAGTTGTGAAAAAGAATGGCAAGTTCCAGGACACATCAGACCAGGTTATTTTATCACAGACCAGATTTACTAGTACCATGAGGGAAGAAAATCATAAGACTTCTTTAGGAACAGTATATGCAGGACTAGCTATCTGTATTCAGGAAATATAGAGCTAAATGCAGGAAAGATTCAGTAGGAACATGCAGTAGCTATTTTGTGAAGATAGATTAAAAATACCTAACTTCTTTAAAGTTAATAGAAGAAGGTTTGGAGGAAATGTAGTAACTCAGAAACACAGCACTAAATATTCAAGAGGAAGAAGAGTTTTTACATAAAAGAATTAAACGAACATAAGAGAAGTTAAAATAAATTGGTTGCAAATGCATTTAGTTTGCTAAGTAGATGATCTCTAACCATCCAAGAAATTAGTTTTTAGTTCCCAAATAGGAGAGTGCAGTAGGAACTCAATGTAAGATGGTGATAAGAAGGAAAGATTTTAAAACTTGCAAAAGAGAATTCTGGGGGAAAAAAAAGAGATTAGGCTTGTGATAGGAATTATTAGGTATCTAATGTGTCAAGGAAGTTGAAATGAGTGCTGCCTATTTACACTGCATATAGACTGATTTAATCTTGTGGCTTGCACTGCTCATGCACCTTCCTGGAAGCAAGGAAGGAATATTTTCATATCTTGGTAAACAAGTTTCTAACAGTATGGAAAGTTCTCTTTTTTGTGAAGTGTTTGAAATTGACCATAACTAGAGAAAAGATATAGGAAGGATATTCTGATGCTTTTACTCTTACTCTACAGCAATTAATGTTCAGTGCCATACTATTTTATCTGTCTCATTTACCCAGGATAAAACAGCCACTTGGTTTGGCTCTACAAGGAAAGATTTCCTTTATTTGAAATTCGCTGTACTTTTGTACTATGGAGCATAATTCTTGCTTTCTAGGCTCACATGAGAGTTTTATTTAATTACTTCCCTGATAATGCAGTGACATAGCTATTGGAGGTGACCGTAACCTCCTCTGTGTCCTTTCTGTGGTATTTCGTAGTTGCAACTTTTACTGAAGATCTTAATTTTCCTTTGGTCCTGGAAAATGTGATAGGTGTGAGAAAGCAGTATAGACATTATGTGGATAAATCTAAAATAAACATCTATCACATAGTTAGCTGAGATTGTGAATGAACCAACTCAATGACCCAAGTGATGCCTGCAATCCAATCTTTTAGAATCTCCCAGGTCCCAATCCCATGACTGCTTGCATTTAATCCTTCCCCTGTGCCACCAATTCCCCATTAATTTCACAGATTGAACACTTGCTCAAATCCCACATATTTCTCATGAATACACTGAAGTATTTAACAGTCTCCATCACCATCCTTCTCTGAACTAAAGATGTGCCTTGCAACTCTCAGGAAATTAATCACTTTTCTGTCAAAACAGCATTACTCCCAAAAAATGCAGCATATTTTCATACCACAAATACAAAATTTCCCATGTCAATAATCTTCCTTTCAGACCCATAAATTTTCTCTCACCCTTTACTAGAATTATCACCCACCCAAACCAAACCCTTTCTAAAAGTGAGCAAAACATATCCTATTACCATCAGACAGAAAGACCTTCTGTGTCTGGTCCAAGTAGTTCTTCTAAATAAATCACTGCAACAGAGTTCTGTCTTAATGTTCTTTTTCCATGTAAAATATTTTTGCATTTCTTTTAACATATTGCCAGTACATCTTGGGGATATGTCTTTCCCATCTCAGTCCTGGGAGACAAGTCCCTTTATGATCACATGGGGAAGGTTCATTCAAAACACAGAAATACTGAATATTGAATGATGAATACTGAAATAATACTTGACTTGGGCTGCATGAAGAAAGGCAGTGAACCCAATCTGAAACTCTAAAAAAATACCTTTCCAAACTGTATTGCCATTTGTACTGGCAAACAGACAGTGGGAAAATGCTGTGGCTAGTTTTTGAGACTGTTCTTAGTTACCTGAACAGACTTACACTGAGAATTTGTGCTCAAGGAGCATTTTTAACTATGTGTTTAAGGAAAGTTTAACCCAACCCTTATGGTAAGCAATCACTCACTTAACATGGACTGATGATGCGCTCTCAGTTATTAAAGAGGGAGTGTTTTTAATGAACACTGTGAAAAAAACTGAGCTTAAATCCCACCTTTGCCATTGCCTATGTTACCTAGGCAACGCATATATTCTCTTTATATCTGTTTCTTCCTGTGAATATTTTCTATAATAATTCTTGACCAATTCACAGGGGTGTTGTGATGTGAGCACTAATGAATTCACACCTTCATAGCTAAAAGATGCCATGCAAGTATTAACACCATTATTTTTAATAATATTTATTTAGGCTATGTTAAAAACCTTTCAGACAGATACCACTGATCTTACATTTTCCTTCAAATTTCTCAGACTGACTTATCTAAACAGTAGGGAAGAAAATGATTATGCAGAAGGGCCAAGTATAAGGGTAGCTACCTTTTAAAAGCAGACATTTTAAAAATAATGTGTAAAATTCAGCAAAGCTAGGGAATAGATAGGGGTTTCTGTCAGGTTGGAATGATAAATGGAAGGGCTCTAGTGGCCCTTCTGTTTGTTTAGACCTCTTGTTCCTGCTACAACTCTGCACAAAACTAGCATTGAAGTGCCTACTGTTAAAACATAACATAACCTGACAATGATCAGCCCAGAGGGCTTTTCCGAGAGAAGGCCATATTGTTCTGCATGGGGAAGTGCTCTAGCACGAGATGTCCTGAGACACGAAGGAAAGCACCGAGTGCGGAAGACTTTCCAGTACATTAGTAGTATATGAAAGGAGCTGACCACTCATACATTAATATTGCCTTGTCCGAGAGACTGACATATGGGAAAGCACTGCATCAGATTCTCTGCAGACAGCTTGTTTTCTCCTTGTTTTATAACGACAGATACAAAGTGCAAAAGACACCAGATTTAACATTACAAGGCCTGAATGCATTCTGTGTATAGTTAAGATACTTAACTTTTATATTGTGCAGATGACTGAACAATTACAGATCCCATTACTTTTTTACTATGCACTATTTGTAAAGCCACTACAGAATGTTTACCTTGGGAACAGCTTTAACATTAAGCATATTATATACCAACCAGGCCATTTGTAGTTAAGCAGCTTTCTGCTAATGGCTCTAAAGTATTCTGTTTTCAACTCCA
Source organism: Picathartes gymnocephalus (assembly GCA_013390045.1). Classification (NCBI taxonomy): domain Eukaryota; kingdom Metazoa; phylum Chordata; class Aves; order Passeriformes; family Picathartidae; genus Picathartes; species Picathartes gymnocephalus. The sequence goes on along the minus strand of WEKY01031970.1, from coordinate 185 downwards.
GAGGATTCTTAAATGTCATGAAAGAGACTGCATTTATGATACACTTAAGGTCTTTATTCAAGTAAAGTAAAGTAGCCTGATACTGTCTTGGAAACAAAATAAGAATGAAGGAAAATTATCATTAAATTAATGTAAAAAGAATAATAACAGGTATTTTCAAAAATTCTACATAGAAATTTAAGAAA
>WEKY01031956.1:0-13102 GCA_013390045.1 Picathartes gymnocephalus | reverse complement strand
GAGCGGATCGTGACACCTGGTTGGGTTCCATCTTACCCTTTCAGCGCTTCCACTGTCTAACCCTGAGGTGCTGAAGAAGTGTCTGTAGTTGACTGGGCTTTGTGTGGGAGGGAGCATTTTTGTTATCTTTTTACGGGTGTGGATCCTTTGGGCCTGCTCCAGGGAGGGAGTGCTGCTGTGGAAGGAAGGCTGTAAATTGTTTGAAAGAGCAAGTGCTGTATGAGGAAATGTTACCAGTGTGTTGGAATGGATTGTGCATGCAGGACAGGAGACTTATATTTATTAGCTTAAAATAACATTGGCTTTGTAACAGCTTCTAGAGGTCCTTCCTGAGGCTAGGCTGTACTCTGGAAATGCAGAGATGGAGACCAGGAGTTTCCTGGAGCATTCAGAGGAAAATGAGCTATGAAGTTATCTGTCCAGGAACTTACTGTAGGAAAAAGGGAAATTTCAGGGAAGAACTCTTGACCCTGTGTGTTTTTGATGTGTATTGGAGCCTTTCTCCAGCGTGGGGTGTGCCAGTTTCCAGCAAGGTGTGTACAGCTATGGTGGTGCTAGGCTGGCTTTGCAAACCTCAGAGACTTCGGCAGGTGAAATAAAACACCAGGGAGAGTCTGAGGGGGTGCAACGAAGGAAGCGGGGAGGGAAGAACCATGCTAACACAATGTAAGTGCATAATTCCACATTCTTGGGAGAGTTTTGCTGAAACGTCCACTTTTAAAGAAAATATTTGGGGATCATTATTACAGGAAATAAATTTCATGGTGTTTTTAAGTTGTATCTATAAAAAGCTAGAAAGGATACTGAGTAGACAGTCCTGGTCTGGTGAGCAGGCCCCACAGCTGTGTTGGCTTCACAAATGTTTTGCATGTGCTGTTCTTAAAGAGCAAAGGAGAACAAAAGGGGGGAAAAGCCCAACACAAATGCCTTCAGCCTCCTCATCTTCCAAACCATGAGAACTTTTCCTGGTTTTTTGTGCAATAATTGTATAAATTATGATTTGCATTTTTTCCGCTAAGCGTTTGAAATAATGAGTGAAGACTTGAACTCCGAGAAGCGTCTGTTGGAAAAATCAGGCATAAAAAGAGCCCAACCACATTTGCAAAATGAAATTGCAATTATGCAAATTGCAGCTACTGGATGTGTAGGCATGGGAGCCCGGGAGAGTGGAACTGGCAAGCTCTAGGTTACAGTGGAGAAGAATTCTCATTTGTGCTGTAAGGCAAGGCCACACTTGGCAGTTTGCTTGCGAGCGTGAAATCGCGTCACAGACGTGTCTGCTTGCTGCTTCTATTTTGGTGTGGAAGTCAAGTGGCTGGAAGTTTCTATCTTTAATGACTTCCTCTTGTTTGCTCTAACAAACAGCTGCACCACATTATCTGACACCAGTTAGAGTATTTACTGGCCAGTGCTCTGCAGAGACCAAAAGGGAGGCATTTAATCTAATCTGCTCCGATGTCGCAGTGTTTGCACTTGAAAATTTTCTTTTGGGCAGCCTTTGGGCAAGTGCAAAACAAATTAATGTTGCAGTTTGACACAGGCTGCCCTCTGAGCCTGATTACTGCCAGGAGCTCCTGAGGCACATCTTGAAGAGCTCTTTGCCATGGGGTACAGCAAGTAGAAAAAATTATCTTGTTATTCAGAATTGCTTTTAAGCATCAGTCTGAGCAGATCTGAGGAAAGTCATGCATCGAGCTTCTTCAACCTGTTAACCAGGAATTTAGACCAGAACATGAGCCTCATGAAATACACGAAAACTAAGGTTTTGTTAGGTCATTTTTGATAATTCAAGCCTGTGTTGAGACGGGAAGGATGCTCAGATCTGACTGGAAGTGAATTCACAATGCGGCATGAATTCACAAGTCCAGCTTGTGTCAGCTGGAGGTGTGACCCAACCTATGGACAGTCATTCAGATTCGTGAGGGTCATTGTGAGGAAGTTCCTTCTCATCTAGCCAGTCACTCTGTGCTTGGGTGGTCACTGCAAGGACTTCAGACTGGTAGGAGGTGTCTCTGTGCTAGCAATGTTCTGTCACAGCTCTTGGTCTTTAGGGAAATCTACAGGGCAGTAACACACGGCAGCCTCTGGAAAGGTTGCCGAACTGTATGGAAGTGGACAAGACTAACTCAGGATGGCAGCTAAATATATAACTTTGTGCTGTGTCATGTGCCTGTACCTTATTGCCCCAAGGGTTTCTGCTATATCGAACAAAAAAGAGGCAGATATATGCCCGTGATTTCTTTTTCCTTCTCATGAAACTGGTTTTCAGGCAACGTCTTTTTTCCTGTGGGTCAATGAGTTTTTGCCTGATATTTAAAGGCTTGCAGAAGGCTGGACCTGTGCAGTGCCCAGAGGCAGCAGTGGGAGTCTCGGGACACTGGTGACCATCACCTGAAGGCGTTGATAAATTCTTGAACCTGCTCACAATTGTGAGCATTGTTTGAATATGAGACCTGCTGAACGCTGTTTGAATAGGAGAGCTGTATGAAGTGAATAGTTTTACCCTCAGCTGGTGCAAGTTCTCTGTCTGCACAGGTCGGGGGTGAGCCGTGGAGACAGTAGTGAAGCAGTTGTGTTGGCTCACACAGTACTCGTAGGGAGTCAGAAAGAGAAGGGAGGTTTCCCTAACATGGAGATGTATGCTTTAACAATAAAACAATTTGCTTTCTCCATCCAAATCCCCAGGTGCTGTTGTGGAAAAATATCTAGGGCAGCAACTTTTCATTTGTAATCCAGCTTGCATAGCAGACGCTGGAGGCTGGATGCAACAAATCAAGATGGAAATGGCTGGTGCATACTTCTTGATTCGGCCATATGCCACAAGTGATGGTTTTGACAGATGCATTTTTCCCTAGAGATTACATTTAGTTCATCAGCCTTATGTTAAATGTGAAGGATCTGAGGTTAAATTCCAGAGCTCCGTCCATTAGCCACCGAGCCCATAGTGTTTGTGTTAAAACAGCGCGATGGAAAACGTGACCTGGTGCTTGGGAATTGCACTGGTACCAGTTGCACTGCAGCACTGTTTTCATTATGTCATACCACACACATATGATAAGGGAAGACATGATGGCATTGGATAAGTTCTTGTGCACAAGGACTCTGCAGGTCATGTGGAGAACGCTGGTGTTTATTTAATAACTGAGGTATGCAGGTGCTAATTCGTACCAGATGTCTGTGAGGCCAAAGCCAAAGTTTGTTACTCCACAGTGAAATGATGGCCTTGCATTTCTGGGACTGGAAGGAGGTTTTGGATCAATCTTTATTTGCTAAAATGTTTAGGCAGCTATGAATTTTAGTGCTTGAATTCTTCATTTCAGTTTTGCTTGAAGAGTTACCTTCCTCTATTTCTTCCCTTCATTCAAAGCCCCTTTGATATGTTCACACTTGAGGAAACCTTTCTGCAGCAGCCAGATTGGTACCAGAGCATCAGGAGGTCACTGGCTGACCCAGGTCTCACTCCCCTGAGAGTCAGTGGCCTTTGCATTGCTTGTCTCTGCAAAGGTGGGGTTTGCCAGGGGGCAGGGCAAACAGAGGCTCTGGCACAGGTGGGGTTTGCCATGCACAAGGGCTCTGGCACAGGTGGGGTTTGCCATGCACAAGGCTCTGGCACAGTCAGCCTGTGTGTGGGCTGAGATTGTCCCAGCTCTATGCCCTGGTCCTTTCAGTGGCAAGGGCATCTCCCTGGGTGCTGCGAGTGTGGTGGGTGCAGGCACAGGTGTGAGCAGGCAGCTGGTGCAGAGGAGGGGCTGCCTCAGTAGGGAATTTTTATTTATTTATTTATTTATTTATTTATTTACATATATGTAAAATGTTCTTTCTTGCCTACTTTATTATCCTCTTCAGACAGCACAAAATAAATTGACTGTTTGCGTGATGTGATGTATTTCAGTTTCAGCGTGCAAGAGGCAGCAGGCTGCATCAGACAGCTGCATGTTACCTTTGGTCTGTAAGCGTGGCCAGTCCTAGTGTGTTCCAGCTTCATGGAGACAGTGAGAAGACCAGCTGCCACACATTTGAGTTATGCCACGCTCAGTGGTGAATTTCCTGTATTTCGGTTGGATCTGTCAGTGCTGTAGGATAAGATGATGATGTTGAATGAACCGTTACCTCTGGTGTATTCAGCCAGCCCAGAGCCTTGATGCTTTGAAATTGGTATGAGCCCTGGATTTTGGTGTGGCTGTGCCAGTGGAGCAGGGGAAGACTGCAGGCTCCACGATGGGAGTGCTCCCTGTTGGCCTGCAAGGCCTTAGGCAGGTGGGCATTTCCGTTTTCACTCAGGTTCATGGTTTGGTGTGTTTGGCCAGTTCTGGCCCCCCTGGTGCAGTGGGAGTATCAGTGTTCAACCTGCAGATTGGTTATTGACAGGAATTCCGGAGTCAGGCTTCAACGTGACTGTTCTGAACAGTGTTTTCTCATGTCGAGATTGCCTGGACTGCTTAGATTTTTGGCTTAACAACAGGTTAAGAGGTCTTGCATACTTGTGAGTTTGAACCTCATTAAGAGGTCTTTTAAATCAGTGTTAACCTCCCGAAATCAAGAGTGTTTTGTTTTGCTTCTCAGGTTTCTGCTCATCATTGATTTTTCTCTGACTTAATAATACTTGTACATTCAGAGATGTACTTTTGTTGCTGCTGTGTAGCATAATAGCAAGATCTACTCTAGTGCTTGCAAATTTTATTGATCCCTTTTCAGTGCTCACTGGGGAGTCTCTTATGGGGCCTGAAATGATTAAAACAGCAGTGTTGCTTTCCATTATGGGTCTGACTTTTCCAGTCACCAGAGTTACAGCAGTTACTATAGTTTGGAACAGAGCTGCTGATAGTGTGCTTAGCCAAATCATAGATGCGTGCACAGGACTTGTTTAAAATCGTTGTGATTTTACTCTATGGTAATCACTTTCACCAGGAGAGAACATGGAATTGCTGTAACCCAGGTGTCCTTTTTGTTGTCCTGTGCTGAAGAAGATCCACTGTATGGAAGGTGTCATTTACACAGGCCAAAGGAAGTAATTTTCATAAGGTGGAATCTTCAGTTTTATTTCTGTGCAATGTGCTCAGCGTGATTATTGAAAAAAAAGAAAAAAAGCTGGACAATGATGTGAGAGCTGGCAATGCAAGTGCTTTTAATTAACGTATGTACCCCGATGCACTTAATGGAGATATAATATGTGTCCAGCTTGATACAAGGAGCGTTTATTCAAACTATCAATGGGAGGGTGTTTCAGCTTTGTGATTTACCCCTCGTCAGGTAGCCAGATGTGCAGAAAGCGCCTTCTACCCAAGCCAGGACTGCTATGGAACCGTTAATATCTGCTTTGTGAATCCTGCCAGCTCCATTGCTTTCTTGATCTCTGTATCATTTTCCTCCTAAACACTCTAGAGTTGAAAGAAATAAAGACTAAATGCGGGTCAGGTGAGCTCTTACCAGACAGCTTTGTTAAAATGGCTGTATCTTGGATTCATATCAAACAACTCTTGTCATCTTTTCCTAGCGTCTATCTGGTTTACACAGCGAGATGTACACAGGTTCTTCTGTTTCAAAACCTGCTTTGTTGTGGGGTTCTTTAGCAGAGTTGGTCTTGCTGCGTGCCTTTGCTGTATACACACAATTGCAGTCTGAACAGCACTGTGATAATGAACTTGTTTCTCATACAGGTCACCATTCAGTCTAAATGAAAGAGGGAGTTCTGTTTCAATCTTGTTTCTTTTGGGTTTTTTTGACCACTCTAGAATTGGAGTTTGGACCTACCTTTCTTCTTTCCCAATGTAAATCAGCGATTTTTGTTTTCAAGAGCCATCTTGTTTTAGTAGAAGCAATTGACTGAAATGGGTCAGAACACAAATGTATTTTAAAACTTGGCGTATCGGTTCCCTGTTACTTCTGCTCTTTCACTTTAGTCTTTTGTACAGGAACATACTGAATTTGATGGCTGAACTCAGACTCCAGCAGGAACAGCGTAGGTATAATTTTCCAAACTTTCCTTGTGCCTGAAGGACACCAGAGGAACCTTCATTGCAGAAGGCTCTGTGCTGCCAGCCTCATGCTGATGGCACCCACTCCTGTTAGCGTTGGTGATCTAGACTGATAGTGGAGCAAGTAAAATTAGAAAACTTCCTGGTGAAAGAGAGATGTGGATTCCTTGGCATTCCATGTAGCAGAGGGACCCTCTGCGCTTTTCTTCCAGCTGTCAAGAAAATGAGGCAGGGGAAGGCTTACGTTTTCTTAAAAAATTCCAGCTTGCCTTTGACAAAGGAACATCCGGTACATCCGACAGCTTTTCTTGAAGCTCTGTCTCAGCACGAGGATTATGGTGTTCAGCTGTGTCCCGTGCCTCCGCAGTTTTCCTGCTCATCAGGATGGATAGTTATGCCTGAACTCCAGGGCGGACAGGTAGCTCCAGGTATGCATACTTGGCAAAGCCTCTAGGTGTGAAGCCCACGATTGGACACGTTTTCTGGGGTTGGGTATTGTTGGTGCTGAGGTGTCTGCGCTGCTGGGTTGTATGTGGTGAGGAAAGCATTTCCATAAATTACGGAGCTGTAGCTTCCACCTCTGCTGGTGGTGTTTCATACTGAGCATAAATTCCCTCATCCTGAACAAAACCAGTAATTAATGACACAAGCTCAGGTCACTGACTGTGCTGGGATGCCCCCAGCTCCCTAGGTTTTCATGGTGCAACTACAGCAGATAAATTGCCCTTTATTGCAGACTTTCCTGTTTATTTTTACATTAAAAGATTAGGGCAGCTGAAATGGTGCCTGGGGGCGCAAAAGCTTATCTCCACCAGATTCCTGTGTTATTCGCCACATCCCAGTTACACTCTGCAGCACCATAAAACTTTCCCAGTTTGAAAAGCTGCTCGAGTTCTGCACTCGGAGGCCCCAAACGACGGTAATTTTGCTTCTGGCCATCGCTGGATATTGCAAACACGATATGCTTACAGTGGGGCTCGGGAAGTCACACAGGGAACACATTCTTTGGAATCCTCTTTGTTTTATCATTGCGGAACAACCCACAAAGATTTGTATTATTGCACCTGAATAAATAGTGCTCTGCACTTCCCCCATGGAGGTCAGTGCTTGCGCGGGGCCGTTCCTGGGCCCCTTCCCTGCTGCTGCTGCTGCAGTGCCGGAGCCTGGCTCCTGTGCCACCTGAGCAGGTGTCACGAGAGGGCATGTTTGTGGATACTCATCTTGAAAGGCCAGCTGCTGGACACCAGCAGTTCTTTGTGCAGCAGTATTTTCCTAGCAGGCAGGAGCAGCATTCGTCTGTGTGTTTGCAGTTACAGCCACCACCACAGTTTTAGCAGGGCGGCCTTACCAAATTCTCTGAATATTTTAATTTCATTGTAATGCATGATAACAGATGTATGGTGTAGTTGCCAGTTTCTGCTTGCTGGCTGGGTGAGTAAATTATTCATTGCAAAATGAGAACGGTATTTAATTGATATCTGAAGATAGAAATGGCTAATAGCAAGTGCACAAGCTTCAGCTATAAACAGTTAGAGTTGGGTTGCTGGCATTTCCATGTGGTCACTAGCAAGAGGAAAACACCTTCCTTGAAAGCCATTCTCCGAGGCATAGAATGGTAAGAAATGTGTAACTTCAGAAATATGTTTTCCATATAATTCCTAAGGTTTTGATTCCAGGTTTCTCTCTCTTTTTAACTTTTTTTTTTTTACTTTTTTTAAAAACATTTTTCCCCCCTCTTTTTGAGTCAGTGTTGCTGTTTGAAACTGTAGTGAAAAACACTTCTTGTGTAGTTCCACCATGGCTGGTCTGCAAATACAGTTTTTAATTTAGAAGTCTGAGCAGACACAAAAACCAGATTTCTCTGGTCTTGGCTGTGGAGGCTTTTGGGGCTTACATGGTCTGACTACTGCTGAGCTGAAGTCTGATTTCAGAGCCAAACTTCTTTTTTCTACATTGTTCTTGTGCAGACCAGACATTTGTACTAAGCAGGACGTATTGCCAAAATATGGAATTGCACCTCCTGCACACAAATATTATGGAAGGAGTCTCAAAATGACTGCCTTCTGCCAGGTCAGATGCTCGTGTGGGTAGGGGAGGGGAAGATGGTAAATGTGTTCTCAAACTTGCGCCTTGCTGCCTGTGGGATCAGCCCAGCAGAAGAAGGGTACAAGCACGGTTTTGTAGCTCACATTGTGCCTGCAAATATATGTAGAACTGGAAGCTGTTGCGGAGAAGCTTTGCTGATTTATATTCTTTGAGGGTGTGGTCCCCTCATCCTGTTATCTGCACAGTTTAGAGTTCTAAGTTCCATGTTTTGAGCATGAAGACGTTGCTGCCTTATGCTCTCTAGCAGTGTGAACATCAGCATTTCCTCAGTCAGAAGTGCAGTTGACACACTTTTCAGCAATTCATTCTCCAGAGGGAGAGTCCAGGATTTCTCTCTTATGTGCTCTGCAGTATTGGTGTTAGTAGAAGGATTTGGGGCCTTAACGTTCAGTTTCTGAGGGCTCTTTCAGGTTTCCTGAGTAATCCCTTTTATGCACAATATATCAGAATGACTGTGCTGGGGGCTGCAGCCAGAGTTTGCCTCTACATGACCTTAGAAAGAGGCTCGTGAAAATAGCTGTGGTCAGCACTGCTGTCTGCAGCAGGTGGGCAGCACTGAGATAAGTGACCCCGCTCTTCCAAGTCTGGAAGGACCTTTTATTATCCCGGTGTCCAACTGGCACTCGTCCAGGGACTGGCAGCACCTTGGCTGCTGCAGGTGAGAACAGACCACTAGTGCTGCCAGAATCTCTGAAAAAACACTTGCAGAAAATCCGTGATCTATCTGGAGGTCAGGGCACTCTGACAGAGGGGTTAATCGCTCTGAGTGTCGCTCAGAGGGGTTAATTGCTCTGCAGACCTCTCTGGGGACTTTGGACTTGGCTTTGGTATGTCTTTAACAAAACAAGGGACTTTACATTTAATAGCTAGGGATAAGGCTTTTGTTTACACACTGTAGTATTTCATCAAATACTACATTCTTTAAGTGAAAAAAGTAAAACCTGCAAGTTTGAAAGATGCTTATGCTGGATTCTTGGCTGAGGGGGAGTGAGGCAGCAGATGAATTTCCAGCAAGGTGGCTGCTATCGGCTGGAAAATAAGGGGGGTTTCGGCTGTTTCGTTTCGTCACTTGCTTAGGAGCCTGGAGAGGCCAGGAACTACTCGTGGTGCAGGGCTGCTATGCAGCCTGCTGAGGGGACACCAGTGCACCACTGTCCCACCCCTCCCTTGCAGGCCCTGGAATTCCCCATTTGACAGTGTATCAAGAGGGGAGAAGCTGCTGCCTGGTGGCTAATGAGTCTCAAGCTTCTCTTGGATCGGAATGGAGGTGTCAATGGGACTTATGTCTCAGCATGCTCACCTGAATACGCAGTTTCTGCTGCTGCCTGCTTTGAGGCTTGATTTACTTCTGAGAGCTTTAAGTCATGGCATTCATAGGCACAGATGGAAGTTTAGAGTTTACCCTTTAGTACTGCAAAGTTTTCAGTTTTGAAACCCTTTCTCTCAAGGAACCACATAAACTTCTGCTGGGGGAAGCAGGTAGTACCAGACCAATGATTTTTGTTGTGGGAATGACACAACTAAGTTGTTTAAGAAATTCACAAACTATGCTGTCTTTATACATGGAGCATAGGGAGCTCATACCAGAAACAGGAGAAGAGCACAACAAAATACACAGATCCCATTCCAATCCACAGTCGCGAGTCAAATGAAACTGTTTTGGGGTAATTATCCTGAGGAAGCCTGCAGCCATGCAGCCTGCTGTGGTTTGAGCTCTGCAGGCATCAGGGTGGTGCAGAGGCTGTGGCGAGGGCGCAGAGATAGATGTGAGCCTTGTGCAGAGGCTCAGCTTCAATTTTCCTATCCGGCCACAGGTATCACTTTTCACCTTGGGTGAACTGCTTAAAGCTCTTAATGGATCTTTAACGTCAGGTTGCTTCCAAGCTTAGGAAATCACCCTTTATGATTTCCCATAGGTGTCAGGGAACAGCAGGAGTCAGGAGCACCTCTGCCCAGGCAGGAGCTGAGGTGGCAGTGCGGTGGGCACCCGGGGCTGGTGGCACCAGCCAGGATCAGCCACCACCCTGTGGTAAGGACAGGGCAGGTCAGAGGTTCAGGTTGAAGGGTCAGTAGGTACAAGCAGCACCGTGCCAAAATCCATAGCCTGGGCATGGCCAGAGCTCCTGGGGGTGTTGGGCAGCAGATGCTTGGGAAGAGGGCCGGGATCTCCAGAGGGTGGCGAGGAGCCGCAGGTGCCTCGATGCAGGGCTCTTGGCTCACCAAGGTGGCTCTGGGCTGGGCAGTTGCTGTTTTAATGGCTGTTTGCTTTTTACTAACATTGTTTTGGTCAGAGATCAGTATAGTATTCTCTGGTTTTAGACTATCAGTGCTCAGTCTCCCAGGAGGTGAGCAGGTTTAACAGCATGAAGGAAATAACAAGGAAAACCAATTGCTCATTGCAGGGCTTCCCAGGAAGGGGGTGCCCAGGAAGGAGTCTCCAAAAGAGGAACATGCTGCCAGGGCTGTGCAGGCAGGAGGCAGATGCTGCAGCTGAGATGGGCCGCTGGTACCTGCAGAGTGCGTCCAGGCACTTGGCTGCTTAACTCGATGTTAGGGAGCTGTGAAACTCGGCAGTCTGCCACCCTTACCAGAGGAGGCGATTTTTGTGGGAAAAAAAGTGGCATTCACCTTTTGATCAAGGCAGCACAAGACCCGGGGTTCCGTGCTCTGGTTTCTGTTGGCACTCTGTGCTGGGAAGGCTGAGCTGGACGTGGGCCGAGTGCCAGCGCTGTTGCTGTGCCCGGCACAAGGGCTCTTGTGAGACACAGGAGCTACCACCAGCGGGGGAAGCACTCGCCACTTGCTGAGGTGACCTTGGCCAATGGCACATTTAGAGACGCCAGGTGTCTGACAGGAGGGGCACGGTAAATACTGCAGCCCACAGGGCTGTGGTTGAGGCACACAGGTGCTTTCCAAAGGAGCTGCAGTTCCTAGTTGCTCTGGCTTTGTGCAGGAAGCCTGTCTGTAATCCCACAGGCTGTTTGAAGGCCCTGAGATACCCACAGAGTGTGTCCGGTGTTGTCGTTCCTAACTGGCAGCGGGGGAATTTCTGCTTTGCACCTTCATTTTAATCTGAGGTCACTCAGAATAAAAGCCAATACTGTTAGCAAAACTACTGCTGAGGATCTTTCTTGGCACAGGAGAGGCACTTTTCCCCTTTGAGATACTGAACTTTTATTTGAACTTGTGTGGAAGCACACGATAGCACTGAAAGACTTCATACCTTTCCCTGTGAGGTCTGGGGTACTTTTACCTCTGTGCTGCCAGCAGACGAAAAGGCTGTGAGCCACTGGCCTTTGAGGAGATGTCCTGAGCTAAGCCAGGGCAAATGGGGAAGGAGAGGCCATGTCTGAGCCACAATGACACGACGTGCTTTGAAAATTGATTTCTAGCATCAGTGCTAACAAAACAGTGAAGTGGTGTTGAAATCCACTGTATGGGAGATGGTTGGTTTGCAGATTTTGTTTAGGGCATCTGCCAGTGTTGGTTTAAAGGTGTGTCTAGGGAAAAATGGCAAAATGGAGCACTTTGCAAAAGCAGCAAGAGCAGTCGAACAGAAAATAGGGACAATTGTGTCAGGTTCTCCCCAGGAACCCAAGACCATGTGCGAGCTGCCATGGCTGAGCGTGGAGCTTTGCCAGGAAGCTGCCCAGGGCTGTGGCTGCTGGGATTGGGGGGAGCACTCGTTTGGGACATGCAGTGCTTGGTGTGTCCCTACCCGGAATCCCGGGCCTTGAGTCGGACGTCCACTCAGCAAGTGGTTAATGTAGAGTAATGGTGCAGATTAACTGCACTGATCCCAGGCTGAACACCTCCTTAGCTCTCTGCACTGCTTCACGGCCAGCTGGGACATTTGATTGCTTCTACAGAGGTTCTGTACCTTCAGCTTGCCTCAGATTCCACTGCTGTGCATACAAGGGGGTTGGGGGGGGGAAGGAAATTGGAAATGTGATTATCAAGAATTTAGAAGAGTTTGACATCCCCAAAGATTTCATATTCTTTCTAAGGTCTGTATTTGCAAGTACGCAGAAGACTTTTCCAGTTGTTTGTTGTTCTCTTTACATTTAATTTAGACTTGAAGAAGTATTTTTACCTGCCACAAACAATTGGCACGCATGAGTTATATGCCTAAAATCCTTTGCCCAAGGCCGAGGTGCAGGTTTGTGGCATCGTGGCCCCTGTGCACGGTATATGTGGTAGTGGGGCGGGAGGAGATGGATCAGCAGAGGTTTTGAGGAAAGGGCTCCCTCCGTGTTTACCCATAGTTGAACTGCAGTGGGGAATTTCAGCAAGTGAACGTCACTCAAACTGCAATTCGTGTTCTGGAGATGGACAAGTACTCTGCTTTGCATCTGGAATTCATTTTCCATGTGTAAAATTGCACCTGCAGAAGGGGAATCCAGGTCTCCTGACAGCTCTGCTGTGAGCTTGAGGAGTTTCACAGAGTGAATGTCAAGTCTTTGAAAAGGAGCTGGGGCCCTGCTGGAAATTGCAGTCATCCAGAGCTCTGAGGCTTTTTACCACCTCTCTCCAGTGAGAGCTCTGGTGGGATAAGCTTTGTTTTGGGCTGTGATGCATTTTTTGGGGGGTGGTTTCCTGTGCGGTCACTCTGGCTGACAATTTAACATGTTTCCTTGTTGTGTAATTTATGGCTGAGGAAGCATGGCCCTAACTTTTGCTTGCTCTTACCTCAGTTTCATCCTGTTTGTTTGCTGACTTACACAGCTCAAAAGAGGATTGCTTTGCCCCTTTCCCTCCAACCCCAGAAGATTTCTGTGAATCACTGTTCACTTGGAAAAATGAAATGGTCAAGGAATTTTTTCACTTAACATTTTGATGCAGGCTCAAATAACTTGAAAACAAGCCGTTTCAAAGGATTTCCAGAAATGCACCTGGAATTCTCTGCTGCATTTTATTCAGTGCCAGGTTGTTGCATGGGGAAGGGGGTAGGGGAGAAGAAATCACAACACAAGCCCTTGACAGTGAAGCAGCAACAGGGAGCAGGAACAGAACTGATTTAT
>WEKY01031916.1:0-24867 GCA_013390045.1 Picathartes gymnocephalus | reverse complement strand
TTGGACATGCTAATAATGATGTTTGAGCACTACCATTAAAAGTTTGTAGGCCTGAGGCCTTTCAAACTTCTCTTGTCCCCTGTGTGTGTTGGGATTTTTGCATGGATTTCTTTTACTGAAGGATCCTGAAACAAAACAGTCAAGCATATTTAGGCCTAAATAGAAGTCTCAATTAAGAAGTATCAATGGAGTATTCCAAAAGAGGAGGACTTTTTCTCCTCTCTATCAGCTGCTATTAGTTCTCATTAAGTATTTATCTGCATTGTCACCAGGCCTCTGAGCTCATTGCTTTGTAAGCATCCAAGAGATGTAAGGCTTGGAGTAGAAAGAGTACAGTGAATTAACTTGACAGATATTTATGGGGAACCACTCCCAAACATGAATCAGCATGATAGAAAACATGAATATTCCACCTTGGAAAATGCTGTGGCTAAGTGATGGTTCAGTTGTTGTTTTGGGCTGCGGGATGGCATTTTCATTGGTTAATATGAAATGGGAGGGAGACAGATACACCAAGAAAAGCTGTGAAGATAATTACCACTTGCTTTTTTTTTTCTGGAATGGGGACAAAGGAGGTGCAAATACTAAGGGGTGGAGAACCAACCCTTGTGTAAATGTTCAGGAAGCACTGCAGTAGTAAACAGTACTTACTGGAACTTGGAATTACAGCTTGACAAGGGCAATGAGTTTTTAGCACAGCAACCATATGCTGGTGAACCTGCACACTAAATGCAGAGCATGGAGAGAAGCACGAGGGACGAGGAGACATCTGCACGTCAGTATTACTACTCAGAACTGAAATACAGTAGCTTTTAACCAAAATGTTCCTATTGCATTATTTTTCAACCCAAGGGTCTCAAAAAGCTGCTGTGAGTGATTGTAGCTATGCTTTTAGCCTTGTTGACTTTGATCTGAGGTACAAAGAAGATTTTTCCATGTAGGCAAGGCAGACCCTTCATAAACCATAGTGGGGGAAAAAAAAAAGGTGTGATTGCTCTTAACATTTGTGACGAGTTTCTGGTGCAGGAGAGCCTTGCAGGGATGTACCTATTTGCTGAGGCAACTCGTGCCTGATAGCTTGTAGATCCTGTTGATCAAGTCAGGGACTGCAGTCAGAATAATTGCTTGAAATTTTGTGGATACAGAAGTGCCAGCGAGCAGTACTACCCCGTGCTTTTAAAAGCACAGGGGCAGAATCAGAACAGTCTTGCAGTATAACAGTTGCACATTTATGGATAAATGTCAAGGACAGCACTAATTCTCCTGGGAAGTGTGTAGTAGCATTACAATATCACTGCTTACAGCCAGCATTGCTGTGGCATGTTTTAGCTCTAAAATGTTAATGGAAAAAGATATGGTAGGAGGAAAAGAGTTCAGAAATTATTTCCTCCTAAAAAATCTAATGCATTTTATGTGATGAACTGTAACGACTAAGCACACCCCACATAACAGGCAAGCTCTGATAGTTTTTTAAAGCTCTTCAGACATTTTTTTTTTTAAATTATGGTGCAGCTGTTTGTGTTTTGTGCTAATAATTATGCCCAGATTTGTCCTTGTTACCCTCCTCTTTCCCTTTCTCTATCAAAACTAGGTTTTGGGGATTTGGAAATCTACTCCTTTTCAGAAACACATATTACTGCATATTTTTAAAATCTCTTTGAAGTTAAGAATAAACACAATTTTAGCTTTAGAGGTTTGTTGGGATTTTTTTGCTTGCAAATCAGGTATTACTCAAAATTTCTAGAAATTTGCCCTTGGTTTTACTAATGTTTTAGGGGTTTTGTTCCAGGCTTCCTGAAGTATGGATAAGTAGTCTTTTTTCTTTCCTATGTGTTGGACAGTTAGCTTAATTAATAATATGATATATAGAAAGGATTTCAGGAAAACAGACATGAAGTATTCAGAGAGTGCATGTTACTGCAAAATGGGCTGTATAATTAAGCATGTGTTAAAATATTGGGAGAATAACCTGAATCTGTGATGATCCTAATGATGAAAGGGAGATCAAATCAAAGATCTATAATGATGGCCTGGAGCTGTTTGCTAACTGCGGAAAATACATACAGAGTGTTTCAGTACTATAATGATTTCCACATTACAGCTGGCTGAGAAGCATTAAGATATATGCAGTCCTAAATCCATTTCCTTGGATTATAAATTAGTTCACAGTTATATGCTGATAGCAGGGCTGCATGTGGCATGCATATCTCTTGGATAATGAGAACTGCATCTCTTGTGAATGCAGAATACTGATAACAGCATTCAGAATTTGACATGCTGCGGGCAGGCAACATGTAGGCTTTCACGCACAAAATGCATCACATTGAATGCATTGAAGTACAGCTGAAAAATGCAGAAGCGACATTTGATTTAAATTATTTAGAAAAAAAAATGCATGGAGGTGCCATTTTTATTAATAACTTTTCTCACTAGACCAGAACTAGATCCATGAGCACAAGCACCAGTAAAATAAACAAGCTCCCAATAGTCTGAGAAGCTGGTGAAAGAAAAGTATTTTAGTGTCCTAATTATACTTCATTTGCAGTACTGGACATGTTCTGCTATATATATATCTATAGTTATACCACTGTGGTAAGTCTGAATACCTAACTAAAAAATACTTTTGGCTCAGAGGGCCTTAAAGAATCATGTATTGCGTTGAACTTTATGACACTCCCTACACATAGGGGCTTCTTAATCCTGCATCTACCTTTCT
The DNA here is from genome assembly GCA_013390045.1 of Picathartes gymnocephalus. NCBI lineage: Eukaryota > Metazoa > Chordata > Aves > Passeriformes > Picathartidae > Picathartes > Picathartes gymnocephalus. Next base: position 22,151 of record WEKY01031916.1, on the reverse strand, counting down.
ATAATAAAGAAAGAATCCCTTGAAAAAAAAAAAAGTTAATTCACACAGAAAAAAAAAATAGCATGTACTTAAGGTTGACTTATATTGAAAAGCATATATACTTCCAAAAAAAATTAGTATTGTGGTTTTGAAATGTGGGTGAAAAACAGTGACTTAGTTTGCAAGTGTATGTATGTGTATATATATCTATTTATCTTTCATGATATCCTCACAAATAGTAGAAACAATCAAAGAGATTATTGAGTAGTCTTATAATGTCTTTTTAAAATTTTGTCCTAGGAGATCAGTAGGATGAAAGAAGTACTCTTGTTTTGTGGGGGTTTTTTTTGTTTGTTTTTTAAAGCATGTCAGTCTTCAGCAGAAACTAGTGTCAACAGAAGCTAGTTTAGTAAAATATTTCAGAGTTAAATGTTTTTCACTATTTCTGTTTATAAATGACAGTCATTTTGAAAGTCTTTTTTCAGAGCTCTGAAATGTTTTTAGCCTCTGGTTCTCATTGACTTGGATGAATTAATATTGGAGTTCAGATGCTAATTTATGTGACTGCTTTTGAAAACAAATTTAGGTCAAATCCTGTTTCTGCAGGAGTATCCATTGACTCTGTCATTAACTCCAGGAAATCTCTCCATTCACAGACTCTGTTCTTCAACTGACAATTAATTTTTTCTGACTGAGTCACCTGTCTTCAAGTATGGAGCTGCCAAATAAAGTGCTTTCTTTAAGAAGCAAGGATACTTTGCTCATGCACTGCAAATGAATTCTGTAGAAATCTAGCATCTGAGTGATGGATTTACCTTTTATTATTTTTCCAGGGAAATTCTGGCCTGGGGTTCAGTATTGCTGGAGGAACAGATAACCCACACATTGGGGATGATCCTGGGATATTCATTACTAAGATTATACCAGGAGGAGCTGCAGCAGAGGATGGAAGACTCAGGTAAAAACAATCTTACTACGTGTGTTTGGAAACAAAATGCATAATTATTATAATTGTTCTCTGGGAGCCACATGGCAACCAGATCTTTCATGGGGTCAGGGGAAGTAAATGACATGACTGGAGTCTCCTTTCTGCTAAGAGAGCTGATTCAAGGAGCTTAGAGCAACTAAATAAAGGTAGGTAAATCCTGTATAATGGGGCATTTGGTGGTGCCACCTCCTTCTTTGTACCAGGTATTTCCTTTAGTGCAAAAGGTAAGATGGGGGCAGGAGGAGGAAACCTGAATATCAGCATGCAGATCTTCTCTGCCTGGCTTTTGTGTGTTCATGGCTGAAGAACTACACATTGGTCTTACACATTAGGCTGTCAAGACTTCCCTAACTACAAAGCCATTGCTAAATAATCATAGCTGTTTGTAGATGCTTCCTCTTACTTGGCTGCAGTAGTGAGATGTGTTTACTGCTGTTTCCAAACATTATTTTATTCCATGAGGATGTGATGGCTGTGCTGTATTTTCTGAGTCATGTCCAAAGAAGTCTGTTGCTGTAGCTCCTGAAACGAACATACAGCTCACTTGATGGGGTTCTCAAATACATGGCAGCATCTCTCTTAAACAAGAGGAACCACAGAAGTGCTTGTGCTTGTCTTTCTTACGGACTGAATGCAGAAAGCCTTCTGTCTATTACAGAGGCTGCCACCTTTGTCAGCTGTGCAGCCTGCTAGTGCTCCAAAAACCCAATATGACTGGAGAGACTTGGGATAAAATTCTGATGCTTTCATGATCTCAGCACTGAAATCAGCTCTGAGAGCCTTTGCCAAAAACAGATGGTCTAAAATTCATAAAATGTGCCAGATGGTAGCAACATTTTTCCTGAAGCCTTTTCCTTTAATTCAGAGCTAAAAGTAAGGGGAGTTGGCCAGTTTAAAGAGCAAGTTTGGGATATTTCTTACAGTACATTAATAATTTGATTTTGGAAATCATTCTTTTTTTTTTACTATGATAGTGACGAAGAGTCATGGTGGTTGGCAGTGTCTGATGAATTTAAGTTTTAACTAAAGTTGCAGATACAAGGAGTGGGACTAATATCATGTAACTTTGTGACTAAAATTCAGCTATCTACCCCTAAGCTAGTCTCCTGATATTGAAGAAAAGCCTAAGCATTTCTAGGTTGTGATTCACTTCATCCTAAAGTCAATGCCTAAAATAGAAAAGAAGAATAAAAGAGCCTATATTTTCACTGGTGACTCAAATGAAAAGGAGTTTCTTTGCCTAGTCCAGCTGTATATGTACTGTAAATGTCTGCATTGGGCCAGATGAGCTTCATGGAACACACAGCATGAAGAAACAGCAGTATTTGAAACAGCATCTAGAATTTGACATGATGAACAACATAGAGGGGTCTTAAAACTGAAACTGCCTTTCTACTAAAAAGAAAAAATTCCTTACAAAAAACTGGTATCTTTTTAGTAGAATTTCTAATTAGGTACAAAAGCTTTTTTTAGTTTAAACTATTAAGAAGACAGAAGCAATTGCAGTATTTTGCTATCTTTGTAAGAAGTCAAATATTTCATAACTCATCCCTGTATTCATTAACTACTGTATATTTAACTCATACATATGTGTTGTAAACATCTTGGAAGGACCTTCTAAACCCACAAAAAATACCATACTAAGGCAATTTGTTAATCCATTTTAAGACCAGACATGGCAAACTCTGTGTTTTGTAATAAAAGTTTAGCAGGACAAGTAGAGTTATCTTATTACTAAGACTGATAGAATATTTTAAGCATATATTTGGCATGGTCATTCTTCCTACTCTCAGATTTTTGAAAGATGCCTCACTTCCTTGTTTCACCTGGCAAATGTGTTTCACTTCTCTGCTCATTGAAGTCACAATCCTGTCACTTTTTTAGGAACACCTGAAAATGTTGTTATCAGTGGTCATTACGGATATGCCACTGAAGGGCCATATCCTGGGGCAGTCTTCGCTGACTTACACTATAATTAATTTTTCATAACAGAGAGTTTATCAGCTAGTGCCACTCTATAGGAACAAAAGCTTTAACAACATGCAGTAACAGCTGCTAAGAGTAGTGATAACATAGGTTTCTTAGCAAAAGCCCAACTTATAATTACCTGAGAATGAATGAGGGTGTTTATGGACTGAAAAAAATATATACTTTGTCTGCTTTTCCTTCAGACTCTGGCTGCAGATATTCTACATTATATAGCAGTGTGGGCTGTCTGAACTGGCTTCTGTATCTATTGTCTGTTTTTAATCATAAAAGCCTGTAAAATCACTTCCACTGCATTTTACATGACATCCCTTTGATCTAACTTAGCTGAGTGAAGTTCTTCAAACAGCAAGACTATGAAAGCGACCTCAGAAATTGACTTTATGCTCCAGACCCTGGGGAATCTTTCACCTGAATATATGGGTTGACTGGGGAGGAGTAGGTCAACTGAAGTTTCACCTAAGTCCAACAAAAGCAAATGCAGCCCTGAGAAGGTGTAACTGTCCAGTGGGAGATGTATAGTTATAATTACATAAATATCAGGTATAAATACCTGATGGGAGGCTGTGAAGATAAAGAAGCCAGACTTTTATCAGTTGTATCCAGCGACAGGGCAAGAAGCAATAGACAACAAGTACATTAAATTTCATCTTATCAGGAAACTTTTTTATGATAAGGGTTACTATGCACAGGTAACTCAGGCTGTGGAGTGTCCATCCTTGGAGATATTTAAAACCTGACTGAACATGTTCCTGGACAACCTGAAGCAAGTAAACTTGCTTCAGCAGAGAGGATTTGACAATGGCATCTCAAGAGGTGTTCTCCAACATAAGTGCCACTGTGATTCTTTAATTTGGCCCGAGCCAGCAGTGCGCTTTGGCAGCACTGAAGACCAGCATAGAGGTGAGCAGAGATGCACAAAGAAAGGACTGGAGGCAGCAGTCACATGTTGCAGTAGGACAATTCCAATTGGGTCTAAGGACAGAAAATATCTCTTTAATGTAACTGGTGATTCCATGAGATTATGGAATCTCTCTTCTCCAGGAGGTTCAAAATTCATCTGGGGAAAGCCCTAAGATATATGATTGAACTCTCAAATTGGTCCTGGTTTGGGCAGGAGATTGGACTAGATTATCTCCAAAGGTCCATTCCAGCCTGAATCATTCTCCAAATCTGCAGATTATTCTTGTATATAAAACCTGTGTGTGAGACTGAAACAAAGGTCATTAAGTTCCTGGAGGTTTCCTTTAATAGAGAACAGTAGGTACAATGCATAGTGCAGGTTTGTATCACTTCATGACCCCTATCTCTGCTTAAAAAATAGCAATAATTGTCAGCCACTTTAGACTACACTCATTCTAATAAAACATTCCCATTTTTCAGAGACTTGCTGAACTTTCAAAATCAGAGAAGCACAGAACCACAGGATATCTCAAGTTGGAAGGGACCCATAAGGATAACTGAGTGCAACTCCCTGCTTATCTGAGGACTACTACTAAAACTAAGCCATGTGACTGAGAGCATTGTCCACATGCTCCTTGAGCTCTGTCAGGTGTGGTGCCACAACCCCTTTGCTGGGAAGCCTCTTCCAGGGATGGATCACACTCTGAGTGGAGAATTTTTCCTCATGTCTGGTCTGAATTTCCCCAGAGCAGCTTCATTCCTTTTCCTTGTGTCCTGTTGTTGGTCACCAGAGAGAGGTGATCAGCATCCCCTCCAGTGCTCTCCTCAAGGAAGTACTAATGGATATGTATACATACTACTCTCCCTGAAATGCCCTGATTTGTAGAACTAGTGTAAGAACCATCACACTGCACAACTCAGATTTTAGAAAACATTTAGGTCAGTATGCTAACTCCTCATCTGGCAAGATAAAACCAGCTGCAGAATCTTTTATGAAGTCCATATAATATATAGAAAATAATTTCATATATAGTAAATAATATAAAATATCATTTAATGGAATTTTAAAAATTATTTTAGATTTAGTTATTTAGCTAGATGTGAATGTGATAACCTTGGAACTAAATGAACATTTTTTCTCTGAATGCTTCATGCCATATTTCTCTGAAGATCTGAGTTTCAAGTCAGGGATAGACAGAATATAAACCCTCTGAAAGTAGCAAAAATTCCAATTGAGTTGAAGGAGAATTTCTCTCAACACCTTGATCTTTTAAGACTTTTGATGAATAAAAACTTCTGCTTCTATCTAATTAATGTCACTTGTTCATGGGCAAACATCTACTTTTTTATAAATAAGCTCTGAATTTAGACTTCTTTTCTTCTCTAGAAGAAAGAGAATTCCAGTAGTTCTGGCTCATTGCCTTTTTTGTTTTATTTTTGTTTGTGTCAGAGGAAAAAAATACAGTGTGTGTTTCAATTGCCTACATAAAGCAAAGAACTTCAATATAATAGTCAGTAGTTACTTCTTCTGGGTTATTGATCATAAGTGAAACTCTGGCTTCTAAAAGGCAACACATAAAAACATTCATCATTCGGTGAGAGCAAGAGTGATCAGCTTATGGAACTGGAAGCACGGTTTAGTGGCATAACTTGACTGGGGAAAGAAAAAACAACTAAAAGAATAACACAAAACTTTCAATTATGATCACGTTTAAAAGACCACAGACTCACAAAATATTAATACATTTTTAATAATCATAAATCAAAACTATTTTGAGTCAAGAACCACTCTTGCTGATTAGAGTTTCTCATGGTCTAAATTTGATTTTATGGTAAAGATAGCTTTCTCAAAACTCATTCTACAGGAATGAGAGGGTCATACAAGTTCCGTACGTATTGCTATGAAAAATACTCTTTTCCTTCTTGAAAAGACAAGTTTGAAAATGAGAATTTTAAAAGGTCTTGGGATCGAAAAAAAAATAAAAGAACCTTGTATAGAGCAAGAGTTCAAATATTACGTTTTATACCAATCTCTTGGTCACAGGAATCTTACTGAACCTGTGGTACAAAAATCAGTAATTGCGCATATGACTGAATATGAATGAGCTAATTCACAGGACTGTGAGATAGATTTGGACAGTCTTGACTTTCAAGTGTTAATGTTGTACCAGTGGTTATTTTGGTATTTAAGCCTGAGTTGTACACAAGAGGAAAGAGGGTTGGCATGACGGCTGAGTCCAAGGGAAGAAATTGGTCATGCCTGGGAGGATGCACGCTGCCCAGACCTGTGGCTGTTTCAGTCGTTCCTTCTTCTAGGAAACTGATTCCCAGTCTCTTTCCATTTGTGAACCTATCAATTATTTTTCCTTAAGAGGGTGGACATTTGTAAGGAGAACTTACACAGGTTGAGAAAATCAGATCAATTGAGGCTTACCTTTGGCAGACTAATCAGAAACAGCACTGGTACCCCCAGCTAGCTGAATACCATAGGTTAGAAAGAACTAAGGCTGTGCATTGTTCATCTTTCCTTAGTTAATATATCTTTCCTTTCCTTACTTTAATTACTGATTGCCAGGAGGTTTCGTGTTGTAATGCTGCAGTATTTTTTAGGCATGCCATGTTGTTCTACCGTCACCCTGCCAGTTTTCCCCATTGGATTTCCCTCCCACCCTCAGCTCTCAAAATGATCTGGTGTGAGGAAAGGAACATTATACACGTGTGGAGGGCAGGAGACAAGAACCAAAATAACTTGCCTTCAGTCATCCAGTAAATCAGGGAGAAAGCTTAGAATAGAGCAGTGATTCTTTCTCTCGTGTTTCTGTGCCTTACAGGCTTCAGTTAAATGCCTACCAGCAAAGGCTCTAAACAAATTAGATTGATGTTCCCTTCAGTTGTCAACTAACCCGCTGTGATGTGTCAAAGGATTATAAATTTAGCTAGGTATATGTAGCAAGAGATGAGCTCTGAAGACCCTTTCTCATGGATATTTGTGAACAAAAACTATTGTCTTCTGATGAAAATTTTAAAAATAAGTCTGTTTTTCACTAAAATTAAACAGAAAAAATTATGAATTCATGCTCAAATTGTGATTCAAAGCTTGAAAACTGGAATTGAGAAGCACTGGTATTGTGTGCAGTTTACCTGAGAAACTCAAAGGAAAGAAGAAGGGGAGGAGAGGAAGCAGAAGTGAGTCCCCACCTGAGAGCTGGTTAGAGAACAGACAACCATGGGCTATGCTTTGCCTCTGAGGGAAAGTCTGAAGCCCAGATCTTTCCAGCAGGAGCAGCAGGCACACATTTGTTGCCCATTGGTGTCTATCTCTAGATTGCTTGCTAAAAAGTGAATTGAGAATGATTCTATGAGGCCTTTCCAGATTAACGTGAAGAGCTCTTCCCAGGAGAGATCACGTTCTTTACAAGCCATGTGCCTCTAATACAGCTTGGAAACTGGCTTTATTCCACCACCCTTGTATATCAAAATAGAAGTGTGTCTGCTTTGTGATTAGCTGGCTAAGTCCCTGTTTGTTAACTTCTGCCTATCAGTACCAGGTCTGTGTGCGTTGCAATGGCACATGGATTGTTCAGGATGTTGTTACAATTACAGTGCTGCTACAAAACACTGATTCATATCTGCACTGTTTACAGGCCTCTGACAATGCTATTAGTTCAGTACATAATTTAGCAGTAAGTTAATAAAGAGGCATTCACCCTATTAGGCAAAACATGCTTGCTTTGCAGACAGTCATAAATTAGATCATGAATTATTGACTGCTCACTCTGTCCTGGTTTGTGTTAGGAAGTTTGATCTTATTAACTCTGTTTGTCTGTGTATCTGTGTGTACCATTTTTTGAGCTAGCATGGAATTGAAAAAAAAATAATTGCCATGGGCAATCTACATGAAAAAAAGGCAGGTCACAAAATCAAAATCGGATTTTCATACGTTATTTTCAAAGTTGAACGTATCTTACCATGGCTCACGTTTCAAGTTAACAACTTATAGTCTTATCATCAATGGAATATTTGACCACGTAATTTTTTTCTCTGTTGTCTGCACCATTTCACTTTTCGTTGGCTGAATCCTTCTTTCTCTTTTTCCTATGTGAAGTTTGCATTTTTTGTTCAGTATTGCAGATACCCAGTGTGTCTCTGAATTGGTTTGTACTGTATTATTTATCATTATTTATATTATGCTTTTCCTATTTTGACAATAAGGTGGTAGGCTGTAAAAAATTCTTTTATGACATAAAAGTAAAATTATATTTTAACAGCTGAATTGTCAGGCAAGGGGAATAGAGTTAATGAGTAATAAAAGGTACCTTTCTGACTTGTGGTATTTGAAACATGAATTTTAAGAACCTCTTTATAGACATCAGTGATGGACATTTTTGTAGAAGTTTTCTTTTGTAACACAAAGCATCAGTATCTTCCCCCGTACATTTCTGAGCTGTTTTCACTAATTGAATGCTACTGCTTGTGACTAACACTTAAGCCAATTAGCGTGGTTCTAGGACTCTAGCTTATCTAATGCCCATTGCACTAGAAATTCCATGCAATGGTACTGAACTGGTTAACAGGTCTCCAAAGATTTCCTTTATTACCCATCCTGCCTGAATTACAGTCACCCCAGAGTGCTGCAGTAGCAGAACAGCACCATGCAGCCAAATCCAAGTGATTATTACATCAACATGTTTACAGTGATACCGCAGTTATGAGTTCAAAAAGCTCAGTGACAATTTATCTGGAGTAAGAAGCTGTCTGTGGTTGCATACCTTAGAAATCATCAGCTTTCTGTTGAGTCTAGTATTAGTCAAGGAAAAAATATTTCACATCTCTTCCCCTATTCAACAGGTGTAACCCTCTGGGATACTATAGAATTTTTCATTTAAATTTCCACAAAACCTGAAAATAAGATTTTAGGTGAAAAAAGAAACTGACTTGAGTGACCACAAAAACAAATTAAGTTCCTTTTATGCAGCAAAGATCTGATTTTAAAACTTCTAAGAAAAAACTTGGTCAACATTTTGTTTCTGACAGCCAAAACCCCTTGTACATGGTGAGACAGTTCATACTCTGTCAAAACTTCTGTCTGTGATTTGCATAAATAATTTTGACTTTCAGACTTTAGCCAAGCCGTATTTTCTCACAGTACATCATCATTATTGTTACACTTCTTATTCCACTTTTACTGCAGCTGTTAGAGCAGGGATTCCCCACAACATGGGAGTTTTAGTATCAAACCTGCAAGACGTAGGAAACCTTTGTTTCGATGGCTCATGTCATGCCATCCTGTGTGTTACTCTGAATCGTAGCAACACAAACAACAGGCTTTGGCGTTTTCTCTGTGGGTTACCTATGTGCACTCTACTCTGAGCTGCAGCTATGTTGTATGCAGCCTAATGCTACTGATACGCTGAAGCTGGTGGAGTTTCTTACTGAACTTGAACAACGTGTTTTCTCCTCCTCCACTCGTTTTAAGGCTGCACCTATGTTGGGAATAGCTTTTCCAATCACACCAAAGCAGGAGGGAGCGTTTTCTGCTTGTCGGTGCAAGCGCAGGGATGGCAGTGCTGCTTCGTTTTGTGCTCAACTTGCTGGGCCTGATCTTTGGCAACACTTTTCTTCTTTTGTGCTCAAGTTTCCCCATTTGTAAAATGGATACAGTGATCATTATCTTTGCCTCACGGGGGTTGTTGTGAAGCTAAAACGAGTTCATATTTGCAAAGCCCTTTGAGCCCCAGATGAAAAGTACTTATAAAAATCCTCAACCTGGGATTGCCTCCTGGGTTATCTTTTGTAACTGGTTTTCCTGCACAAACCTGAACGTGCTGCAGACAGTGCTGGTGTCAGCTGGGAGGATTCTAACCTGGATTGAGGAACAGCTGAGCAGTTCAGTGCCTTCAGCAGGCAAAGCACACCTCGGTCCCAAGTCAGCGCCTTGTCTGTCACCTGGCTGGACACGCCACAGCCTGGCCCAGGCAGCTGCTGTTCCCCGGGTTCTGGGCCTCGCAGCCCCAGTGCGCTGGGGACAGCCGGACCAGAGGCCTCCGAGGGTAAGTCAGGGCTGCGAAGCCGGAGCTGTCCCTGCCCTCTACCACACCTACAGCGCCTGGCCCGCGGCGCTTTCCTGTACCTGCCAAGCAGCCCTGCAGCTGGGAGGAGTTTGGCTGCTTCCTGATGCCTTCATTCATCCCAGGCTTTACAGAGATTTGTTTTCTTTCCCTTTCCTTTATCCCAACACCTTCCTCCCACAACACCCCAGAGCTACCTACACCTCCTTGTGCTCATCCTTCGCCTCTCCACTGTTCCACTTGGGCCTCAGCTGTTGACGGGCAGACATTGACTCCTTGTCCTGTGTGCAGCAGTTTTCCTTCAGGCCACCATTAGAGGCTGCCAGAGCCGCCTGGATCGAGCCGAGCCAGCAGCAGGGGCTGGATGCACTGGGAGTTCCAGCACTCGTTGGCTAGTGGGAGTAGTTTCCGAAGGAAAGCATCGTTCATGGCAGTGGCAGGAAGCGAGGCGCAGAGAGACTGAGGATAACTTGGGAGTTAAGAGAACGGACGGAGGAATGGAAAAATGTGGTAAGAGCAAAGGATACCAAAACTGAGGATTGAGCTGGATGAGAAAGATGGAGAAGAAATGCAGGGTGGCAAAATATTTTGTGAGAGGGGAATAGAAAAAGTAAATAGTAGTTCCTATGGATCTTGCAAGAGGTTAATAAAGAAAATTTGATACAAGTTTGAGCCTGTTTAAGAGAATGCTTATGGAGCCCTTGCCAGTCTCAGCTATCCCCTTCCTGCCCTGTCCTGCCCATGCTTCTCTGTCTGCTTCCTCAGCCATCCCCTTGCTGCCATGAACTTGCCATCGAACACAGACACTTAAACACAGCTGTGGGCTGGCCGGGGCTGCTGGCTGGGCAGTGTCTGACTGGGCATTTGGGCAGTGTCTGGCCAGGCATTCAGGCAGTGCCTGCCGGCTGGGCAGTGCCTGCAGGCATTACCTGGTGGAGCTGCTGGCCTGAGTCTCCTTGTGCCTATGTCTGTGCTGCACTGCTGCAAATCTTTTGCTTTTAGTAAAGTCATACTTAATTTCCAGTAACTTAAGGTGGGAATCAGGTCTGCAAAGTACAAAATGGTCTTCTATGTTTGGAGCATTGTTTTGATTTGTCTTTTATGCTTGTGTGTCTGGTTCATTCCCAACCCAGCAGCTTTACTTTGACGTATGTTTGTGTATTGCAGTCCCAAACTCTGTTTGAAGAGGATGCTAATTATGCAGAGGACATTTTAAAAGGAATAATGTTGGAAGTGTAAGATCATAAATTCTGTACAAAATTACCACAGGTGTGGCTTACCTAGCAAGAGAGTTAATTTGCCTTGAGTTATTCTGGCCAAGCAATAACTGAGAGCTTGATGGCACAGAAAATCATTTCGTTATAAATTATTTAGAACATCTGTACCTCCAAAATCATTATACAGTGACAGGATATCATTCTGCTTTCAGGATGCTTGCGATAAAGGAAAAAAAATGATGAAAGAGGAGGTCCTCCTGTTGTAGATGTATTTAAACTTGACTTTTATTTCAGAAGTTTATGCTTGAGTCTGTGTGCAAATTGAATGGGTGTCAGCTGCTCCTCCCTAAAGCCCATATAGCTACACCCTGTGAGATGAGCTACCATTAGTTAATAACTACTCCCCATGCTCAAAGTGTTCGTAAGGAGATGCAGCTCTTCTGGGAGGCGTCAGACTTAGTGGGCTTTTGCTTCTCTCCTTGTGCTGCATGGGGCTTGTATGTGAAACATTTTTAACCACTGATTTTTATCAGACACAGAAAGAATGGCACTTCTTTTAGTGTTGTTGTTGGCTCAGCCATCAACTAGATAGATGAGAAATTTTATCTGCGTAGGTTGTTGGTGGTGGGGTTTGTTTGGTTGGGGTTTTTTTTGTTGTTGTTGTTTTTATTTTTGGGTTTTTTCCCCAAAGGAGAGGATTTAGAGAATTGCATTTGGAACTGATTGAGAATTTACTGACATTTTTAGCACCTGAATATTATTAACCATATTGCATTCTATCTTTATGAGTAAATTTGAAATAATACCGAGTCAATATTGTACCAAATTTCAAAATTAATATCGATTTGGAAATCAATAATGTGGCACTATTATTATCATCATTTTCATAAGAATTATTATTATTTGAAGCTGAAGTTTCTTAAATTATATGAATTCTCATTGCATGGTATTAGTTTTGACATTTTGGTAACAAATTCATTCCTACAGCTAAAAATTGCCTTGAATCTCCTTACCAAGTTTCTTTTGGTTGGTTGGGTTTTTTTGTTTGTTTGTTGTTTTGTTTTGTTTTTTTGAAATCAATACTTTAAAATACAAATAGTTAGTGCATTTGGCAGCAATACATTTTTAAAAGTTTTCAGTGCATGTGTCAACATATTTAAATTATACTACTTCTTTATTTGACTTGTAATAATTTAAATAACCTATTTTTTAAGTCTCCCTTGCCCTTGCAATCATTTCTCAATGGAGTGCTGGGCTGCCTCACTGCATAAATTTTGCTATCTTCAAATTGCAGGTCTAAGAAGACTTAAGAATATTACACTGAAACTGAGTAAACATTTTTTTTGGTACAAAATTAGGTCCAAATTGCTTTTAAGTGCCAAAGGGAAAGAGTAAATCAGGGCTGCCTTCATTCACAAAAGTAGTGGCAAAATCACCTTCCAGGGGAACCTGCATTCACTGTCCTTCTCTCTCTGGGGAACGTGAGGCTCCAGCTTCCAGAGGAGTAGTGAGACCACTAAACTATAGGGGCTGTGAAATCAGTGTATTTTATTCTTTCCTCTCAAGATTCTTTCACTTCCTCAAAGACAAATAAAGGTTACTTGGGCCAGAGCAACCTTACGGTGAGCATGGTGTTTTGAAAGCCAGGTAGAGTCTGTGGTCTGGGGTCTTCTCTTTATTGATCCCCTGAGGGCTACTCAGCAGCAGTCTTACATGGATCTGCATACACACTGTTGTTCTTAGGGTTCATCACATAGAATCATTGAATGGTTTAGGTTGGAAAGTCTAAAGATCTTTAGTTCCAGCCCCCTGCCGTGGGCAGGGACGCCTTCCACTAGACCAGGTTTCTCGGATCTCCATCCAACCTGGCCTTGAACACTTCCGGGGGAGGGGCATCCACAGCTTCTCTGGGCAACCTGCGCCTCACCACCGTTACAGTAAAGAATTTCTTCTCAATATCCAATCTAAATCTACCCTTTTTAAGTTTAAAGTGGTTACTCCCTGGCCTGTCACTTCTCTTGTAAATTTCTGTAATGTACGTAAAGATTTCATCAAGTCAAAGCAGCGGCAGAATTTCTGCCATCTTGTTGTTGAGGATGCTCCCCTGAGTAATGGGATACTAAGACTGCAAATTAAGGAGAGCATTATGTTATACCAAGTACATGAGGTTCAGTGATGGAAACAGAGGGAATGAAAGTGTTTTTCTGAGATGACATTGGAGATAGCGGATTTGTTGTTTTGATTTTTGTTTCTCTGACTGCCTAATCTTTTAGTTTATTCAATTTTGTTTTCATTCGGAGCTTACTAGATTTAATTTTTTTTTTTTTTTTTGCTTGACTGGAAAGTTTATTCAGCATAAACCAATGTCATTTTTGCCAAGAAAAACAACTCTGACCTTAACTTTCCATTTTATTTCAGAATTCGATTGTAAATCTGTAGGTGTTACAGCCAAGAGGCATTTAGATATATAGAAAGATCAGCGGTGGTGTTTCCATCTTACCGGTAGTTCAGCTGTATGCCTTTGGCTTGAAGAGCTTGTCTGGCAAGGCCTTTTAGGATGAAAAATCAGGTGTCATATGTAGGAGATTATCATAACCAGGGAGCCTATATTTGCTCTCCTAAGAAGAAGATTTGGAGACATCAAATGAAACTAATAAACAGCAGGTTGAAATAACCACAAGGAGAATTTTTTAACTGGTAGCAGAGTTGTGACATTCATTGATAAAAAACACTGGGGATGTTGAGTTTACATGACTTTTGAAAACAGTTAAATTTGTGTAAGAATTTATCCAGTGATATTAAATGGAAAAAAAAAAAAAAAAGAAAAAAGTATTTTTGGCTCAGGAAAGTCCAGCAGCTGAAAATGTATACTGGGTAAAAATTGTGTTAATATTTTTCCTTTATGGTCTGCTAAAGGCCACTGTTGGAAAGAAACCCCAGGCTAGATGGAGCCCTGGTGTGGTTTATCACTTCATGTAGCTTTTACCTTTTAGATGTGCAAACACCTTACTCCACACATTTTAGCTCTGAGCTTCCCTGTAGCATGATCCTTCTGGCCACAGGTGCAGCAGTTCTGCTACCAGGGCCCAAGCGTTTAATCTACTGCACAGGGTTTTGCACTAAAGGTTTGCTCTCTTCTCTATTTCTGTTCGTGTTGGGAGCCACTAATGGTCCCCTCTTGTAATCAATCACTGCATGCAGGATGTGCAGGAGCTCGAGGTAGTGCTAAATGAGCTTAGCATTGCAGAGCTGCATTAATAGGGCCATTTACCTGTGGTAATTGGCTGTAAACATGTGGAAGATATTGATCTGACTGGATTTCTGCTCTAGATCCACTCTGTCAGTGTCTGAGCTGGCTTGGATGTCTCTGCATGGGATTTCACTGTGCCAATTCTGATATAATATGATTTGTGTCATTGGGGTCAGATTCTAGATATTGGGTTGGGGAATATTTTCAGCCAAGAGGGGTGTGTCTGTGCATGTGTGTGTATATATATATGTAGAGGTACACACTCCCACAAACAGACACCCTGTAACAAAGACATTCCAAAGACATTCCACCTAAAAGGAGAAAAGGATCTCTTTGAGATGGCAGAAGGGGTTAACTCAGAGAAAGTCTCAGCTTTGCCCAGGAAGTTCTTAGTTCTCAGAGAATGCAGAAAGGATACAAAGTCCTTTAAACAGTAAATAAACTGCTTTTTAGCCAGTTTTGTGTCTGGAGTGTAGTCTTACAGCTGAGTTTAAGGCCTTTAAGAAAAAAAAAGTTTAAAAAAAGGAAATGCTGATGCATTCTCTATTGAAACTCTGAATAGGAACATATTCAAGCTTCTAAATGTATTTTCTTCTAAGAGTCTAAAGGCTGCAGGGACTTTTCCATTCCTAATTATATAGTGCAGTATGCGTCTGTTTCTGACTTACAACTTCAAAAATAGAACTTAGAGTCATAAATGAAGCACGGGGAGAGGGATAAAGAGACGCTGTATATGATAAGGACGTGCTCTGCTAATATTTTTACAGATGTTGTAGCCAGTCACTTGGAATTTAAATTCAGTGACTGTTCTACAAACCCTTTAATACACTGGCATTTCATTAAAGGGCTGTTTAAAAAAAAAAAATCTGTTGGTAGCTAAAGCAGTAGCAAAGGACAATCAATGTATATGTCTTATGAGAGTTCTGTGGCTGAGCTGGTTGTGTCTCAGTTCTCAACAAGGTCATGTCTCTAACAGGGTATGGAAACACAGTCATTTCAAGCAATAACACATTCTGAAATTCAGAAGTATTTCCTGAAATCTGACTTATTCCCTGACAATTCAAGCTCTGGTCTCTGTTCTGGAAGTGAAATAAAGCTGAGTCCTCTGATGGGACACCTGCAGATCATGGTGGTACGACCTATAGCCACCCTAGATGTGATCTGAAATTCTTGACTGCATTACAGCAGGCACTTTTACACCCAAAACCATCACTAGACTCCTGGTATTGAAAGGAGGAATTTAAGCTGTCCTTTTTCTCATGCAGACTTTGGGAGGACAAGAAGTAGTGCTAGTGTCTCATATGGGAATGAAAAAAGTGACTGGGACTGCCCTGATCTAGAGGGAGTGAGCTGGATCCGCACAGGCAGGCTCTTGCTGATGCTCTTCCATGTCTTTTGCCTTCTGCTGTTTAGGCAGGAATACACTAGAGATCACTTTCACTTGGACAGATAAGTGGCTTTCTTCTATGCCCAAAATACTGAAAAAATTCAAAGGAGTGGACTGTGGGGATCACCAACACAATTTCAGGTCCCCCTCCAAAACAGTACGGGGTTTGGAGGCTGTGGGCTGAAGGCAGGTGGTGTGCTATAGGACAGACTGGGTTTCCATTATATCGTAGTAAAATCTGCACACATACTTACATGAGAAACATTTTATAAGGTTTTTTTTTATTGTTATTTCAGTCTCTGGGATGATAACCGTTCCAGTTGCTGATAACGAGTTGTGAGGCTGCAGAAGCACTGCACTAGACTTGAGCAAGCACACCTTGCTTTTCAGCAAGACTCGGCTCAGCTGTCCGCCAGCCTTTGGGCTCCCAGGGTCAACACACTGAAATTGGCTTGCTCGTGCAGGGGGAGAAACCATCTGCCTGGGTGTATCTACTTAGAGAAATGCTGTGCAAGAGTTTAGTTCCTGTCTTTGCTCACACACACACATGCGCACGCACAGCTGCTTTTGTGCACAGTTGAGGTGTTTGCCTGTCAACTCTCACTTCTGTAGACTTGTTGCAAGGGCAAGTGTAGCCAGGAACAGGCAGGGAACTGCTTTGTTTGGTTATCCAATGTTTATGCTCACTATGCCTGGGGGCTGCAATGAGGGCCAGTCCCTGTTTGAGATGAGCCAGGAAAGTGTAGACTCTCTTCTGGAAAGCTTATTTAGACTGTAAACAGGAGGCAAAGGAAGTGGGATGCAGGTGAGGTTTTAATCCTACATTGTAGACTATGAAAAAAGAACCTGGTGGAGGTTGCACACAAAGAGCTGGGATGGCACCAGGCCAGCATTATTGGGGAAAAGCTTATATTTTATTGAATTTATTTCATTGCAATAGATTAATGCTATTGATTCAGAGGCTTGAAGGATGATGTTTTTCTCTCAGAAATAAAACATTGTGGGTTTAGTCCTTATTTATTTTCCTCAGAACTAAAGATAATTCTGTTCTTGCTAGAAGCGTAGGTTAGATTCAATACTTCAAAGTGCCTTCGTGTTAAATACGGTTGGGTTTACCATTTTATTGCACCCATATTTCCACATATTTTAAAATCAAAATCAATCCTAGGATTTCAAATTTTATTATGTTCAGTTCTAATTCTGCTGTGTCATTTTTAAGTTACAACCGCCCCCATCTATCATAAGATTTTTCAAGTAATATTTTCAGTGGTAAATGTGAGATATTTGGAATTTCATTATAAATCATATAAGTGTCAAATTTTGAGTTAGGATTGGTTGTTACCTTCATCAGACATTTTCATAAGCACTAGTTCCCTTCCAGCTTGCAGAGACAGACAGGAATTTTCTTCCACTGATAA
The DNA here is from genome assembly GCA_013390045.1 of Picathartes gymnocephalus. NCBI lineage: Eukaryota > Metazoa > Chordata > Aves > Passeriformes > Picathartidae > Picathartes > Picathartes gymnocephalus. The sequence continues at coordinate 4,955 of WEKY01031916.1, read as the reverse complement.
GTTTTATCTCTCTATTTTTGAAATAGAAATAGTTTTACACTACTTTACAATGTCAGGAAAGGGTCTAGGACTATACATGAATTTGCTACAGAAACTGGATCATGTCTCTAAGGATCATTATACATAAGGAAACTATGCCCTAAGGTAGATACATGTCATTGGCATTTAGTGTTAGCTCTGTATTCTGTGATTTTAAAGACAGATCTGAAGATTGTTGTAGTAAATGTGATAGCCTTCATTCTGAATTCTTAGTGGAAATTTAAAAAAAAAAAAATTATTCCTCTTGGTAAGAAGTTAAATGAGGCAGTATCAATCTGTACATTTCTTACCCCATGTGCTGTGATTTCTAATTATCATGGGATAGGAAGGGTGTGTATAGAATTTTAAAAAAAGGCAAAGTAGGGGAGGTTCATCCTTCTCTAACTAATGAACTAGACATATTCTCTTAACGTCAGATAATGTAATTATAATTAATTTTTGGCATCTTGAAAGAAAGGTAATAATCCTTTCAGCTTGCCACATAGAATCTCATGTTCTTGCTTAAAGTGCTGTTCTCTTCTGAATTCTGGAAGAAAGAAAATAGCAACAGTTTTATAGGGAAACTTAGGCTAAAAAGGTTAGACAAAGCAGGAGCAAAGGCATAAAGAGGAAGTTTAGTGTTTCTTTGTCTTACTTTTGTAGCCTATCTGATATCTCCATACTGATATATGGAGGTATATATCTACCTGATATATTCCATAATTTTGCACTCATTCTCCCATAGTAACTATTTTTACCTTGATTTCTGTCCTCTGACTAAAGAATAAATAAAGTCCATATCAATTTGAGTTTTTCTAAGGAGGCAACTTTAAAAAAACCAGTTAGCTTTGGCTAGAAAGAATCTATGAATGCTGGCCATTCTGCAGTGGAAAGCATGGTAACTCTACTTCTGAAAAGCAGGGTTGTCCCATCAATACCAATTAGCCTGGAGGTGTCTGGATGATAACTAAGACCTGTGGATTACTGCAGGATTTAGCATCATGATGTGTTGATCCACAGAGTACAGATTATTCTCTAGTTCTTGAGTCTATAGTTGGTTCCAGTTAGCTTTGTTATGGAGCTGCAGATGGGCTAATGTGTGTTGGCAGGACCATTTGGTCTTCTGGGGCTCTTAGCTGCCACACTGTGCTGCTTTGGGTTTCCCTCCAGGGCACCATATTGCACAGAACAAAGAAACAGAATGATCATTACCAGTTGTCACCTACTATATGTCCAGTAAGTGCCTAAGGATTGTTCTCGTCTTCTTTATTTACAAGTTGACTGAAGCATTTATCACCTCAAGGAGGTCTGCACAGTTTCTTGAAAACAGTAAAAATCAAGCTCAGATGAATATAGTGAAGTTTAAGCCCTTAAAAATAGGGATTTTTTTCCTTAATACTAGCCCTTACTTGCTTTGCAGATAGCAACAACGATTGGTAAACCTCTGAGACACTGACCTTCCCCCCCTTAACAAAGTATCTCTCATATTTCTTCTATCAGTTGTAACTGTTTTGGCATGATTGTTGCATGTGTTCTATATTTAACTATCCAGGGTCCTTCATATCGAATTTATTCTACAAAAGTTTTGTAGACTATGTCCATTATGTTAAAAAACTTTGATGAGCCAGTGTGCCATATGAAAAGCTGCTTAACTCATTCTAATTTGTTACCTGCATGGGGGATTCTACAGACTTGAATAAATTAAGGTTTATGCATAATATTTGAGAGCAGGCCTGAGGAGAACAACTTGGGGATACTGATGGATGAGAAGCTCAACATGACCTGGCAATGTGCCCTGGCAGCCCAAAAAGCCAAGATGTATGCAGTCCCTCCCAACCGAAACCCTTCTCTGATTATATGATTATATGACAATACAACTACTATATGTATTGGTGAAAATGCTAGGATCTCTTCTGTTGGACTTATGTTATCTTGGATTATGAGGCAGATCTTCCCCTTGGCACAGGCCTCTCACCATCTGAAATTAATTTACAGGTATAGTGCATATCCACCAATAAATAGGATAAGAAATCACAAAAATAAAATTTTGGAGACCTGTTTGCAAGAGCACAATAATTTTATCCCTAAAGGGTAAGACTGTGCACTTAATAATCTGAAAGAATTTTCTTAAACTGGGTTTATTGACTTCTTTTGCTATTATCCTTTTAAGTTTATATTGTTGCAGCATGTGCATGTATGTTCTTGAATATTGTATTTATTTATTAAAAATAAAAAATTAACCTCCTTATGAGGGAGAAAAAAGCCTACAGGTGTGGAAAAGCATAAAATCATAGTAGCATAGTTTGGTTTGGGTTGGAAGGGACCTTAAAGATCCTTTAGTTCCATCATTCCCAGCCTTGGGCAGTGACACTTTCCATTAGACCGGGTTCCTTAACATCCTTCCCCACCATGAAAACTTCTGGCGCTGGAGTAAACCATCAAACCTAACCATTGAATTACATCTGGAAACTTTGTGATGTAGTACTTTTTCTCAGATGGGTGACATCAACTTTGTGTCCTTTCCAAGTTTGACCAGTTTCAAATAACTGTATTCTTTTTGTCATTTTGACTTGGTTTTGTTTGAAACAAGAGCAGTAGCCCAAGAACATGGCAAAAACCATACTAAATTCTCAGAGTTCTGATAAACTTAGGTAAAGCTTCATTCTCCCTCCATGTGCTAAGACTCCTGATCAATACCCAGCTCAAGTCTTCTTTTGCTGTAAAGACTAACATTTGATAGTTGATTTCTATATATAGAAACATAGCAGAAATGGGAATATTTTTAGCAGCCCATATTTCCTTTGCTGGTTGTCCTTTCAGACATGCAGTGGAACATGTTCATTTACCATATGCCTTTTTCTTCTGTAACCAAAATGCTTAGAGACATCTCACAACAAATGTACTGCACAAGAGCAATAGAGTCTCAATTAATCCAGCTCTTTGGAATTTGCTCTTTTCCCTTGTCCTCATTTGCAAAGAAAGGATGGCCCAGCATTAGCCTGCTGCTTTGGAGATGGATTATACTGCTCTTAAATTGTAGATTTCCTTTCCAACTAGGACAAATCTGTCAGATAATGAGAATACAACTCCATCTAACCAGGACATTGAGAGCGATTATATGTTCATTCTCACATGCTGTAGTAAATGCTCAAAGTAAGACTATGAAGGAATTTTATTAGTATTCTAATAAAAAAGAAAATGCGATTATCATACAGCAGATCTTGCAGCCTACAGTCAATGTTGAAAACATAAAGAATTTAACTTTAGTAAGTTACTGAGCATCAAGCATTCTCTTTTAAATTGTCTGCTTTTTGTAGGACAGCATTTTACTATGACAACTTTTGTATTACACTACGAGATTTCCTTAAGAGCAACCGCAGTAGTCCTTAGTATGGTCAGTAGTAATAGCATGCAGCATGAGTGTTTTAAAGCAATTATATTGTTTAATCAAAACTGTTTTAATGAAGTCTGTAAAGACAAGTCATTACTGATTTCTATCACTATAGTGGATGTAACCCCAATTTTTGAAGGAGGGTGGTAGGTGTGGGTAATTAGGTAGACTCCAGTTTGAATCAGGTACATCTTTTGGAAGGACTGAATGCTCTGTCTCATTGCTTGTGAGGTATATTGCGTTAAGTCTGTCATCTGGCAGACTTGGACTCGATGATCCTTGTGGGTCCCTTCCAGCTCATCATATTCTGCGGTTCTGCGATTCCCAGTGAAGTATTCTTCATTTTACAGCGCTGCTGACAAAACGCTGTTCGGTGAGAAGTAACAGCTGAAGCATTCAGTACCTGTGGTTATTTGCTTTTCTTGTAGGGTCAACGATTGCATCTTGCGAGTGAACGAGGTTGACGTGTCAGAAGTGTCACACAGCAAAGCCGTGGAGGCCCTAAAGGAGGCTGGTTCCATAGTGCGATTGTACGTCCGGCGAAGGAGACCTATACTGGAGACCGTCGTAGAGATCAAGTTGTTCAAAGGACCTAAAGGTACATAAGAAAATGAAAAGATCTCCATTTTAAACTTGATATTTAACCTCTCTTGTGGCTTAAATGGCATCTGACCTTGTTGATTTGCTAACTGGTTGACCTGTCAAATACTGAAATGTAGTTCATTTAGGCTGGCAGAACTTGAGTTCATGTTTATGTCTCTTCAGAAATATAAAGGAGTTCAAGGAGTTGTGGTTTGCTTCGTTTGATGTTTACTGCAGAGATGGCTCGTTACCTTCTAAAGAGACACAGAAATACTATGCTTTACACTGGCAGCACATATACTAGCTCTGAAGTTCCTCTACTGAGACCTTTGACTTTCATTTAAAGTGCTGTTGAATGTGGACTTCCCAAATTCTTCCTTTTTTTAGAAGGCTTTTAGATTATCCAGCTTATCCTCTCTACTATCATGATGTTATCTTTGGAATATGAAGACAAGAATACCAACTTATCCAGATACATAGGAGAATTTTATTTTATCCTTCAACAAATTATGTGGAAATCTACCACAAAACCTTCACTAGTCTAAATCAGCTTTACGGCTTCCAGCAGAACCTTCTGGTTACAGAACAAAAAGCCAAATTCCTTTCTAGAAACATTTTTCTTCACAGCTAATTTCTGGACAAAGAAAATGCTTATTTTCACAGTAGATATGAATAGAATGAACAGCAGTTAATTTTTTTGGATCCATAATCGCTATTTCATAAGCAGGTCTTTTGTATATATATGAAATGAAGGTATTTGCATGTATCTTAATATATGCAGTGCACATGAGATTACTTTCCCTGTTTTATCTATAGTGAATAATCTGCAGCTTTTTCAGTGTTCTTCCTTACATGTCCTCTCATGTGAATATTATAGTATGCTTCTTGATAGGGTTTTTTTTATACCAGTAGTGGAGTATATTTAATATATTGAGACATATTGTTGAGATTGACCTCTAATACT
>WEKY01031867.1:0-16583 GCA_013390045.1 Picathartes gymnocephalus | reverse complement strand
GAAAAACATGAAAAAAATTGACAGCATATTTTTGCCTGAAAGAGCAGAATTAGGTATTTGTTGATGAGGATTAAACACTTAAAATATTTGCTTTAAAGGCACATTCATGTTTGTCTAACTTTAGTAGCTTATTAAGTATTATTACGTTATATAAATAAACAGACAGACATATCCTCCTAAATTCCAGAGCTTTGTCCATAGGTTGAAAAGGTGATACTGAACTCCTATTTATAACACAGGACTTTTCCTAATTGGTTTTCATCATAACTTGCTATTGACAAACAGCCTCCACTACCCTAATTTCATTCAGTGTAGGAGAAGTATTTAGCTTTATTCCCATTTAAAATTACATCAATTAGTCTTCCTTCTCCCACCAGAGCAGTAAACTACAAGGGTTTATTTTCAGTCTGCTGCCAATAAAAATTAATACTGAGATGATTTGAAATTATGCAGCCTGAAACATTTATTAATACAGGGGGGGGAAAGAGCAACATAAACATTTTACAGATAACAAGAATAAACTGTACTAAATATAACTATTTAACCTGAAATACTGGAGGTTTTACAGGTGTAAGATTCCACAGCAAATTCTAACTGCCTATTTTATCTCTGCTTCTCTGCTGTAAAGACACATTTATCATGATGTAAATTCATAGAAAGCTGTCCTTAGGCAAAAAAAGAGTAACTGTAAAGGTGGGAAAAAAAGCTTGGAGTACTAGCCTGCAATGAATCATTTATTTAAGAAATTCAGTTCTATTCCTGTTTACATGTTGCTTATGACTTTATAGCAATTCTGCTGATTTTTCGTCTTCTTTTTTTTTAAATTTTCAATTGAGGCTCACTGTAAAATACAGCAACCATTTAGTATTCAAACTCTAGTAACTGCTTTGTTTGAATTTAAATTTTGTTAATTAAGGTTGAAAAGATCTTTAGGGATGCTTAGGTCTTAAGAAAAAGAACATACAGATATCTTAGAAGAGATGTAGATGAGCTTTTTTCTAGAGAAAATGCCATTAAGAAACACCTATCATTCATCCTACCTCCCCACTTGCTCTGGGGTTGTTGAATAAAATAATGAGATGTTAATACAATATGTAAGTGTTCTGAAATCGTTTCCTAGAGCACTTTATGTTAAGGAGATTTTATCAATTAACCTGGATAAATATTCCTGTCGTTAGGCAGGGAGCTCATGAGTTTGAAAACTTGAATAGCAAGCAAAATGCAAATCTTGACTGATTTGTGCTCCATTAAGTGATGGGTTAAAGGCATATGAACCATCTAATAATAAGTGAATATGCATGAGCCCACAGAGGTCCACGCCATTATGGAAACACTGACCAATCTTTTGTCCCTCATGTTTACCTATTAGATACAGCAGAGGGAGGAAATGTAAAAAAACCCATCCTTCATAAAAAGGCATATAAGGCCAACTTGCTGAATTGCTGAGGTGTTTCTATGACAAGAAAGAGTGCTAATGCAGAAATCATTGCACAGCACTGTGCAACCTGTTCCTGAGAAAAAAATACATTTGGCACACCAATTTACCTTGATCAATTCTGACAAAAGCTAGCATAATAAAGTAATTGCTAGGGGACCTAAAAAAAATTCTAAACTTAAATTTTACATTAGCTTGTTTAATATATTCAGTCTCAAATATGCTGAACACCTCTGAATCGTGTTGCTAAGGGACCTCCAACACACTACAGAAGCATCTCTGTGTTTTTGGAATTCAGATTCCTACTAGAAATACCCAGTGGTTCACTCACCCACCTGCCACAGGCCCCCCGACTCCCTTCAATAATCCCCATCCATTCTCTATTCTGCAAATTACTCATCTGTGGGATGATTCATTGTGTCACAAATAGAGTGGTTGATTGGACACTTGACAACCTCACACCTTGAAGCTGGCTCCTCAGCTGTTAAATATAACAGCCTTTTGTTCCCAAGTTCTTGTTGCTGTCCCTCGTGTCAGGCAACAAAGTGTCCCCTGTCCCCGCTGAAATGCATTTTAATCTAAGCCTTAGCAGCATCTCACGAAGAAAAAGCAGATGAAAGGAGGAAAGATGCAAGACTGACTGTTTAATAGAAAATGTGAAACTACTTCAGAGTCCAGAGAGTAAAGCAGCATTTTGGTTTTGGTCTTGTCAAAGAAAGTTTTGTCATGAAAACCAGCTCCCCTTTGGTTATCCCGGGTCAAACCACACAACTAACGCTGTGCATGCTGTACAAAGGTTTGAGAAATAGGGGCAGTTTGTCACATTCTTGAGAACACTCATATAATATTAACTTTAAAATTCCTACAAGTGATTACTGTAACTCCATAAAGGACAGAAACATTGAAGGTCATGTCTTAGACTATTTCAAAGGGAAAAGTTATTTTCTCTGGGTTTCCAATAACGTTTCACAAATGATTTATGATCCTAACTGTCTAGAAATACTAATGATCCTGGACCATTTATGGATTTCTGTTGAATTTTAATTACATCCACAGATAAGGCTTCTGTACTTTCAAATGCAAGACTGATATTCAGAATGTGAAAATCTTAGAGACCTTAAAGCCTTATTCCATATGAACATGTTTCCTGTGAGAATGAATGTAGGTTTATTTTAAATTCATTCACCTTCCAGTTCTTTTGTTAGGAGGGAAAATTATAGGCATGAATATAATAAGATGTACCATATAAACAGCATTAGAAGAGCTCTGAAGAGGTCATCTTTTCATCCCTGCCCCATGCCACAAATCCATGCAAGGAAATTGAACAATATTTACTTAGCCTTATATTAAAGTCTTCCAGAGTGAGAAATGACTCAGTTCCTGAAATAAATTGCCTCACCATCCCATTAGAAATGTCTCTGAAACCCAAATGTCCTTATTACACAATAAGAGCATCACTTTTCATTCTATTTACTGCAGCTATTATGAAAAGGCAAAGTGAAAGTACCAAGCACATGTTTAAATATCTGGCTAATGAATCAAACAAACACTGTAAGTAGGGAGAATGTTGTTGTTTTCAGAATTCCTGTCTCTTCTTTTTTATTTCAGGCTTCCTATTTTTACCAGAAATGTTACTCTATGCATTCTCTTCCATGGGTCATTTTTTGAGCTTTTATACTTCTTGTGTTCCAAAAGGCGCTCCACAGCTTCCCTTGAAAAGTTGTCCCCAAATCTCTCCACATTACTGTTGCAAGACTTCATACAATATGGATTTATACCTTCTACCAGTACATGTCAAGCCTAATATGGTCACAATAAACACAGGCAATCAACAATAGGAGACACAATTTTTTTTTCTTTTATTTTCTTATCTGTATTTGAATGCCCCCAGGGACAGATCACACTCTACTGGGATTGTCAGAATTTCTAACTTTTAATGTTCTGCCATGCTGTTCCTTTTCAAGTCATCCTTGTAATATTGGTTTCTAGAAAATAAAGATGATTCTTTCAACTTCAATTTGGACTTGTAAAAAAAACCAGCACAAAAACATTCTTGCATTTCAGTTGTTGCCTCAAAAAAGTTTATAGATTATGATAATGCCTGCATCCCTAAAGTACATCTACTTGAAAATCATTTCCTGAACTTCACTTTAAGCATGTGGATTTTCACTGTGAACCATGTCAAATCAGTTAAAAAAAAAAAAAAAAGAAGAAGAAAAGAGAAAAGGAGTAGAGAGGCTCTTGAATTTCATCTGTGATCAGTCATTCATATGCTTTGCACTTCACTGACTATACTGAGTAAATCTAAGATTAGCTTTAGCTTCACCAGGGAAACACCAAAACAAATAAATTTGAATTTCTCTGACCTAAACTTCTCTAATGTTGTTGATTATTTTCCATTATGATTTTTTTTTTCTAGAAATTAACTTGTTTACTGGTGTTTTGCTGGTTGAACTGAAAAGAGTACTATAGTTCTTAAATCTGTTGTAATTAAAAATAATCAGAACTAAGTGCATAATTTTTCTCAACGATGCTAAGAAAAACAAAGCCACTTTCTTTAAAGTCATTAGTGAAATTATTTTTTTGAGAAAAATCAGGAGTTTGGCTAGCTAAATCTCCCACTGGACCTGTTGTTTCCCACACGGAACAGACAAACATTTCGCAGCCTTTGGAGTAACAGAGGCTTGGACTCATCTACATAATGGGCTGAACAATGGTTTACAAGAAAAAACACAAAAATGAATATATACGCTGCTGTTGTCAGAACAGTAGTGCAATCTCCTCTCAACTAAAAGTTTCTGCTGTGATTCTCTGCATATCTCTGCTTGATTTCTGATCACACCTCTTATTTTGACAGCTTTCAATCTGTTTAAAGTAACCAGTTCCGTATGCAAAATACAGCACTGGAAACACTGGGAAAACTGTGTGAAAGATATCACCATGTTTTACAAACCTGAAATAAACTGTCTGGTTTAAACACTGCCATGTGGATTACAAGCTAGACAAGTATGAAAGTGCATTTATTTGGAAAATTCCTACGGAGTTATGTTGTAAAATATTGCAAATATCGCACTTGTCACTCCCACTGCAATCGATTAGAGATTTGCTCCTACCAAAGACACCAGACACTGCAGTCTGTCACTAGTTAGTCTGTTAATCAGTTTAAAGATGCTATTCTTACAAAATATTGTAACATCAATAAGCTTACTTGTTAGGAAAAGTGCTAATCTAACCTCTGTATAGCATGAAAAGCAAAGCAGTGCAGTAACTTTATAATGTTGTTAATTATCCATGATTACAAAAATCTATCTCTGTAGATCTCATGGTATCACTAATTGTTTGAACACAATAAACTCAGTTTTAGCATAAAAAAAAAAAAATTCTTTGCATTAAAATGCTTAATATGTCTTACAAAATTCAAATTTGTCAAAGCATCCTACAAGACAATATTCTGTATTAAATGAACCTTGTATTTCCATGTTTTAGTATCGGTTTTCATATCTGGTGTAGTTTTCATTGTTCTAAAAAGAAATTAATTTTCAAAATTCTTTGAAGCTCAGAGCTTTCAGATTAAGAACCATATTTCTCTGTACAAAATAAATATATGCTAAGTACTAATCTTGATACCAAGTGCAATTAAAATGCTAAAAAATACACTCACCTTCCAAATTTCACTCTATTATGTCCACGAATCTCTGACAAGTTATTTTACTTCTAATGATTATTAAATTGTATTAATTGTATTAAATTTTATTAATGTATGTATACACATACATTAATATGTATGTGTATACATATGCATAAACGCATACACTGTACCATATATATGGACAGTATAACTTAAACAGCACCTTTTAGGACTTAAAATGGTACCCTGAATCATTATTTCCAAACACACATTCCACTGATGAAAAGTTTCACCATTTCCTGGTGGCTATGTTGTTCCAGGGCTCCAGGAGGTGAGAATGATATAATTTACCTTTAACTTGCTTCCTGTAAGAAAAAAAAAAAAAAAAAAAGGTAGTGAAAACAAATTTTCTTATTAAACTCTTATTATTTTCTTATGAAACAAAAAACCAAACAAACAAATTCAAATGGTAGGTGGTCAGCTCTCAAATCCAAGATGCCTTTTTCTTTCATAAGATCAGGTTCAGAGCTCAGCCACAAAATACCCTGAGGATCAGAACACCTGTGTTAGACTCAAGTTTGCAGACATAACTTTGTATGTGGCTATGAGACAGTTTTTGTTACTTTTTGCACTCTCTGGACAGTGATGTACCTGCGAGGCATGAGCACGTGAAGGGGGGTAGACAACAGAATTTATTCTCCTTAATTTTGCTATGGCTGTTTGCTGTAGATGGAGCTTGACAATATAACAAAAGGAGAAGGCTGAGACTATAATGGATCTTTAATAGGAAGGAGCACACAAATACCATGTTAGACAGAGGCCAACAAAGAGATCAAATGAATTATGTTCCTCCTATTAACTATAAACTGTAAAGAATTCCTGAATAGTGGCAACCAGCCGGATACACACCAGATGAAAGACACAGCTCTTCCAGGACCTTAAGCTGATTTCAGGAATCCTTTGTTAGCTGAGCACCCTCTTAGGACAGCCCCACTGACACACTTATTTTACAAATACTGAGTCAGCGTTGTGTTTCTATTTTCTATATTTATCCTCCAATCTTTGGGACAAGAAGTATAAAAAATTTAATTTTGGAAATCAAACGCTAATTCTTACTTTCACTATTTTCTGTGGTATCCTTTACTCCCATGCGGATTTAATTAGAATTTTGGGTGTATTTCATAAGAACCCAAAGCTTTGGTTTCTTTTTTTCCCTGTTGAAAGATCTTTCAGGTCCTCAAGTGTGTCTTTTCATTCACACTTAAATAACTTTAAAACTTGCACCTTCTAGTAGTATCAGAATTAATTGCCTCTCTCTACCACTACACCTGAAAAGGTCCTTCTCTTTCTGTATTGCAACATGCCTTCATTTTTTCTGAAAGTTCCTCAGAAACATAATGAGGCTTTCTTTTACCTTGAACAGCTTCTAATTATATTGCTTAAGGATTTAGTAGAACATTTAAGTGGGTTGGCCCTGTCTGGGTGGGCCAAAGTCACTCTCTCACTCCCCTTCTCAACTGGACATAGGTGAGAAAGCATAAGAAAAGATTCATGAGCTGAGATAGAACAGGGAGAGACCAAAAATCGATTACTGTGATGGGCAAAACTGACTCAACCTGGGGACATGAACTCAATGCATTACTAACAAAATCAGAGCAGGATAATGAGGAGCAAAATAAATCTTAAAGACACATTCCCCCCACCTCTCCCCGCTTGCCAGGCCCTCCCTCCTCCCCTGGAAGCACAGTGAGACAAGGCATGGGGGTTATGGTCAGTGCATCACACGCTGCTCCTGCTGCTGCTGCTCAGGGAGAGGAGTCACAGGTGGATCTCTGCTCCCTGTGCCCTCCCTGGGCTGCAGGGGCACAGCTGCCTCACCATGGGCTGCTCCAGGGGCTGCAGGGCAATCTGAGCTCCAGAGCCTGGAGCAGCTCCTGCCCCTCCTTCTGCACCGCCCTGGCTCTCTGCAGCGCTGTTCCTCGCACACGTTCTCACCCCACTCTTCTCTGACTGCAACTAAATTTGGGCAATAACTTTTTTACTTTCTCATATCTCTTACGCCAGTGGTGTCACCACCATCTCTAAGAGGCCCAACTTTGGCCAGCACTGGGTCCATCCTGGATCCAGGTGGCATTGGATCTCTGGGGCATGGGGGCAGCTTCCAGCAGGTTCTCACTGAAGCCTCCCCTGTAGCCCCTCTTCCACCAAAACCTGGCCCTGCAAACACAAAACAAACATTTACACCTCAATAACAATACCATAAGCCTTGCTCTCATTTAAATGTCTCTTCTTGGAGCAGAGTTGACAAAAAAATCTCTCTCAGCATCTTAGCTACAAGATGAGCCGAAGACAATGGCTTTGCTGTAACTGGTGCCTGGCAGTTGTCAATATTCTCCACACCATTTAAACCCCTCATGCTCCAGAAAGATTATGAGATACATTGTCTTTGAGAGGAAAACCTGCACAATTATGTAAATTTATAATGAGAAGTTTACTTCTCTATCCTTTTTTTATTTTTGTGTCTTTTTTTGTTTTTTACAGAGAAATGAAAAAGTCAACTTCTTTAATGCCACACCACTCTCTGATTATCCTGAAAATGGATTATCCTCTGCCCTGAAGAGAACATTCTCACATCCTTTACTAAATCAGATCCTCTTTTGAAATGAAGACCATAGCTATGTCTTACTTTTTTTTACATAAAGGAATGGATGTTCTGTTCTTTCAACAGGCAGCTACTTCCAAGTTTGCCTGAAGTAAATGGCGTCTAGATTTATCATGCACCTCATTAAATACAGTTAAATTCTTCCACATATTATGTGATATTTCTTTGTGAAATACTGACTGGGAAAAATGCTGCAAGTTAGCAAAAAAACTAAAAAGAAAAGGAAAGCAAAAGACCATGATAAGGATTCATTGACCGTAAAGATGGATTTGAGAGACTGTAAATATGGTTACAGCTAAGTAAGAACGATTATTTCTTTACAGTTATGGTTATTGCTAAAAGTGCTATAAAAAGTGACATAGCTTAGCAATTTTTTAATTATCTTTAAACATTTATTTTAATTTCGCTATTAGTAACATCTATGTGGTCATGTAGAACATATCCCTGGCAATGGCTGTGCTTTCAAACAATGATGATTGAAAGTATGTTTGATGATTTTTTATATCATATTAATTTCAACTCACAGTAATGAAGAAGCATCTAAAAAAAGTATCACCACAAATTTGGCCTTGATTTTTAAACTTTTCTCTCCCAGCTATTTAGTGAAAAATATGACTTCTCTGAACCTTTATAATCTCCAGAGGTACTTTATCTAACACTACTGCAGAATGTCACTGCTGCTGAGGGCTGAATGTTCACCAGCTTTTTTTTATTATTATTATTTTTTATTATTTGTGTTCAATGTCAGCATTCATTTCTCTGGAAAAAAAAAAAATGACAGGATCATCTCATTTAAATCTTCCCGTAAATCCTATTCCAACAGTAGTTGCACAATTTTATTCTAAAAAAAGTAAGTTTTAATGGCCAGGTTTGCATACTGAGTTGAGAACGGCCTTCAGAGCAAGTCCTTGCCCTGAGCCCTCAGAATCCTGGAGAAAACATTCCCAAAGCAAATCTGGAATACTGACTTTGCCAGCCTGAATTTCTTTCTGTCCTCATGTATATGCAATAGCGATTCATCTGGCAGGTATGGGCCATGAACCATGCTAAAGGATCTTCCAATTGCAGCAGAAATGCACTATAATGAGTCCCATAAAAATCACTAAGTCTGACATTGGAAGGACATTGGGAATATTAAAATTGAGATTCAGATGTCTGGAGAGCATGGGTGCACATTACCATACATTTCCCTTAGCCTGTAAACTGTTCTTGTCCTGCTGCAATTTGCACAGTGCAGCAATTAATTGTGGATTATTTTTATAGGATAATGGTGAGCATAATCAGTCAAATTTAATTGGCAGCCCACTGGAACTTAAGGGGATTTGATTTTTTAGAGTTTTGAATTTTGGAAACCTCAAACTAAATGCAGACAATTAAGAGTGATACCATCAAAGACTGTCCAATTAATCACAATTTGTTTGCCAGTGCACACATCCTATTGTTCTGAATACAATAGTGGCAAATAGATATTTTCTTACGACATTTTATTCTTAAGGTGAGCTTTCATTTTCTTTCCCGTTCATCTAGGAATATCAGAAGCACCTTATGACTTCCCGTGTTTTTTCATTCAAGTATAATTCTTCAGCTATTAATATTTTCTCTTTTTTTAATGTACTTTATGTGGATAACATATATAATAGTTTTAAATTTCTTTGAGAAATCTTTCTAATGTTTCATGAACAGAATCTTATCCAGCTCATGATTGAAATTGCATCTTTATTTCATTTATTACCCCGTTATTTGTTTGCGTGTAAGTTACAGAAACATGTAGTAGAAAAATACATGATAATTTGCCTGTTCCTTATTGCTTCCCCAATTCTTTGGCAGGATAAAGCAGTCACATAAATTGCAGTTATAAAAGTCCAGATGTCTTTTTTTTTTTTTTCCATTGGACTTTGGTTTATGTGAAATAAGAATAATCATAAACTGTGAAAACTGAAGTCTGAATTTTGCAGTTATTCAAACCACACGGGTTTCTCCTGTCTACCTACTCATACTTAAATTGATGAATGGTAAAAGATAACAAAACTCTGACGATTTAATCGGCTCCAGAACAATCATTGGCATGACATTGCTTCCTCAAAACCGTTCATAATCACAGGAGACTTTTGCATTGATGTTATCCCACTATCCTCCTTGACAGCACTGTTATGTGAGGGGTGTGTCTGTTTGTGCCTCTGTGTTCATGCACAAATCCCTAGCATGCAAAAAGATGAGAGCGATTCCTCAAGGTATTTCCTTATCTAGATAGAGGTTTTTTCAAAGGCATCATACTTTCCAGGATTTTATTTTCTCTGAATGTTTATTTTCACCCAAACTGAAGTTATTCTATACTTACAATGGTCTGGTTTGAATGAAAACCTTCTTATGAGCATCACACTACTCTGAATTTCTATTATTTTTCCCTTTGCTATTCTGGCTGGGAAGAAGAGAAGGAGGAGGGCAACAAAGCTGATGAAAGTGCGGGAAGAAATATCTGTGGTGGGNCTCCAGAACAATCATTGGCATGACATTGCTTCCTCAAAACCGTTCATAATCACAGGAGACTTTTGCATTGATGTTATCCCACTATCCTCCTTGACAGCACTGTTATGTGAGGGGTGTGTCTGTTTGTGCCTCTGTGTTCATGCACAAATCCCTAGCATGCAAAAAGATGAGAGCGATTCCTCAAGGTATTTCCTTATCTAGATAGAGGTTTTTTCAAAGGCATCATACTTTCCAGGATTTTATTTTCTCTGAATGTTTATTTTCACCCAAACTGAAGTTATTCTATACTTACAATGGTCTGGTTTGAATGAAAACCTTCTTATGAGCATCACACTACTCTGAATTTCTATTATTTTTCCCTTTGCTATTCTGGCTGGGAAGAAGAGAAGGAGGAGGGCAACAAAGCTGATGAAAGTGCGGGAAGAAATATCTGTGGTGGGTGGCTGAGGACTCTGGGCTTGTCCAGATTGGAGAGAAGGGGGCTGAGGGGTGACCTCGTTGCTCCTTGCAGCTTCCTGAGGAGGGGAAGCAAGGTGTTGAGCTCTTCTCCCGGTGATATAACACGTGGGAACAGATTAAAGCTGGACCAGGGGAGAATTAGATTGGACCTCAGGAGAAATTTCTTCACCAAGACGGTGGCCACACACCGGGACAGGCTGCCCACAGAAGTGGTCATTGTACTAAACCTTTCAGTGTTTAAGGGTGTTTGGACACTGCCCTTAACTACACACTTTAAATTTTGGTCAGCACAGAATTGGCCAGACAGCTGGACTGGATGACCACTGTATGTTCCTTAAAACTGAAACTGTCTATTCCATTCTGCAGTCTCTAAAGGTGAATCCAGACTAACATGTTAGTTTGGACTAGGAACATGGTTTTGAGTAAAATTTCCTGACTGGCCTCAGCAACACATTTAGCAAGGATGTTTGGAGAGATTAACTCTGTAGATCCATCCTTTTGGGACACAAGCTCCCTAGCAGTGTTGCTGCCTAGTGTCAGTTCTGGCTGCTGAGAAACCAGGAGTAAAGAAGGTCAGGGAAGTGCAGGGAGTTTTCTGAAGGCAAACAGTAATTGGTAGCTTGGGTTTGGTCTTTTTCTTCCTTAATGCAAATTTTGCAATATCTGACTTCACAAATTTCAAAGAACCATCAGACTCAAATATTGAGCTAAAGAGGGAAGAGGTGTTAAGATAAAACTGAGTCTATGTGTATGAATGTCATTTTTGGGTACAATAGCCCCACCAGGGCTTTGCAAAATGTTGATAAAAGTGTAGTTCCATCTCCAGAAAAAGAAGGCTTTAATATTCTACCAAAAAAAGAAAAAATATAGAAATTTCAGAAATACTTTCTGTAATATTGGCTTAAAACATGGGATATTAAAAGAATTCTTCCTCATAGAAGAGGGACAGAGAACTGCAAGGTGGCTGATGCTATCAAATACAAATTTAAAACAAACAAACAAAACCCCACCAAAAACAGACAAACAAACAAACAATAAACCATTAAAAGCTTACTTTTTCCAGTTAAGATTTTAACACCTGGTTTCCCACATTTCCTGCTGAGTGTAAAGGTAAAGACCCTTTCTACTTCACAAAAATGTCAGATGGCCCATTTGAGTATCAGCATTTGTTATGTACTTTGAGCCTTAACCTGTAATGCAGCTTTTATATCTGGATAGCTCATCCAAAGATGTCCAAATCCCAAAAAAGCAACCCAATGGAAAACCTTTTACAAATAAAATTTTACCAAGAAATTGGTAGTGAGTCCTCTAGTAATACCCAGGGCTTTTTAGTCTCCAGGAGAGTAAAAATCCTGTAGGTTTTTCTTGACTCTTGCCTTGATTCGTGGCTGCCTGACCTCATGTCAGAAGTCTTTGGGAAGTATTGTACTTTAGTAAAACCCTCAGAGTACAGAAATCTACTTCAGGAAACCAGTCAGAAAAGCTCAGAGAAATCTAGACAGCTCTTAAGCTAGCATAAAACCACTTTTACTCTTTAATCTTGTTTTGGAATAAGGCCAGAAAAAACCATGCATGCCACTGACTATTATAGGAGGAAATTATAAATATTTTGCAGTCACATCCTTCTTATGAAACTGTGTCTCAGTGTCCACACACTTGGTTCAAAATTTACAACCTGTTTACATCACATAATTAAAAACTTTCAATAAAGACTAGAGTCAGACAAGTCCATAAATCATAAGCCCATGTAGTCCTTTCAAAGTCTGAACAGTTTTTAAGGATTTCTAGCTAACAGGTGTGTCTGGAATTACCTGAAATGCTCAGGGACCCAAAAATACGAGAACATGACAGGTATAGATTTCAAACTGGAGTTTCATTTTACATCTGACACTGGAGGCGATGCACCAGTGCTGAGCAGTACTCTCAGAGCAGTCAGAGCATATGGCCCAACATAATGTATGACAAGCCCTGGTTTTAAATAACATCCCTCCAGGGCTTAGAGGAGGGCCCTATAGCAACACTCCTATAATGTCTCACTGCCACTCTGGTTGGGCAAACAAGACTATGTTTATGGCTATTAATCAACACAACAGTAGTAACGATAATAGCTAGAATTTTCAATGGAATTTGGGAGCTCCTTGTGGAGGAAATACTGTGGTAAAAGATATCAGAGTTACTACAGTGTTTTGTAACCTGCTGAAATGTCAATGGCAACAGATTCTCCAAATGTCAATGGCAACAGATTCTCCAAATAATATCTCAGAAATAACACAATTCCAACTTTACCTGACAGAGTAGGTGGGTAGATTTATTGAGGAAAAGACATAGAGACAGAAGTAAGAGAGAGGAAGTAAAGAAGAAAGAATAAAAAGATGAAGAAGGACAGAAAGACAGCAAAACACAAAGAATAGGAGGGAGAGAGGTTTGACTTAGAATCCTAATAGCTAAAAATCCAGATTTTTTAAATGCCACAGTTGCACATATGCCTGCAAGTTGGAAGCCAACATTACCTTTCCCAGGGCAAATAGAAAGTAATTTCTACCATGGCCTGTTCAGACGTTTCCCACAGTACTTATCATGTCCATAAATGCTACAGCATGGACAACAAGGTAGTCTGAAACTTCACAATTTTGTTTCACCAGGTATTTCTCTTCAGTTTTTCCATGCAATTGGTGCACTTAAAAGTGGCCTATAACACACAAGAAAGAGTGAAGAATGTCATTATAGCTACAACTCATTTTATATAAAGAACCTTTTTTTCCATTACAGTTTTGAACCTTTCTGAAATCACATTTCCTGCACCAGAGAAGAAACACTTTACTTTCAGTCTGTTTCACAGAAAAGAGAGGCACTTCCACTTATTGTGCCTGCACTCCGTGCGACCCAAAAACTCAGGAGAAGAAGAATCAGGAGTCCTCTTCCAGCTTCGTAGATCTCGTTAAAGAATTGAGGAATGGAATTGTGTAACTCATATCTTGCAGTGGAACATATGAAAATACTGACTATTGGCTGCCAAGACAGGTTCAATTTGTCCTACTGTGACTTCACCACCGTGCAGAAAAATTCCACTATTTGGACAGTATCCTTAGGAACAAGTTTTCATCCTGCTTTTTGGGACTTTAAGCAAAGGATGAGCCCTGGGTTCCAGCAAATGATTTCTAAAGAATTCACGTTAGTAGTATTAGAAGTTGCAGTATCTTACCCTGAACTGGCAGAATGAAAAAGAGAATGTCTATCAAAATGGGATAATATTTCAGCTATATGCCATCTAATCTTGGCAGCATGTAAATTAATTCTCATTTCAGCAAACATCCAAAAACTTCACCCAGGAATCATACTACACGTACATGGAATATTTCTGTAACTTCTGTGGAAATAATCACCACTCCAGACACAATACTCTACCGGGTTTATGTATCTCTAGCTACACATTCGTGCCTTTCTACCTGCATTGCATCAAAACCCACATTTCCACTCACTATAAACATTTCAGATAAACGTAAAGATACTGCACTTCTAAAATCCTCTGTGCACTCAACTCCTGCTTCTCATGCCTTATTTTCCTTAGATAACATGCATTTGTCAGGAAGTTTAGATTTTTGTTATCACTAGTAGCATGGATATGAGTGATACTGGTGAGATAAGCTGGACATCATGTTCAGCATCGTTGGGTAGATAACATACATTAAATAACACGATGATAGAAGGCACAGAATGCGATGTACACTTGCGGCAAAAACGGTTCAGTGATTGGCATTCCAGCAAAACAAATGGATTACACTTAACTCGTTGAGAGAGAGAGCATTCTTCCAGTCAGGAAGGAAATAGGCACTTCAATGATCAATGAATCATTGTAGTTATCTAAGAAAATAAAATTTTTTCTTAGCAAATTACATTCTAGGCCAGGTTGAATGGGGCTCTGAGGAACCTGGTCTAGTGGAAGATGTCACTTCCTGTGGCAGGGGTCTGGAAATAGGTGACCTTTAAGGTCCCTTCTAACCCAACCCATTCTATGATTCTATGAAATATAAACTGAATATTCAGTAGCTTGCTATCCCTCATCTAAGAGTTTGTGATTTGGTACAGCAGTTTTTCAGAAATTCAGGTCTCTGCTCAGGCTTAAAATATCAAAAATCATGAGATTCCAGATTGTATCCACTAATACCTGGGTCAGCATTCATTCTTGTGACTTTCAGTTCTCCCTATGTATTATTTTCAGTAGCATGAAATTAAAGCAACAAGCCAGGACAACAACATGCACTTCAGCAGATACTTAGGCAATAAATTCTGACTGCAGCTCTGAGCAAATAACAGAATCAATAACATGATGGGCTTTTCTCCCATCTCCTACACTTACCAAAATTTACTCTTTTAGTGAATTAGTATTTCAGTACATCAGATTCTTGACTGGGTGTTCACACAACATCACCACCACAATCTAAACTAGGAGATGCAAAATGTTTGCAGGACTGATAACTCCTGTCTTTGTCTTCCCAGTTCCACTTACATGACCTTACTGTGCCCATTCATTCTTGCTCTGGACCTGTTCATTCCATTGTGTCTTAAACTAAGGTGCAAATAGCCTATAAAACTCTATTTAGGATGCAGGTATATAAATGTGCTCCCCTGCTCTGCCCCAATCCTTAAAGCACAGATCTCTTTTTACTGTGCCTTTGTGTTTAAAGGATTGTAAATGGTACACAGGGAAATGATCACTGCAAAATTCCCAGTTCAATGCCACACAGGTATTTTTGCATCTTTAGATTATCCACCCAAAAATCTAAACAGCAGAAACGGAGCACAAAATGCTTTGCAAGACCTTTAAGTGGTTACCCACTATTATTGTTGCATTTAATACACGTGGAGAAGTACATCTACAGGAAATGTAGGATGTATAAAGAATCCAGCTGCTTGGAAGATAAGAATAAAATACTGCTCTGTGTATAGGTGGAAAGCTGATGGTTTACCTTGGGAATTGTAGAGAAAATTAGCTTCAAAGTGTACAAATGAAGAAAAATGTCCCATAGCAAAGCACAACAATATGTGCATAAAGAAAGTAATGACTGTTATTGCCCAAGAGACATGACTGGTACTAAATGTTAGTGGAAATGGATCTTTACTTCCTCCTGTAAATCTGAATTCCTAATTAATACAAACTAAAAGCCCAGCAGAATCCTGAGTTCACACTTGTAAACCATCATGGCAACATCTTTCAGTGCCTGACAAACACACTTATTTTCTTTACAGCAGCTTCCATTATAAACAATAACAGCACAGATTTAAAGGCCTAATTTCATTTAGAGGTGAGACCGTTTCATGGCCTTTCCTTCCAGAAGAGACAGAGCAGGCAAAGCAAAGGTGAGAAGTAACAGAGGACATGCATTTACTTACACTTTTGTACTGATTCCCACAGTAGTATCTAGAGATGGTTGCCACGTGAGCAGCAGTGCTCTGAAACATAGGGAGAAATAATTTCTCTTACCTTATTTTAGATAATAAAAGAAGATAAGGATACTAACTCCTCTAGATATTCACACAATAAAAGAAACCTCTCCTTATGCCTTATTTTAAGATTCCCAGTCTTTTTTTTTTTTTCCTGTGACTGTGAATGTAATTTTTCCAAATGGAGCCTAAAACATCTCTAGTGGTTAATACTTAATCTTATTTGAGAATTTATTCACTGTTAACTATAGGCGCTCACTGGGAGTGACCCCAGCTTTCAAATTTCTTCTTGCTATTTCAATGGAGTCTGTAGCTGTTTCAGTGAGAAGGAATAAATCTACAAGGGTTACAAATGCGAGTGGAGAAAACTGTAACCTATCTAGTGATGATGTTGCATTCAATTTATTGAACAACCCTGGTGATGTTTAGCAGGGCAATAATGGATCAATTAAAAACAAATCCGTCAGGTT
>WEKY01031851.1:15893-32294 GCA_013390045.1 Picathartes gymnocephalus | reverse complement strand
CAAATGATTTGAACAGCAATTCTAACATATTTTCAAAAGACAGCTAAAACAAATGTATTTACTTTAGAAAACTACCACGAAGTCTAGTAACACTACAATTATACAGTTCTACCAGTGCTGAATAATCTGTGGTGGAGTCTGAAAAAGAAATTGCATCTTCTGTCTCCAACTGGATCCTGAAGTCCAACTGCATTATTTATTACTCAGCTTCTTCTGAGGTCAGTATTTAGGGTCTTCCAGCATTTCCCAAACTCAGGTCCCTCAGTGTAATATTCTTTATATCCACTTAAAACTGCAAACATGACCCACAGAAATCACATATGTGAACAAAGGTAGAAAGCAAGCACCATGCTACCTTAGAAATCTTTTCCAGAAAGTCTCACTAGCCCAATGGCGTGGGCTCTGAATTAAACAAAATAATGTCCTCTCATATGGCTTCTGTAAAACATGCCTAGCCATCAGCCTGTTCCACTTGCTTTTTCCTGTCAGGATCTAGGATTTCTGTTTGTTAAGATAAGCCATTTTAATTTAGCGGAAAAACTTGTGTTTTCTCAACCTTTACAAGGTGAAACAAAGCCAAAGCTTTCTATAGATGTAAACTTATTATTACTATATTCTTGTCAATGTAAAGTAGTGAGATTAATACTGTTAAAATAATTCTAGGTATGGATAGAAAATCTGCGATGAAAATCTCCCTTAATTGTTTCTAGGTGATTGATTTTGTGCTTTTCACAGACATTTTATTAAAACAGGACAAATGTCCTGCTGTCACAAATGCTGAAACAGAATAACCTAAGCAGCTATCATTGAATATTTATGAAGAGAATTTTCAAATGAGTAGTGATAAGTTTTTAAGAAAACATGCTGCTAAGAATTTAATATAGTGAAGGAATACAGCAACATAGGCAACTGTTCTGGTTTTAAATAATGAAATAATCGATACAAACATTAATATTTCCATTTAAGGCTCAGTGAGACACCTATTTCCCAAACCAGGATTTTGTAGAATTTCAAACATACATATTTCTTGAAAGTTTGTAACCATATTCCATATAAGTCCAAAGACAGGCAAAAACTGTAAGAATACTGAGGTACTGAATAAATGGAAAAGTCTGCAGGTGCCTTGAACACAGTTTTTTGGTCAGAGGAAGATAACCTCGGCTTTAGACTGGCTTAATTTGATAGTTGTATTAATAATAGTGGTGTAATATTCCAAGCAATATATTCCAAACTGGAGCATATTTCTGAAAGAGGATTAAATAGGAAACATTTATCATTGCACAGTAGGTTCATTAACAAACTGGCTTACTCTGAGGACAGATTATCCTAAGAAAAAGGATACAAAGGTCAAGGGCATGCACTTGGAGGTAGCAAGAATTTCTGTGACACACCATGGGCTCATCAGGTTCCAGCATATGAAGAAACAAAGAAATTTAAGTATTTATTTAAAAGAGAATGACTTCAAGCTACTAATGTAAATTTTTGTAAAACAAAACCAATTTAAACATAGTAAACATGTTACTTTAAAGGAAGGATTAATCTGCAAATCAATGGTGAAACCTTCTCTGGAAAACAGTTCAGAACCCAGATTCCCATAAGATAAGTTTAGATAAAATTAATATGGTCGTCTAGGATTGCCTTGAAAATTATATTTTCTTAGTGTAGAGTATATAAAAGACAGTCTATCTAACATGAGACTGCCAAAAACCCACTGGCTTCCTCAGCCTAAGAAATGAAGACTGTATTCTGTAAATACACTAAATATAATATATATCAAGCACCATTGAGGAAAATGTCTTCTTTAAGCTAAAACAGAAATAAGTTGGCATAACTAGATTGTGAGGAGTTCATCGTAACCTTACAGAAATTCATCTCCAAAGGAGCACTCACAAGTAAATAGCTGTGATAAAAACAATTATCCAAAAACAATAAATAAAAACAGTTAGAGCAATGCTTGATGTGTTTATGAAAGGCATGAATGAGCATGGTTTCCAGCAGTATTTGGACGGCAAGCAACCATCAGGAGCTCCCTGTGTACTGACATAAATTCCCTGGGTTTTCTTCTTTCATGTTAAAAGAAACACATGCTTTTGTGTTAAAAACAAAGAAGAAATATTCAAGTCCACATATATTTTTTTCCAATTCATCTTGCAAAGTGAATGTTTGCAAAGCAGTATTTGCAGCAGGATAGTAAAATCGGCATGTGTCTCCATGAAGGCACTGTGTGTAGGGCTTCATAGAACTGCAAGCTCCAAGTTCCTTTTCCTTGATTTTATCAGCCTAATGTTTCAATTTTAATTTTGTGTTCATTTCATATCAAAGTAAATATGGGTGCCACTACCTTTCAGAACTCTAACAGACTGGTGTTTCATTATCTCTAGTTAGGGAGTTTCTTTATGTTCATACCCGTTCATAATGTGCATTACTGTTAATGGGAATTCTATTTGTGCACTGATTTGAGAACAGACCTCTTAGATATCATGTAAATAGCTTTACAGATGACTGGCCATTGCTGACCAACTGAGCAAACTGATACTATCATGCATTACTTGTTAGAAGTTGTATTTAGACTAGA
The DNA here is from genome assembly GCA_013390045.1 of Picathartes gymnocephalus. Taxonomy (NCBI): domain Eukaryota; kingdom Metazoa; phylum Chordata; class Aves; order Passeriformes; family Picathartidae; genus Picathartes; species Picathartes gymnocephalus. The sequence continues at coordinate 29,719 of WEKY01031851.1, read as the reverse complement.
AAAAGATATTGTAAGAGTTCCGAAGGCCAGGGTAAGGGGAAATGAACAATTTAATTTAGGATAGGAGCACCAAAAAGGCATTCGTTCAGGTCATCCTAAGACAATGATCACACTTAACCCCCCCGAAAGCTGTTTGAGCCACATGGCTCACACACCCAGGTAACACAGAGTGGGATTCACTCCCAAACAGAATTTATCTGCCTGCTGTAGGCTAGCTAATCTTGTGCCATCTCTAACCAAGGAGGAAAAGCACAGTGAGTAAACCTCCACTTGGAAATATATGTGTCTTTTTCCAATAACAGGATGACCAGTGCAGGATGTCAATATTTTAGTGTCTAAAATGATGAGATAAATTACACCCAGAGTGTGGGACACTTTAGGAGAAACATGGGACACATTGGTGGGATCCTTGAGTACAAATAAGCTCTCTCTTTTGTCAAATATGTCTGAAAAGAGTAAGGAATCTAATTATTCTTTCTGATTTAAATTATATAAAAATGAATTTTTAATTAAATAAGTTATTTCTGAATCAGCAAGTGTTGATGAGAAGACAGGTGATTAATGGAGGAATACAGTAGCTAAACTGAAAAGAATAATTAGAAGAAACGGTTGTTGTTCTAAAGGCATATATTTTATTCAATATTAGCACAAATATTTATAGCTATGGTAGTAGAAATCAGTAATTACTGTGGAAATAATCTAGATTTCCCTGCAGTAGCCTCACATGATATCTCAGTAATAAGCTACTATGTTCCTTTTTCCAGCCAGAGTAGATGTAGTCCCACAGCAGGATATAATGTTATTTTCTAATAGAGTTCTTATTTTACTATTTTGCAGATAGGACACACCAGCAAATTGAGCAGCAGCTGCGGGAATGCTGTTTAAAAATACCAAGCAATAAACCGTTAACCTTGTGATCTGACTGCCCTAAAAGCCTGTTCATCATCTCAAGCTTGAATACACACATAAGGCTCATAGTGAAATGTGAGCCTATAAAATACATGGAGGAAAACAAACTTTGCCGCCCTAGAATGTGGGACATACTATCAGTCTCATGCGCAGATGTTGAAATTATAAAAAGAACCCGTGTTAAGGATGAGGCCAGGATACTGAAGCTGAATTTTCAATTTGATTCTTTGTCTATGTTAAGAGTAATAAACAAACAATTACAAAAAGAACAATAGATGAACAGACAGGGAGAAAGGTTGCACAGTAATTAAATTTCATTCCTGAAAAGCAAAATAACTTGCATATATGATATACCAATTAACTACTTTTTCATTCTAGTGTGATGGCCCCTGTTGTTTTGTGATTCTATTGCTTCTCACACCTTTCCTTTTTGACTGTGAGAAAACTAAAACCAGACAGCTTCATTAAGTAAGACCATTATAATGAGAGCTCAAATTTCCTAAGCCATTATAAAAATCCCAAAATAAACAGTGATCATGTGAAAACAGCCCAAAAGGCAATTGACCTTACATCAGAAGTCCAAATAAAATGGGGATAAAAATTTACTTGTGATAAGAACATGTCTGACTTCAAAAAATCTGCATTTTGTAGCAGAGTAATGTCTAGTTTTAAGTACTTTTTTCCCCATTCCTGAATTTGAATGCCATAATTCACATCGAAGAGAATCTGGGAGATAGGTCTACTTGCAAATATATATACACACATACATATATATATGTATGTATGTATATACACATATAAATACAACATACACATTATAGTTTTGTCACCGGAGTGTGATTCAATGAGATTTACTTCAATGAGTATGTGAGTCCTTTTTTCTCTCTTCTCTTTCTTTCAGCCACACAAAGAAATGACGCTCCAGTGAACTTTGTCACCAGGTGGCTTTTGCTTTATTTAGTAAAAGCAGCTACAGAGATGTATTTGGTTGGGTTTTCTCAAATGCTGCACTTGTTAACACTCGTCAAACAGAGAAAAAAATAAAAGGGTACATTTAATTTCTCTCTCAGTATGAGAGATGTGCAAAGAAACAGCATGTTTCTAACTAGGCAGTAACAGGTACAGTGCAAAACATCTTTACAACACTTGGCAAAATCTGAAAATGAAAGCACTCCAGCTGAAATATAATCTTTTTGCTTGGTCTTTCGGTGCATAATTACCAATATGCTAGTGGGAAGAAGTCGTATTACCCAACTGGGATCCATTTACAGTGAGGCAACCAAATAACATATTTACAAAACCCTAGAGTTTGTTTTTGGAGAAAAGAATGTCATTCCACTGCCACCAAAGCTGAGTGGTGTGTACAGTTAGTAAATCTTTTCTCAGTTGCAAAATTATTGTCAAATTGCTAAGACCATAAACTACATCAGCATAAGTCACTCTCATTAATTTGATGGGCGAAGGAAGGATTTTCAAACAGCAGGTTTCTCATTTTGTTTTCATTTTAATCAGCTAAATAATGAGGTGGGGGTAGAGTTGCTTAACCAGGCCAAGGGAAGAAGTAAACAGAATCATCTTAAAACACCAATCTTGGATTTAATAGCCTTCAACAAAACACTAAGCAGGTCAGCTTCATGGTTCAGCAATTCCTAAAAGATCTGTCTACTTCTGAGCAGCTTATCGGCAGCCAGTGTATGAGATCTCCCAATGAGATCTGATTTACAGCACTAAAGGGTTTTGCTGCAAAAATGAAGGGCAAGAATGGCACAGTTTTCTTGTACATTTTGTCTGTGCACATATATATTAAGAAAAACCCAAACCCTCAGAAACCAATTTGGCTCTCATGATAAGGATCTCTTACATTTTTCATTGACATAAACAAGTCACAAAACTTGGAAAAGCTTACATAGAATTCAGCAGCAATCTGGTTTGCTTTTTCTGGGTCAAAGTCAGAGTTTATCTTGTTAAGCTATCTAATTGAACACAGCCCATGTGATACAACAGGGCTACGTGCATTAAATGAGGAGGCAGTGGGAAGTGGGGGATACATTTATTTCTGTATGGTGTTGGAAGGGTACAGCTTCCTAGAAATACCTAAATTAGCTTTGAAATGGCTACTTTTTGTGGTAGGGAAAAAAAAAGTCCAACTTCTATAATACATTTTCAGTAAATACAGAGTCCAAAGCTAGCTTAGTATATTGTGATGGTGAGATGATATACAATAAGCGAGATTAACATATCCTGATCTCCATTTGCCTGTGGTAAATCTGAAATAACTGTATTGTTGCTAGATGAACAATGGCAGATTTTCATTGAAGTACCCAAGATCAAAAGCAGACCCCAAATGTCAAGTGTGTTAAACCAACAAACAGCATGATTTAAGACACAGTTGCAAAAGCCAGGCTGCAATTCTCTGTAAAGTGAATTATATATAATAACATTTATAGTTTCCTAGTACTATTGGATTTGTCTTTTTACATAAATGCTTAAGTTATGATGAAAAACAGAGTCGTGTCAGTTCTTTTCAGTCTCAGCACATTTGCTATTAGCATAAGAAATGCTGCTTATGGCAGAGGCAGCCGTGCTTGAAATTTCTGAATTAATGGATTTGATTTCCTCTTGAGACAAACCATCAGCCTTGCAGTAATGGAAATAGATATAGTTGGTAAAACAAATAAAAAGCTGGCATGCAGATAAAATGTGTTTCAGTATAAAATAGTAATGTTGTAATTGAAGTGAACAATTACATGGTTGCTCCTAGGCACAAAAGAAATACCATGAAAATGAAGTAATGTTTTTGTTAAGTATAGACATTTCATGAAAATGTAGAGCTGCAGATGTCGTTGGCTAGAAAAAGGAAAACTACAGTTATTCTCCTTAGCTGAGATACTCTGATAATATTTTGCTAATTTTATAAATAATTATTATAGCTAAATCTAAATTTTACATGGGTGGAGGGGGAAAAGGAGATAGAGAACAAAGCTTTACATCTGCTACTGACCCAAAAGTTTTGCTTGCCTTTTGAGTGATTTTGACTATCAGAAGTCAAAAATCTGCAGTAAGAATTTTTGGAGGAAAGGGAGAGGGGATATAATTTTCTGCTGGTAGAAGAAAGCCTCCTTTGTCATGGTGGAAACACTGGTAAGCCTGGGCAGAAAGGAAGAAATGCTAGCCATACTTGGTAATCAGCAACTGGAAATTACAAGGTTCCCCTGTGGGAACAGTGCAGGAACATGCTCAGCATCAGATCTCTTTACCAAAGACATTTTCTCTAACTGGGTCGCTCTTCTGGCTGACTTTCAGCTATATACACCACTGGGGAAAAGCAGGGACTTCCAGCATGTGAGAGCCTTTCTTGTTAACGTGTAAAAGTAAAAGTAATGAAGCAAACCAAAAGCCACCAATGTAGGTGTCACCTCAAATCTGAGAGTGCATTCACTAAATCCACTGCAACAAAATGCTCTGTTGAATCCTATATTTCCTCTTGCTTTGTATGCATGACAGAAAATGCTCTCATTGCAATTGTTTGTAGAGATCTATTAATTAACAAATCACAGTTGCTGTCTTGACAGTCAGCAGAGCACAAAGCTCATCTTGCATTGGGTGAGCTACAGCACCCCATGTGACCCAGTAAATGCTGTGCATTTGTGACATTTCTATCCCCAGGAGTTTGCCTGTACACTGCTGGTGCAACACATGGCCCATTGTCCCACAGCTGTGCCACCAGTGCATGGTTAATGTGTTTCACAACTGCACTGGCTTCGTGGTCCCAGGAGAAGGCTTTTAGGTGTGTTATGTCCCTTCCCAGGGATGACCATGAGGAAGCATGAGGTGCTGGCGGGCAGGAGCTGCTCGGGCTGCAGCCCAGCAGCTGGGGTCTAGCGTGCACTTTCTGTGTGTCTGGATCACTCACCAAAGCATCTGTGCCTTCTCAAGGAGCCTTTCAGGAGGAGTGTCTAAAAGCCGTGATTTTGTTAATATTTCTTATTTAATTACAAAAGCTTCCAGTATCCTGCATGGTGTTTAAAACACCCACATAAATCTTTTATATATGTAAAGCATTTTCGACTGTAACTACTCTATTAGGCATGATATAATAACAGTCTACTTACATATGTCTCTCTATAGTGCTCACCCTGAAATTTTACTGCTTTCTTCACATTTTTGCACTTACATGAATACCTCCACATAGTACAGGTGGATTTCTGAATCATCAAGGGTTTCTTTTCCATCAGGAAAATTCTTTTGGAACAAATTAATGACAAATACATAATGATTTAAATATATGTAGTGTTTTATTTGGTGTTTAAAAGCTCTTCCGAAAAGTTTTAAACGTGATTATGTGCACCCATGGAATACAATATACACTTAATCTGTGGAGGAAATCAATGTCTGACATAAAGACTTAAATCTTTATTTTTCTCCCTTGACATGATGTCTGGTGACACATAAATGTACTTTTTTTTTTCTTTTCCTTTGACAGAGTAATAAAAATCTCATTATCTCTGAATAGGCAGCAATTTCGTTATCTAATCTTTTTACCAAAAGGTTAGTTAATTAATCAGAAACAAATCCTGATTATTATTTCAATAGAATTAGAATGACAAATCACCAGAGTACGGCTAAATAGGGCAGGCCTGTGGTTTAACCTGCTTCATTTACATCCAAGTACAATGATTGTCAGGAGCTCACAGTGAGCAAACAGCCTCGGGAACATAAGCCAGCAGATGGTTTTCTCTTGTCGCTAGCCTTTCCTCTCCTCTAATGCCTCTGATCCCATTACCTCACTGAATCTGTTACCAGGGTAACTGTTAAATTGCTGTGAAAGGCATGGTAATAAAGTAACCTGTCACACTGGCAATAAAAGCAGCAGAATTTTCCTGTTCACTGAACTTTTCAGCTCATCAATACTCACTTTATGGAGAAATTCACCACTACACACAGGTCAGCTGTGGGAATTGTTTGTGAGGTTTTTGAAAAGCAAACCAAAGTTCATGTAAACACGGGAACATTATAATTAAAAACTGGATTCAGAAATGCACACAGAGCTAATGCTTTCCTATTTGCTGTAGAAGGTTAGTAGGAGATTAGAGATATTCAGGTTCCTTTTTTTAAAAAAAACTATGCTTTATAAATAACCTTTACTGCCAGCAGGAAGGTAATTAATCCAGAATAATTTTGATAGTGTTTAAAAGCATAGCCTCCATTTAGCAGCTGTACTCTGACCTACTTGTTAAAGTGAATTTTAATCACAAAATAATCTAATGCCAGAAGGATTCATTTAGAAGTATTTTCCAGCATTTTTCTACGTTCCATTGTTTTACAGATTTTGAAGCAAACTTCAGATCTTTAACAGTTTTTTTGGCAATATGTATCTGTTTCCATTAATAAAACCTTACTGAATGTAATCCGAGAGAGAAAAAATTTATGTAGTCACTGCACCAGTCCCAACTGAAAAATGTTTCTCCCAGTTTTCTAATGTAACATATCCAGCTGCATTTTTAAACAAAAAACAGTACAGCAAAATTTCTTTTTTATTTTTTTCCCCAGCAATACATGGCAAGAGGTTTTTCCATAGGGCATATGAACTGTTCGCCACTGATCAGAACCACATTTGAAAATGTCATGTGGAAAAAGCCTCCTGACTTCAATTAGGCTCACAAGAAACTGTAAGAACATGAATGAACAAAGAGAGTGCATATCTAATCCTTGTAATTAGCCTTTTGCAGACTCTATACTTTCAGCTTCATTTGGTAATGCCATTAATTATACAGCACTAACCTTGGAATATATTGGAGTTTGCTTCTTGAGATAACCTCTGTGAGTCTTCTGAGTATTTTTCTTTTTCTTTTTTTTTTTCGTGATTATTATTTTTAAACTTGCAGATATTTACAGCTTGTTATGAAAAACTGAAAGCATTTCTTTGACTGACAGCAAGCATGAACCTGCAGTACATATTCCAGCTGCAGGCCACAGAAGAGAAGTGTCTTTAAATAGTACCACATTATATAGTCTTGAGACTATGGATTTAAAGGAAAGCTTCTGGCAAATAGATCTTTGCAGGGATTGTGTTCAACCTGTAGATAGCCTCATTCACAACAATACTCTGTCAGTCTGCTGCTGATAGGCATGGGCTGATTTTACAGTCTTGAATAAAGCCACATTTGTGGCTTTAGTAAAAATTCTCAGAACTCTGGGAGTTGTTTGGGTCAGAAAGGACACAATGATGGTTCCACTGCATTTAGGTACAATGTCAAGTGTAAGATTTTTGCACAGGCCACGGTTCTTCCAATTTCTGGAAATCTTCAGGGGAAGTTTGTATGAAGAATAAGCCAACTGTTCACAAAGCTGCAAATTCACAGCCTTCAGCAGAGAAACACTTATAGATCCGCATAAAATAAAACAATTTATGCTAATTTATAACCTGGAATTTAACTGGACTGGTTCTGAGATTTGGGGAACAAAACCTCTCTGATATCTGGTCTGTATACCACAGTTATAGATAAGTGTTAAAATATGTCCACATATAAGGTAAAATCCTTGCCGTTTCCAAGTGACTAGTAGAGGAATCACTGTTCTCATGAGATCATTTTGCAGGTGTCAGAAGTGCCAGTAACATATCCTCTGCAGAATCTTCATTCTGTGCTATTTATTTTTAAATATGTCAGGAAGGGTGATATGAACATCGTTTCAATTAAATAATTGAGTTTTTAATAGATGCCATTATTTTAATTTAAAATTTACTTTAAATTGTGTGCATACGGGATTGTTCACGATTACACTTTGGTAGAATGCAAGCATAAATGAGATGTCAACATGGATAAATTCCTTCCTTTGAAAATGTGTATAAATATTCATGAGCAACATTTGGTAGCTCATTTTCCCAGCTCTGGTTCAAATGCACACAGCAGAGTTTCTGTGCTTTGCATCAGCCTGTATGGAAAAACCTGTCTGCTGTACATATTCTGTTAGTGTAAAGAGGCACTGTGTTTGGATGGTGGCTTTCTGCTCCAATTTGATTTCATCATCCCTGTGGCTGCAATTACATATTTAAAAACAGTCAAGAGTTCACACTGAGCTAAATTGCAGCTGGCTCCATTTATATTGCCATACCTTGGGTTTGCCTCACTGAAAACTTGAAATAGCAGCATCAGAAATTAAAAATGGTGTCAGAAGAGAATTAGAGCTGCTGTCTTTGAAAGAGAAAGAAAGAAGAGTAATTGTGTCCCTCCTTTAACCAGATGCTGTGCCCTTATAGTCCTCTTCAATGGCATATTGTGAGTAGACTCGCTATACAATGTATTGCCCTTTTCTCCTCGGATTAAATTCATCTCTGTGCACTGGAATATCATGCAGCCTCAGCACCACACGAACCCCATGCTTTCAGCCCTTGTGTGCTGCACTGTTCCTACACAGGCTTTGCACAGGTGTGGGTTGCACCTTTCAGCTTCATCTTCAAAGATAAGTGGCAGTAAAAATACCACAGAACTTAGATATACCATGCACTGTCAGGAATTTTCCAACCTCCCTGACTAAAGTTAGTTTCAGAATGCCATGGTCAGCCATCAGATCTGAAGGGTTTAATTTGCAAAAACAGCCAGGCATTTCCCACTTCTAGTGAAGTCCAGACATAAGACGAACATTTTTGTATCACTCCTAGCTTTGTGACAAATTAAGGCCTCAGATGCATCAGAACCAAAATTTTCACGTCATCTCCTCCAATTTTTTTAAGTCTCTTTTTTCTTTTTTTTCCCTCTTTGGAACAACAATATTTTCCTTGCTGCATTCTTTCTCTGAATATTTCTCATTGTCATAGCTGCCAGCATTGAAGTTCAAGGGAGAAAAAGGAGCATAGAAATAAATTTAAAACATATTGAGCTGCTCTTTCATTGAATACTGTATTATGGTCTGAACTTGAGAAACAGATTCATGGAGAAAAAAGTCCCAGCACTGCTGCAGATTTCAATAGAGTTTTATTGATTTGCATTAGTCGAGTAACCAAACTGCAGCTATTTATCTTGATGGAGTGAAAGAATTGGGAAGAACATCTGTCTCTCAGGGTTACTATATGGTTTGTTTGATCTTACCTGTATGTATGATTGATCCTACTAGCTTATATTTAATGCATCTCTTATCCTATGGCAGTGGAAGAGTGTAAAACTGCTTCTTCATTTGTTTTCTCTTTTAACATTTTACACTGTGTTCCCTGTATTGTCCTTTTTACATGTACAAATTATATCTCTTATATCCAACATGGACAATTATGTATGAACATCAGTCCTATCACTTACCCTGAAATAAAGGTTTATGATGCAAGCAGTTTTTTGTAGTCCTTCACACTGCCAGACACCAGAGTGGGGATGAGAGGGGGGACAAAAAAAACCCATATCAACCCTGAATTTTTGATGTTGCTTCTGTTTTGTGCTGTGACTTCATGCTCCCTGAAGAAATAGGATGCATCAAGTGGTGCCTAAAAGACATTCTCTTCAAACATTGGGTATAATTATTTCAGCAAGTTTTAGCTTTCAGCAGCAGCATATGTAACAGCAGCTGTGCAGTAGTGCTTTGAGGCCATTGGTACTTTGGAACCCATAAGAAAACTGTGACTTGCATGTAAAGAGCAGGAAAATGATTTTTTCCTCATTCAAAATAGTGCTGAGATTACAGAAGCTTAAAGGACTAAGAAAGCAGCTTCCTTCACCCACTTGGATCTGATGATCTCCCCTCCAAGAATTTTAATAGATTCTTTTTATTTATATATATATATGTGTGTATATATATATATATATGAAAAAAATTGGCCAATAAAAATATTCCACTATTTAAACTAACTGATTTGCATCAAAATTTCACACCAAATGAAAGTATTTTGATCCCCAGCTAGCCCCTTTTCCTCTCCAGCTCTTTCATTCATGATTTTTCCTATTACTTTCCTTTCTATATGCTACCAACAGAACATCCATGGCCACAGCCTGAAGATCAAAGATGAAGTTTAATCTTCAGATTGTGCTGCTTATGCTCATAAAGCACTCAACCGCCAATCCTGCTCTCCTTGACAGTGACAGAATCCTTGATTCAATTATAAGTTACAGTCAGTGAGGAACATGCTTTAATCTGTGTACAAACAAAAGGATACAACAGAAACATGTACCATTCTAAGGATGGTACTTTATTACAGTGAGACACCAGTTGGTGTTGCAATAATACAGGCTTGGTTTGGAAAATGGATGAGATTAAATTGTCTGCCGGGCTATAGCTGCCTCATGTACAGACTAGCACACGTACTTCTCTTCTTCTCTGTCATTTTTGTGGCTCACAAAGACTCTGATCCACATGTTTTGTGATAGCACAAATTTCATGAGATGAAGGATTCCCAGAATTATTCAGGATTAGACCATTATTATAAACATGATAGGATTTTTCAAATACTATTCGGATATTAGAAATTATTCTGGGGCATAATTCCATTGAAATAATCAGTGTTTTTGCTCTAGCGTTAGCCTGCTCATATATCAGGGTGCCTGGAATCAGTTTCCACATTTGCCAGTGACTTTTTAACACTTTTTAAGCTCTTTGAGCGCTTCTTCCAAGGTAACTTTAAAGGAAAGGTAACTTTGCAGAGAGCTGGCTGGGCTTTAGCAATGACAGCCTTCCACCACGTTAAAGATTCCTTTTTGAATCATGCTGACATCCCCCAAGCTCCATTATTGCTATTCCAGTTTCAGAAGACAGTTTAACACGTGCTTCACTTCAAGACACATGTTCCAAATATCATGGGATTTTGGCATTTGCTTAAGTACTTCTACAATTTGATTAGTTAAACCATGAGGCAGGGACAGCCATGGAGACAAAGAATAATTTTTGAACTAACAGCCTTTTCATGTATAGATTCTTAAATTTTAGCCCACCCATCTCACTCTCTCCTTTCTTCTACTTTCCACCCCTCCAATTGTGGTAGTCTGAATGCTGTGACAATGTTTGGGTGATGACAAACACAGGAAGAGAAGAAATAGGCAAAAGTCTCTCTGCCATTTGTTTCAGCCAGTGTCTACCTCTACCCCCCTCCATTACCAAGTGCAGCACATTGGCCTGTTAAACAGGGATTTTTTTTCTGTTAAAGGAGTTTGTCTGATTTGGTTTGCATCAAAAAAAAAGAATATATTTGCATTGTTGAGACTCCTTTTTTTTAAAAAAATATGCATTTCATTGTATCAAGTGGTGCTTAATAACTTGACATAACTGTGTGGCACAATGAAAAGTAGAACAATCTCTTTTGGGAAGGAGGGTGTAAAGTCTTGGCATGATGTGAGAGCAAATAGCAGCTCATTCAGTGCTCACATCACTTACAAACCACCAGTAACCCATCTGTCAACTACTGTAATAATTTTAAAACACCTCCATAAAAAAAATTATTATTTGATATCTAACATGATTAAGCTTCTTAGCGTGTATTTTATTAAGTCTCAGTGTCTTCTTCCTGTCATTTTCTTTGAATAGCAGTTTTATAATCAAACAAAAAATTAAATTGTTACAGATCAATTTAAAATATACAGGAATGAGTTAGCAGAGAAGAAAAAGGGAATATCCCCTGAATAGTACTGTTTTACTCAGGAAAAATGATCTTTCAGAAGCTGCACTTCCCAGGAAGATCCTGGACTTCTCTCAAGTTGCAGACATCTCACACACCAGCGGAAGGCTGTACAGAAAGGTATGTGAAAAAACAAAATAATTTACTTGCCACTGGTGTAATTAGAGAAGGTTGTGAGGGCTTCCTTTATAGTGGATGCCATTTAAAAGCCAGCATTTGTCAACAGGTTGTTATTGCAGTTGTTTCCTGCAAAGCTCTCATGCTTCAGAAGGTGCTCAGTGACAGGTCTTGGCAAGAGCTGATTTTTAAGTAGTGACCAGTATAATTACAGCATTCATGAGAGATGAACAGTACAGACTTAAAAGGAGCCAGGTATCACATCGTGTGGGCAAGGGCCATGCCTGGCTTCCCACACCACGCTGCCAGTGCCGCTCAGTCCAGAGTAGCAGGGTGCCTGCTAGCCCTGTCCTGCACTGCTCCCAAGCTGGAACTGTCAATTTGGGGTTTTTTTTCAAACTTCACAGTGGATTTTATAATGAGATAGTTTTGAAAGCATGAGAGGTCACCAAGCATCTTTGCATGCCTAATATAAAAGTGAAACTCATCTAATCTGCTCTCTTTCTGCTTGCATTTTTCTGTGACATCAAGAGACTAGGAGGCTCACAAAGATGGCATGAATCTGGTGGATATAAGCCAGCTGTGTTTGTTTCAAAGCAGCTCATTTTACAATAGCATCCATTTGCCAGATATATTCTCTTCTTAAGATGAGGATGTAATTGATTTTGTAGCTAAAGTTCACACATGAACTAAAATTCATTTTGGCACATGAGCTAAAATTTTATGCTAACATTCGTTAAAAAAATACATTTAAACAAGTCCTATTTCATATGCAAAGACAAGCTCTTGATTCCAGATTTAATGTTATTCATGCATTAACGTTATCCTTCTGTGTTCATCATATGTTGTGAAAGTTTCTATGGTACATATGAAAATAAAGAATACTGATTTGTTAATGAAGGGCGTCTTCCATGCTAAGGGGCTTAATTAAAACTACATAGATGAGCTGAATTTCAGCACTTTCATTCTTTCACCACACTGTGAATGTAGCATGATATAGTCTGTTGTCATATTGTTCAAAATGTGAGTAGCTGTTCATCTGAATAGCTTCATTGAAATCAATGGGCCTAACTCACAAGGGTAAGGTCTTACACAGCTGGAATATATTTATATTCATACTGACACTGTGACTTGTTTTTTGCTTCTTAAGTTGCACTATTAATCTGCTGATATCAACACTTAGTTTCACTGAGGAATATCCAAAGCAAGAATATGAATCAGTTTCTGTAATTTTGGGGACTCACAGCAGTCACTTGAATGCAAATAGTAAGAGTCATCTGAAATAAAAACAATTATCTTAGACACAAATTCATTGTTTCATCTATAAGTAATTATTTTTCTGGCAGAAGGGGAAATGAAAACTAAAATATTTATGGCTCCTAATACCACAGATTTCAGTGTACTCCTGCTTGCCTTACTGCATGGTACACCTTCCCACATTTAAACAAGCCAAACGTGCATAAGAAAGGAATGCTTACACAGAACCAAAGGTATAGGAGTTTACGAATAAGCAGCACAGGTTTCCTTTCTGCACAGATTGTGTTGTTCATTCACATCTGGCAGCCTTTGACAGCCAGTTGTCAGGGGAAAGGAGCAGGATTGTGCTCTAAAAACTCAGTTTTCCCTAGGATTCATCCAGAATTTTGCCTGAAGTAAAATTTTGCCCCATGGATCTGTGTTCTATGGATACATTACACACATAAAACAGGTGCTGATCTGTTTAGTCTGTGCCATGGATGTATTACCTCTGCATGAGGGCACATACCATCATGAAAGTTTGAGTTATAGTCATCAGATGGATGCTGTCATCAGACTCTTATGTTGATTTATATGAACATAATACAGGAGAACACAGCCAACAGAGAATTCCCCTGTGTAGTCAAAGGCACCATGACAGGTGGTGTGCCACCACCTCTGAGACCATTAACAGAAAAGGTGGAAACACAGCAATCATATTGCCCAAATAATCTAAGCACCATCTTCTGAAAACTTATTCTATAACACTCTTTTTTTTCTCAAAGGAAAAAGAAAATTGTCTCTTTCTGCACAATATCAGTTCTGAAAGTCACTGGAGAGTGTAGCAGCAAAATGATGGGAAACAATTTTGTCTTATATTTGTGTGGTCTGCTTCTCCTTTAAAAAACAAACAAAAACAAACAAACAAAAAACAAAGCAAGCAAACAAAAAAAAACCCCAAACCACCGCCCCCCCA
>WEKY01031851.1:0-15843 GCA_013390045.1 Picathartes gymnocephalus | reverse complement strand
AAAAAAAAAAAAAAAAGAGAGAGAAAATAACATGAGAGATATAGCTGACATAGAAAAACAGGACCAGAGATACAGTAGTGCTACAGAGTTTCCTTTTCAGGTAAGATTATGAAAAATGGGATTTATTAGGTGAATATACATGCAGATATTTTATTGTTGTCCTGTACTTTCTGTACTACAATAATATTTTGACTTTTATTATTATTATTCAAAGGTGTAAATTAAAAAAAAAAATGACTGTACAACTCCCCACCAGGAATAAACAAAATATTCCTATGTACCTGCAACCTATTATGCCAATTATTTAGGGTATAAGACTAAAACTAGGGAAAATGGAGGATAGATTAAAAATAATGGCTCTAAAAATCACAAGAAAAACCCAAGTGTAGACAAGCAGAAGAAGGCATTTAGGGCTAGGAGATTTTATAGACGCTTTTAAGCTTTGTTCAAAATTGTCAGTCTGGCAGCATGTCTGAAAAAATGACATATCACATTTCTGCTATTTTTTGACAAAGACGTAAAAGTTAATTCCATGGTACCTAAATTTGATCTCTTTGAAAAGTTCCAAGAGCAAAGCTACTGTTGAGCAAACCTGTGTCTGCCTTCACATCTTGCTGCCCTGGGAAAATAGGAATAATAAAGAAACACTTCTTATAGCAGCAATACAACAATTATGCTGGGTCATGAAACAAATTATGTTTTGTGATGGTAGATATTCTCCATTTCTGTGTGAAGGGGCACTGCTGCATGATAGATGAATGTTGGAAAGGCAGTATATTGTGCTCTTTCATCTCTGTCACTGCATATTTATTCTAACTGCTCCTAAATTATTCATTTTGTTTAAGCAATCAATATTAATAATCTGATTTGCTCCTTGGCATTTTTAGTCACACTTCTGTCTAACTGACTGTAAATAAAGGTCACTTAGAGGCTTCCTGCTGCTGTTCTGAAGGTCCTTGCCTAATTAATTCCCAACACTTTTTTTCCCTGTGACTCTGATTAGCAGTTGCAATCAAGTTCAGCAATTAGCTGCCTCCTTGCACAGTGATTTGCTCACTCCACCTCCCTGTATAGAGCTACAGTTGGTCTCTACTATACAAAGGCAAATGGAGGAACAAATTGTATTTGTTTTTTGTTCCATAACCATGCAGAACAGATCAGATTTGTCACTGCTTGCACATAACCTTTGCCCACCTACATCATACCTCCTAATCATCCCTGATGCCCCTAAAAGACGTCATAAACATAGTGCCAACCCACCAGCAACCCACTTGTGGTATGTCTAATCTCAGACTCATGAATCAGCAAACAGCTACAGCGCATCAAATCATTCTTGGCTATTTAAGAACTCCTATGGTTTAGCTTACATAAAATTACTTTTTAAAAAAGGGGTTGCTTCATATTTAATGGATTTACCTTAGTTGCTTGGTGCCCATGGACAAGCCCCAGATTAAAACACCTTTGGATGCCGCTTCCAGTTCACAAGAAGACACAAATCTTACTTGTGTTAAAGCTTGAGAAATAATAACCTCAATGAACTCTTTTCATCCTTTCATTCAGAACCATGGAACAGTTGCTGGAAATTTCAGTACTAATTTAATTAATACGTTAGGCTCCAGTAAGTAGGGATGTCTAATTAGTAGCTGAAAGTGCCAAGAGGACACAGTCTCCTCCAGGAGACTCCTCTTCAGCAAGTATACATTTGAAAAGCAAGGAGCAAGAGACAAACAGTTACAATAAATATTACATCAATATCATAAGCATTTTTTACAGGCTTTTCAGAGTTCTCCTTTCTTATTACTGCATCCTGGGTAACAACTTAAAAGTAACAGTGTTTAATGAAGAATTTCTGCAAAGAAAGTGTTTGATTTTTTTTTCAAGTTTGTTTACAAGTTCATTGATCTAAATTATTCTAATTCTGACTCCATATGAATATTAGTTCAGACAGAATTGTTTCCATTGTCTGAGCAGAAAACTAAGATGTATATGTAAGAGAAATCTTTCTATAGCTTCTAATGCATTTACACATCCAATGAATCTACAGACAGATTTTTAAAAGATGATAGAACTGTAGCTGTGAGAAAGATTGGCATGTCAATCCACAATGTTTTTGTTAGTATTATTATTATATTATGCTTCCCTGTCCTTGGCAAGTAAGCCAGCAGTAGGACTGAATAACACCACCAGAATGGAATGAATATTTCTAAATATATCTTTAAGACATAGCCAGACTTTAAGGAAGAAAATGATGGGTCTAAATTCTCACATATGGGGCATAAGGACTTAAATTTTCACCTACCTTTCACAACTTACTACAAAAATGCCAACATATTTCATTTTGGTCTTGGAATTCTTGGAGCTTAGGAGAGTTTTGTATCGGTGGGTTTAAGTGCCCTGAAAAAGAAATGGATCAGAATTTAATCTGGTTACTCTTTACTTAAAATTTACTAAGTATATAAAAGCAGTTATTTAAATGACAGTCCATTGTGGAGGACTATGAGCCCATGGAGCCAGAGTCAGTCATGGTCCCTTGGAGGGACAAGCCCTAGGGCAAGGGCCAACCCCTTATTTGTAGCGACAAGAAAAGCCTCTCCCAGGATACACTGCAGTTCTATGCAAATGTACCTCAGTTCTGCTTCCCCGATTGGTTTGTTTATCTCCCTTCCCCTTTCTACCTTATATGTTCATACCCTAGAACGTTCTCCCTTCCTCGGCCCCCCGTTGGCCCTGGCTCCCGCGCCACTCCCTCCCTATCCTCCCATTGGCTGACACTCCCTGGCCCCTCCTGTGTATTGCCCGTGTCCTCAGATCATTGGTCCCTGATGCTTTCTCCACTGCTACCTTCCCTGTATAAAACCCCTGGACCCCCCCCATTATTCTTGTTCTTCATCCCTGGATCCCTTCACGTGTGGCTGCAATAAACCCTGTGGAACTCCATACGAGAACCCTTTCCGTTTCTTTTTGTCAGAGAATTACAGTGCCATCCTGTGCGTGTGTGTTCGTGGGGAAGTGTGCCTGTGACGCCAAGCAGCTCCTTGCTGGGGACGCTTCTGGAAGGTTGCGGCACCTTACCAATGGCCCACTGCCACAACTGTCCATTCCTACTGCTAATACCTACAGAACCTCTCTTCTGACAGCAGCCAGCTGAAGCATGCATGCCTTGAACACGCAAATTTTCTTTCTCCTTTCTATTCTGGCAAGTGTGTTCCCTTAATCTCACAGGGGATCTGTCAGCTTTCCCCAGCTCCTAAAGCAATTCTTTAGCACTTATTGAAAAGTGCTGTAAGCAAAGGGCAGCAAAGCTGACTGGTGTTTGCATGCAGAGACAGGCAACCAGAGCACTGAGTTATTCTGCCTCTCCAATGTGTGCTGCACAAAGTCAGGGCTAGAAGCAACAGTTAAATCACTCTTGGGCTTATCACTTAATGAACATAAATACACAAAATATGCCATTTTCTGGCATGATGATATTGCTGTGAATCATTATATAAAACATACGGTGCTTTGAAATAAAGGCATGTACACACAGCAGAGCATTTGTGTGGCTGTAAAACTCACATACTCAAAACAGATCACTCATTTCTAGGGTGGCAGCTCTCCATGTTTGGTCTCATCCCAAAAGTGAGCACTTGGAACAGTTAAAAAAATTTCCTTTCAGTTATTTGAGATTTAGGACAATGAAATGTATTCATTTATTTGAATAAAAGTCCAAACCAAACCCCCCACAAAACAAACAACAGAAAACCCAACCAACCAACTAAAAAAAACATAACAAAATAAAACAAACTTCAAAACTTTTCCTAAGGAAATAAATTTCAGAATTTAATGAAATGTCTTTACCTAAGAAAATAAAAGAGGAACCAAAGCTATGATTGCAGAGCTGCAAATGTGCAAATGTTTGGTTAGACCCTCTGTGAATTTTTGTTCAGTCAAAAATGGATGTGATGTACATGTCTTTCCTTCACCAGCTCCTCCCTGCAGTGGCTCTGAAGTTACATGAGCAGAGAACATCACAACTAGGTCTTGCTTGTTTAGTGTCTGTTGCAGGAAACCACATATCATTACTGTTCTCTCTCTAGGACATATAGTATCCATCAGAGCTGAAGCAAAGCACTCAGAGAAACATGCTGTCTCTGTAACCTTGGAAAACAGATTTAGCTCCTCACATATTTGTAATAGTGTTTATAATTACTCATTGGGGAGGTATTATTTATGAAACTTTCCTGAATGTAATGCTTTGCAAACATGTAAAGGATTAAATAGGTATTTGTTGCCTTGTGCTTGGAAGAACAAAGTAAGCTGTATGGGAAGAACTGTTGTCCTCCTGTTCCAGGTTTTGCTTCCTTCCTCTGAGCCCAATGTGCAGGGCGTTGGCTGAAGCTGATGAAGCAGAGGAAAAGCAAAAGTGATGGGTGGTCTGAAAGACACTGTCTACACCATACCTTTTCTTCATAAATGTAGCAGTTATTTAGGAGGATGGCTCTCTGGCATGACATTTGAAGCCATTACCCTTCATTGGGAGTTCCCTTCCAAATGAAACATGAATTAACCCTTAGTTTTATTCTCTCTGAGCCTTGAAGACAACTTTAGACAATTTATTGTGAATTTTTCCACAACATATTCCACAACAGAACGTTGTACCTGTCCCTAATATCACATGAAGTTTATGGAACAGGTGGTGCAAGAGCAGCAATCAACTTGCACCTGGTAAACATTTGTCCTTTCACTTAAATTTTTGAGGCAGTTGATTTTTTCCCTCTCTATTGAAGTAGTGGCAGTTTTGCGATATTTTGTATATCCGGCATGTTTGGAAAGAAAGGCTTTAAATATTGTATTTGACGAGATGCTCTGTCCCAACATACCAACTGAATCTAACAATAGTGAACACTAATGACCATTGTTTAACTGAAGCAGCATTACCACAAATCTATCTGACAAAAAATAGGCTAATGCTAGTTGAAGTGGTAGTTTTAACATGGCTGATATTTTAATAAATAAGTTACAAATTGGAAATGAAAGAGTTTTGTTGGTTTTTTTAAAGGGTTCTAGATTGTTTTGTTGTGGCAGTGTTGAATGAGAGCAACTGAGTTCATGGACTGCCCTGACACCTACCACAAAAAGAAATTAAGAAACAAATGACACTATTTGCAAATTGAAAAGATTCAAAGCCCATGTATATCTTATGTATCCCTTAAAATTTTCTCGCTGTCTTGTATATATTTTTTCCTGAAAGAATAGAAAAAGCTTCAAGAACTTAAATGCCAAAAAAACCTGTGTTCATGTAGTATTAAATTTACATGGTCAACTACTCAAATGTCAAGAAATGTCAACGCTAAGGAGAAATCCACAACTATAAGACTATTGTCCTCTGTGTATGTTTTATAATACTCTTCAGTTACAGCATCACATAGAACAATGTAAGTTATATATCAGGAAAATAGAATATGAATGTTATTCTTACCCTGAAGTATGAATAATATTTGGATGAGCCAAGGGAAATAAAACTCCTTTGTCACTAATAAAAAACAAAGAAAGAAAAAAAACCAGGAAGGAGGAGGCTTAGCCTCTTGGGTCATTTCCCTGAGAGAACATGGATGGTTGTGGCCTAATATTTTTGAGTCAACTGTTTTTACTGAGAAAGTAATGGTAGTTGTGTGCAAAGTTTGTAATTTCTTGCATCCTGTCCTTTCTGTACAAGAAATTAGGACATACATTAATGCATTACCTGCAATTCCTATGTCTCCTATGTTGGAGAAGTAGTCTCCAAAGGATATCTGAATATTTGCAAATTTGAGGATCACAAAGAAATACCCCTTTCTGAAGAGAATCCAGTAAAGATACCTAATGGGTTGTTCTCCCTTCCAACAAAATCCAGAAAGCTTTAAAAAGTTTCAATGAGGAACAATACCAGGTTATTCTTTTAATTTTACAGATGACATTACAGTCGTTGTCCAGTGTGGGAGAAGCATTCAAAGAAGCTGACTCTGAAGAGTGCATGACACAGGAAATCTCTCTTGAAGTCTATTAACTTTCAAGAAAGAGATATCTGAAGTCTGCACACTTTAAAATACTTGAAAGATAGTCCACACAAAACCTTGTTTTTTCCTAACCCCACTGACATTAGCATTAGAATGAAGTGGTATGTGAACAAGTATCCAAAATAATGATAAGAAAAATAAACACTATCTATTACTTCTGCTAACGTAAATGCAGCAAAAAAATATCTTTACCCTTGTGAATCTAATTTAAATGAAGTGAAAAAAAGTGAAGAGTGGGAGGAAGGATTTTCGGAATTGCAGGAAATAAAGGTTGTAGGCATCAAGAAAAATGTACTATATATTCTGTGAAAGAATCTTTTGGAACTGGTGCAATATAACAGTGATAAATCACATACTTGTGAACACAGTTAAACCTTTCATAGATGATCCTACAGCACTAGGGCATTCTAACATACTGTGTGAAGACTAGTGCTAAAATTATAGGAATATGATTTCTCCCAGAGAACACAGGAAATTAATTTTGCTCATAACAGTTCAATGACTATACTAAGATCTCTCTGACTGATTTTGGAATCAATGCAGAAACTGCGCATTCACAGAATCACAGAATCACAGAGTTGCACAATCAGTGAGTTACAGAAATTCTGAGTTTGGAAGGGACCTCTGGAGGGCTAATTCTCATGCTCAAGTGAGTCACCTAGGGCTGATTACTCAGGATTGTTTCCAGAGAGCTGTTGAATAGGATGAAAACTGCTCCTAGGATGAAAACTCCATCTTCCCCACTTCCCTGGGCAACCTATGCCAGTGCTCAGTCATCATCACAGTGATTAAGTGTTGATGTTCAGCTGAAGCCTCCTGTGTTTCAGTTTGTGCCCATTGTCTCTGGTTCTGTCACTGGGCACCTCTGGAAAGAGCCCATCTCTGTTCTCTTGGCAGCCTCCTTTCGAGTATGTTAACACATTGATGAGATTCTCCTGAACTTTCTGTTCTCAGGTTTAACATTCACAGCATTTCTAGCCTTTCCTCCTAGGAAAGTTGTTTTTGTTCTTTCATCACCTTGGTGGCCCTTCACTTGGTTGTCCAGAAGCTCCATGTCTCTCTTGTACAGAGGAGCCCAGAACCGAACATAGCATTCCAGGTGAGGCCTCACCAGGGCTGAGCAGAGGGACAGGATCACCTCCCTTGATCTGCTGGCAATGCTCTTCTGAATGTACCCCAGGATACCTTCCACCTTGGCAACAGGTCCACTCTGCTGTTCCATGTTCAGATTGATGTCCCCCAGGACCCCCTGGGTCATTTTCTGCAAAACTGGGACGTCCCCCTACAAATACTGGTTCCTAGGGTTTCTCCTCTCCAGGTCCAGGACTTCACAACGTTCTTGTCGGCTCCTCTTCTCAGCACGTTAAGGCTGCTTGGATGGCAGCACAGCCCTGCAGTATATCAGCCTCTCCTCCCAGTCATGTGTCGTTTGTTTTTATTATTCATTAGTTGGAAACAGTTTGTCTCTCAGTTGAATTTTTAGATGGACAAAGTGTGATGTGTTTTCTGCATATGAAATTTTCAGAGGCTGTGTAGCAGTGGAGATAACCAGACATACCTTAATTGCAAACCTCCAATTCTTCCCTCAAAAGGTATATGTACATAGCCCTGTTTGAATCCAGTCCTATCCAGCTTCAGATAGCATTAGATCCTAGAGCATTTTAGTCACTCAAAAGTATACCACAGTTCTCAGAGGAGGTACAATAATGCTGAGATCACATCATCTGTGACACAGGGTCAGGTGTAGACAGTTGTAGGAAATATATCTAAGTGCAAGCAACTCCCTGATATATTATTAAAGGTACAGATGAGAGATGGGAAATCTCAGGTGAAGGTCTGTTTTGCTCTTCCCATCCCACTGCTGTCGACTCTTACTTCTCTGTGGTATGTTAAATGTGCTGGCAGCTGCTGACCCAGCTCTCCCTTCCTAGTGTTTTCATGAGATGCATTTTTATCAGACCCCAGCAAATTCCACTGTCTCAGGAATGCAAGGACAAAGAAAAGTCTCCGAAACCTCATGGCAGAGCAAATCAAATGAAATGAACAGCTAGCAAGAGGGAGGACTCCCATGACTTTTAAATAAAATGGTTAAAAATAAATGTATGCTTTAGAAGTGAAAAAAGAAGAAGTAGTCATGATTCAATGAGGAAGAAAAGATATTTGAGTTGAATGTTCTACACAACATTGGATAACATTTGCATATATGACAGAGTCATAAGGAATGCTAGAATGAAAACATAAGAATGCTCAGAGTAAAATTCTGTAGCCAGGACATATTCAAAATCTAACATTAATGTTAATAATGTTGATGTGGCTAGATATTTTTGATTTTTGGTGATAACTTTACAGATCCAGGAGGTGCACATGGTACAAAACATTGTTTCTCCTGCTCAGTCTCAATTACTTCCTTCTGTTTGTCAATATGCAAATAGATCCAATTTCAGTGATAATCTCTAAGAAGGAAACATCAGCTCGAAGAGCATAGAGAAAAATTGCATAGCTACAAAAGAAGATAATCTGTAAACGACATATTAATGCCAAAAGACTTCCCATTTTATCCTCAGTGGTGAGAATGTTGTGCTCTAAATGCAGTATTTAATCTATTCTTTATGTGTTCATTTTACAAGAGATCATAAAAATCTCTTCATTTTCAACTTTTTTCAGTGGTATCCCGTGTAACAGACATATATGGCTATCTCTAAATCTTTGATACATGATTTCTAAAGAGAAATTAATATACATGATTTGAAATCATTTATTCAAAGAGAGATATGGAGTTTTGTTTAAAGATTTTTTAGCTAGTTGACAAATACTTTTCTTTTTTTTTTATTACTTGATATTATGTTGGCTAGCATAACAATTTTTCCACTTTAATTTGACCATGACAGTAGCTACAGATGAATTTTTTCTAGTCACTGGCCACATAGACTGCTGGTAGAACCCTCAAGACCGTCTCTCATGTTTCATGGTAGAGCCTGTTTTGCCCTCACCAGAAAGAGTCATGGTCTTTCTCATTTTCCTTAATACTTTAAACATGATAAACAAGGATTTTCACGTAGTTCTTATGCTCAATCAGACATTCTTTGCTATTATATCTGTAAAAGTACTTTAACAAATTCAATGTTTGTTTCATGAAGGCATGAATCAAGTTTTGAACATCTGACATCGCTGAAGATGTAGGTACCAATAACTGCCCGGCACCTGGGAGACCAGTGATTTTTGGTCATTAAAGCTTCTTTTATAGCTAGTGCATTTTATGATTAATTTTAATAAGTATTTTCTTCTTTGTGCTGTAGATAGTCTAGTCCTTTAGCATGTGGATTTTAGAGAAAGAAATGGCAAAGTACATTTCTTTCTACTCCTGTGAAGGAAACAACATTTTAAATGAGGTGTGAAGTTCTATTCCAGTGCTCTGTATCCACTCTTGGCTTTCATCTACATAGGCAGTTTGGATTGTGTGAAAATATATAAACCCCATTGTGACAAGTGAGAACTACTGCAAGTGCTTTTTAACTTAAATATTTAAGTTAAAGCATGTGAAATTTGCTAAAAGCAATCTGTATAAAGAGGGAAAAATATTTAGGGAAATTCAAACTTGAAAGTTTAGGAAAAAAATGGAAAAAACAGGTAGTCCAACATGTTTAAGCTGCACAGCCCGTGCTCTTGTTTCAGAGACATTTGAAGAAGAAATTAGGAAGAGAAGATCAGCCTCCTCAGAAGTAATTTCTTTTTCATAATTTTGGCTTTTATAGTGGTTGATATTTTTTTGTTGTGTGCTAAAACCTTTTATATTTAATTTTGTCTTTTTTTTTTTACTAAGCAGATAATGATGCTGTCTCCTTTGGTGGTCTACATGGAGGATGTTGTAAATTCTCCAATCTACTCACACTCCTAATTTTTATCTCTCATCCATCCCATTTGTGTTAATTTCTACCCCACAATAACAAGTCATCAACAAATACTGCTGTCTTCCTGCTCCTCATCTTTACTGATAAATGGGAGCAGCCTTTCTCCTGATCATTCCTTGGATTC
Organism: Picathartes gymnocephalus; assembly: GCA_013390045.1. Classification (NCBI taxonomy): domain Eukaryota; kingdom Metazoa; phylum Chordata; class Aves; order Passeriformes; family Picathartidae; genus Picathartes; species Picathartes gymnocephalus. Next base: position 5,773 of record WEKY01031851.1, on the reverse strand, counting down.
TTTTCACAGAATATCTGATCCAAAGCTCGGTGAAGCTCAGGAAAATCAGTAATGGCTTAAGAGTTAATTAATAGTTGTGCAAAGTGCCAAAGGCTCATGCAATCTCTTTTGTTCTAATGATTCCTGTCTTTCTTCATCTGTAACCCTCCATTTGAATGCTCATTCCTCGACTCAAACTTATGTGCCTTCCTAAACATCTAAGAATAAACAGCATTTCCCATTCTGTGCCTTATTTTTGTCCTGTGCCCTCAGTTCACGCTTTGCATTTCATTTTTTATTTCATTGACCACATGAATACTCTTAAATCTGTTTCTTAATCTTGTACAATATATAAAAAGAGAATATATATAAAAAAATTGTCATCTTTTCTTTCAGTCTGAGCTTTTTCATAGCCCAAGGGTGGATATAGGTTACCCCCAAAAAATACATTAAGCGTTTAATTATCTTTCTGACTGTGTCTATCCTGTCTAAAACTCTTCTTACCAACTTTTTCACTCCCTACTTTTAATTTACATATCTAAAATTTGATTTCAAAATGGAGATCCCTCAATTTTCACAGCTTTTCTGTGCTTTATCTCCCTCTGTCATTTCCTTGTACTTTGTAGAGCCTGTTCAGTATCATATTCCTCATTCCTTCAGGCCTGTTTCACACCCCAACTCTCCTCTTTTTCAAATCATTCAACAAAATGTTCTGCTCTGAAACATTTCATTTGCAATAGGTTTTGCTAATAATGTAAAGACAGAAGAATTTAAAAAAGAGGTTTAGCAAACCACGTGGATGTCTTAATCACTTAACTCTTTTTCTTCTCATGGTTCCCCACTCCCTTTTGTTTCCACATATGTTTCTAACAAACATAATATTTATGCACTTTTACAGTGCATCTACTTACACATGTTGCATGTTGTCTCTTCCTCCTAAAAATTTTATTCTTCACATATAAAGCACAGTTAAATGAACGGGTATGGTTTTCCATCTAGTCTGTAGACTATATTGATTTTTATCCATGTTGCTTATATTAGGAAAGAAAAAGTGAATAATCTTTGGCTGATTTTTCTATTAAGTAAATCTCAGCTGCCCTAAACTTATAGTAATTTGCACACTAATATATTCTGTAAATTTAAAGGAGAGTGTTCTAAGATGATTAAAATTGACTCATCTTTAGGGAGATTACAACTGAGCTAATTTGTATGAGCAGGGGTCACACTTAAAGGATAGGTCATTTGTACAGATTGTCCTTGTTCTCCAGTGTTCCTTGACTTCTGAAAACAGCGCCTGGAGATGGGACGAAGCCTCTCAGCAGGGGCAACAAACTATTAGGGCAAACTGAGTGATGGAGCATGGAGTGGGGAAGAACAAAAGGACAAAATAAAGACCAAAAAGAGATTTCCAACACCATTTCAGAAATGGTGAAAATTGGCTTTTCAAAGATACAATCTTGAATGAAAATATTAAAATACTAAAAACATTAAAATATTAAAAATATGAATATTACTTTCTACAAGAGTTTGTACAGAGTTTTATACACATCTATATCCAAGAAACCTTTATTTCTTAGTGAGACTATGTTTTTAAGTCCTTTTTTTAGTCTGTAAAAATAATTTGAGATTTTACTATATATTATTCTCCAGAAAGGGTCATTGAATTTCCCAGCCTTTGAATAACACATTTGCTAGGTTTACTACCAAGAGAAATGCTTCTGTCCTATTATCATAGTTTCTAAATGTGCACACCCTCCAGAATGTACAGCTGAAAGTCTTCTGCACATTTTTTTCCATATTATCAAATAAAAAATTAATATTTAAATTAAGGCCTACTACTTTTAGTGAAATAGTTCTGGCTCTCATTTTCCTTGTGAAATTGTAATTAACTTGTTAAATTTATAGTTTTAGATTCTTGTTCTTAGTCTCTTTTTTCAGTTTAATATCTAGAAAGGAAAATGGGTAAAATAGAGGAGTAATCTGCATACATAACTTTTTGATAAAGTTGGTATCTACATAAATATATAAATAGACATAGGTATTTATAAAATCAATTACAAGCACACAGCTATTTAAAAACTATTCCTAACTGTGGTGAGATACATAGTAATTTTTTCCACTTATTAAAATACTGAGAAAAATATAGATTATTTTCACTAATAATTCTGTGAGTAAACAACAATTTAACTATGCTTCCCTAATTTACCCCCTTCTGTTGCTCAGTCTGAAGCAACTCAAATGAAGAGTGGCCATTTAGAGAGACTTCAGATTCAATGTGGGAAAAGAAATTACTACACAGACTTGGATACAGTGATATCCAGACTTTATCTTAGAGACATTAATATGGCTCAGATTATTCTATTTAAAACCTCGTAGTGACAGACATTCTGCCTGTCCAACAGGCTAGACAGGACGTGTGTATGAAAAAAAAAAAGATGCCAAATCATTAACCTAGAAAAAAGGAATCTCATAGCAAATTCTCAGGCTTGTATAGATACACCAACAGGCTGCAGCACGGTTTGATGCCAGATGAATATATTAGTTGTTCAAGTTCATATAGTCTGCAAAATTGTAGGAAGCAGCTCCAATGCCAACAGAATGGGAAGCCCAGCTCCCTGCTTTGGCCACAGCACAGCTGAACCGCATGGGGAGAGGTCACCCTCTCCCTGGTGGGGACAGAGGAGACCCCAGGCTGCAGAGGTGAACAAACAGGAGTAGGCAGTAGCTCTAGCAAAAGGGAAGGAGAAAGGGAAATTGTGGAAAGGGAAAGCTGTGAAGCCTACAAACCTTACAGCAAGCTGTTGGAGCAGGTTCATGAGCACTACTGTGGATCTGTTCAAATGTTTGGTCATATGGATGAGCATCTGGACCATTTGGATAGCTCTCAAAACTTTGACTACTGATCTGAGCTATGTTTGTTAACTTTTGTCCACTGCCTGTGTCTGTACTTTGGAGAGCAAGGCTTGGCAGGGGATGATCTGACAGAAGAGCAGGCCAGCTCTGGCCTTCACATTAACACATCCTGTGCTTTGGCATTACACAGCATTCCTAGAGTGGGAGATTTGGGAAGAGACACTTTGTGCTGCTTGCCAGATAGGACTCAGAGGGTTTTTAAAAAACCATGAAAAACCTCATGCAAATAAACAGATTGGTAAAAAAATGTGAATGAGGGAATTTGTTTGGGTTGCGAAATCCCCCTCTTCCTGCTCCTTCCTCTGATATGTCTAATTAATAATCATACCTTTTATTAAAAAATGAGGCAGAAAGAGGTCTCTGAAAATATATGCTTGTGCAAAAAGACAAAATTTGAGGTTTTAGCTCAAACATGATAAGACAGAAAGCACAACTTGGCCACTTCACAGAAGAAACACCCCCACACCCCCAAGCTGAAGCCTACGGAGCCTATAGTTTTGCTAGTGGGAATTATTTGGCAAAAGAGTGTATGAAATAATATATTTCACTTTCCAGGACTGGTAGATGGAATTAACTGGACACTATGTTCAATGGTGACCAGGCTGGACTGGGATCTTTCCCAAGCATCTGCCTGTCAGTGTATTCTTTTGTCACTTGCACTCCAGCTTAGTGCCATGAGACTAAAATAGATGTTACACGCAAGGCAGTCATGTGTTTTGGTTAATTGAAGCACCCTAACCACTGTCCTTATGCAGCTGGACAGAATTGTGAGGCATTTCTGCAGGATGTTTGGCATGGATCTTCAAGCAAGAGGTAGAATGGTTTGGTTTTTGTTGTTGTTGTTGTTTTGTTTCTTTTTTTTAATTTGGTTTTGGTTTTGTTTTTTTTTCCAGTGTAAAACTAAACACCTGCATTTTCCCTTCACAGATCTTTGTCCAGGCTTCAGCATGTGGACCTCAAAACCCACTGCTGTATCATGTAGCTGCTATCCAGCTAAACAATTTATCTGCCATATGATCACCTTGCTAACAAAGACACTGTCACCCATGGTCTGCCCTTTGTGTTGCATGACTGTGTGCTGACCCATGCCATGAATCCTTGGTAAAGGCATAACCAAGTATAGCACAGATCAGCTGTGCTGGTCAAATAAGCAACTGCAATATGAAAGAGGAAAAATATCATCAGTACAAGAAGAAGGAGAAAGGGTAGCATAGAATGGCATAAAACTTCAGAGGAGATGAAAAATAATTTTTTTTATCGAGGCTGTACATTTGTGGAACTGACTGCCTTGAGCACTCATTTTAACTTACATGATTCCTATTTTAAAGAGAACAAAACTGGATGGGGTTTGTAACCATAATTTCATGTGCAGTCAGGCTAGCAAATGAAGGACAAAAGTGCTGTACAATATTTAGGTAAACAGCTGAGGGGAGACTAGAATTGCTATTCTACTTCCTAGGTTTGTCATGACATTCTGGCTTTCTGGAACAGAAATTTTCACACACATCCAGGCTTTTTCCAAAAAAGAAAAAAAAAAAGAAAAAAAAAGAAAAAAGGTTGTGAGCCTTATCTGGTTGTTAATTATTTTTATTGTCGAATAACATAACTTTGAAAATGAAATCACATAATAAAATCCTTCAAATTATTTTACTTGGCTGTGGGATGTGTGGCTTTCTGGGAGGACAGGACTCTTTTATACATATTCAGAAAAAAAACACTTGAAATGATTCTGTGACTTAGTTACAAGCAACATATTAAAAGAACCACAAAAATGCAACATCCCATTGTATACCAAGAAATACACATAACTCCAAGTCCTCCCATTCAAATTAAAGTCTTTTCCCAGAAAGCACCTTGTCCCCTTTCACAATGCAATACACAGGACTTTTGCAGGCTGTGTAGTGATCAGAATTGTACTGTAAATGTTCAAATCAGTTTAAGGATCATTAAATGAATTGAATTCTTTTCAAATATCTATGAAGGCAGGAACATATCTTTATACACATATATATTACATATATAGGTACAAAGAGCATATACCTTCTCCTTTTTTCCCCTCAGTGACTCAATACATGATTAGAAACAATAAAAACTTTGCCCTATGAAACTGATGCATTTGAGAAGATTGTCAGTGATTGCTGTGCAGCAATATATCTCATACAAAAGCATGCAATTCTCCGAAGTTTGCTCTCATAAAAGATTTATTTCTGTCATAAACCATTACCTGTCTCTTGGTCCTCTGACATTACAATGCTGTAACATTCAGCACAGTGTGTTTTCTTTTTTGCAAATATGAAGATTGACAGTGCTAAAGAACAAGATACAACCAAATACACAACATTTATATCGGCCAAATAGCTACTGCAAAGAAAGAATAAACTCTCCTTTTGTAACCTTTGAAAGTACTCATATAGAGAAAAAGCCAAATAAATGTGGTGTACATAAAAAGAATGTGGACGGAACTTCTTACCATAAAATACTTTCTAATTGTTGCTATAATTTAGTACTTTGTTTTCTCCTTCAGTTTTTCTCTTGCTGCTCAGTGTCCATTCCATCTTGCTGACATACATTGTTTTTCAGAACAAAGACAGTTTGTATTGCCTCCTCAGCATCTAACTGGTGGTGAATCACTGCCTTGACAGTACCTGTTGCTCTTAACTGCAGAGGAAATTTAGGTGCCTTATTTGGTCCACTTAATTGTACCCAAGCAAGACTCCAAAGAAGTCTTGGACATTATGGAATGGACATTATAAATACCCCTCAATGTGTCCTCTCGTCTGAAAGTTGTCATGAGACATTGCTGATTGTGGTCATTTTTTTGCCAACATTCATTAGGAAGGAGAATATTAATGACAGAGTATTTATACAGATGTCTCCTTAT
>WEKY01031828.1:0-19310 GCA_013390045.1 Picathartes gymnocephalus | reverse complement strand
ATATATAAACATATATATATATAATCAACATTTTAATCAAAATTCCCAAGAACAACAGTTGTGGCATCATCTGAAAGAGAATTATTTCAGATCTTTCCAACATTCATTGGAACTACAGCTACATGGGCCATACCTGATGCTTTCTGTATTTTCCACTAGAAACTTTCTTTTTATATATTTCACATTATTTTATTATTTGGGGAGAGATTTTTGTTGTTGCTGGCTTTTAAACTGGCAAGCACTTTAAGAAGGCTTAAACTGGCTTTCAGGCCACTGTTGCCTGAATGTGACAGTGCTTGAATTCATGCTGCCCTTCACTGCTCAGCCTCAGGACCCAGTCATGAGCTCCCTCATGTAGAACCACTTATAAGCTGCTCCACTTCTGTGCACAATGGAAGTAGAAGTGCTTTCCCAAACCAGTACATAACTCTCTTCAATATCCATGAGCCTATAGTTCTCATCAGAACACGCCTAAAACATGCCAAGCAGGAGAAAAAAACATTCACCAGAGTGACTATGAAAAACATAACAAAGAAACAGAAACCTGACACAAATGCTTTTCTTTCCCTTTTTGTAGGAAACAGTCAGGGAGCTCATACATGCATCCGTGACAAAAAGATTATGTTCCTGATCCTGGACTTTTCACACAGTGAATCCAACAGTGTGAGACAAAAAAAATTTTATAAAATATGGATATTAATGAACATCCAGGAGCAACTGTTGAAGATACCGAACAGCAATTGACTGTGTCCATTTTATCACATTTTTATAAAGAATGCAATTTTGTTAGACACCTTTAACCATATTTAGATTTAAATATACTGTGATATTCCTACAATTCGTACTTTACAGCAGCAGAGCTCTCAGCTTCACAATGATCACCACCCTGCCTCTTTCAGTAAAGAATATAAACCATAGGGAATATATTAAATCCCTTGCTGTGTACACATTCAGAATTTTTAATTATTGTTTCTTCCATCTTTGTATAAGCATATTTACCCATAATAATGTTTCCAGCATCCATTAGGATTTCGGCATGATTCTGAGACTATAATTATGCATTGCCATTTTATATTTTTGGAAAAACTGGACAATTTCTAAAACATTGCATGATATCATATAGTTTCTATGGGGTTTTTTTTCCATTACCTGACATATTTTTAATATTTTTTTAATCACTGGAATTAGTTTTTATTATTGCTTTTTCCAATTATTACTAAATTTTTCTCTATATTGATAACATTTATTATCTAACCAAGATATTTTTGGACTAGCAAGCCACTGAATTCAAATAAATGTAGGTACTCTGTTCCTAATAGCCTGAACCAAAACACAAAAACTCAGACAGATGCATCCATTTATCCAGAGTCCTTTAAAAAAACCATTCAAGATAATGAGTAAACTACATGTTGCAAATGAAAAGTGGAATAAGAAAGTTCTGAGGCTGAACCAATGATGCTATACAATATTGTGTCTCAAAACAGTTCCATGTTGACTTGTGTTTACTTTTGTTTACACTGGTTACAGACAATGTTACTCTTTGTTTTGATTCTGTGAAATGCACTTGATTAACAGCAGAAAAATAGACAGATTTTTTTTTAAATTAATCAATCCCTGAACAATGTGATTCATGCTCTTTTTTGTGTATACCTATTCAGAGAGTCTCTCTCTTAGTTGCAGGTTGTGGCATATTCTACCTCTTCTAATGAGGTGCAAAGTATGAATCTTCATAGAACTGTATTTCTTATAGTCCTCACACAAGCATCTATCCTCTTGTGTTACTGAATGACTAAAGGTGGCTACAGATGCACATAGTGGCATGGGAGAGCAGTTGACTAGGGAATACACAAGTCTGGGGAAAGCAGTGACCCAAAGGGACTCCATGCAAGTGAAGGAAAACATTTTGCATCCCTTCTCAGTACCTTCTCCTTGAGAAGCAGAACGTGAATTTACAGCTCTTAATGTGTGCAGCTTCATTTTCCTCTCCAAGTACAGTTCATTCCAACGTGAGTACTCAACAAAAGGCATAGCTGATTTTCTGGGTTTTTTTCTCTCCAGTATTAGACACAAAAAATAAAAAGTTAATAAGAGGAATAATTAGAAATTGATGCAACAATAATTTCCCTTGGTAGAGATGTTCCACTTTATCTTTTCTTATAAAGTCATTATATTATTAGTGTGATTCCTGTATGAAATCAAATCACACTGTATGAGAGGAAAAAATAAATACAAATTTGAAATTGGAACAAGCAGCTTAACAGATTTCAGAGGTGGTTCATGTGTTTTTGGTATTTCTCTCACATCAGGCTCTGGCAAGAAGCCCAAGGCCTGAATGGTTTTGTACATTTTATTTATTAAAATACTCTGGAAACAGATTAACTTCCTTTGTGCATTATTTATTATTGTTTCACCTGCCATAAAGAGGAATAGTATGCAAACTGATGAATATACTGAAGGTGGCCTATTTTCAATGTGATGAATCCATAGATGCCTGTCATTCAATGTTTGCAATGCTGCTTCACAAAACACACCTTTTTGAACTCCTACAGAAAAATTACAGTGAGGAAATTATTACATGAGGAATCAAGGAGTTCATCTTTTTCTCCTGGTTTCATGGTTGGGACTGCTCTCTTGGAAACTGTAAAAGAAGATTCTTTTAAGGTATAAACCAATGGAGATACAAAATATATTAGCATTTCTATTGAAAAAGTTTTCTGTGCATTTCCCTCTTTAACCTTGTTCATTAAGGAAACAGGTTTTCCTTCTGAGGCGTTAATTTCTGCTACCTGGTTCTCTGATTTTATATACATGAGATGGATGAGGAAAAATTACAAGGAATCATTACCTAATGGAAGAAAGTCTCCACTGACCACAAGGATTCTGCCCTCATGCAGAGACTAGCAGTACTTGTTAGAGTGAAAATTCCAAAATATATAATGTACATCCCTGTATTTGGAGTTATTCCAAAAGTCAAGTCACTGTCCAGAACTTGTCCTGATGGTAGGTTTAGATTTTCTCTTTATACCACAGACAGACATATCACACTTTGCTTGAGTAAAAGCAAAATGAAAAACCCAAGGTGTATCAAACTTTCTCTATACAAGAATATTGTGGTTGTTTTATGTATGCTGCACATTTAGCTTTTATTCTGCTTTTCTTTTCTTCTCAGCAATCAATCTGCGTGGTTTGCAATCATTCAGTACTCCTCTCTCTGAACTACCTGCCTAGAAAAACTTAGAGCTGCTCATATATTTCTGGTATCAAGATGCCTGAATTTAGCACAGAATTCCTGATGTGACCTGGTAAGAGCTATGCAGAGATTGACACTTCATTTCTGCATGACTTCATTCTTTAGTGCAAGCAGACAAAAAGTCCCACTTGCCATTCTCCCTTGAGATGCACTGCAAGAGTGCATCTACAGTTTACTGTCCACAATCACCCCGAGCTCTCTCTTATTGTTCGTCCTTTTCAGCTTTATCCTTTGCATAGGATATTGTAATTCAAATAAATTTTTTCATGCATGAAGGGACTGAATTTTTAAGGAAGCAGTATTTTTCATCCAACTTCACTAAGATTTCAGAAATATTTAGTTCTCCTTATTTTTTAGAAGGGTTGTTTCTTGCATATTTTTTCCCCCCTCATTCCTCACTGCCTGTCCCTTTCTTAAATATGCTTTACCAGAAGTGCCACGACCTTGACTGCAGAGCTCAGCCATAGTGGGTCATTTGGAGCTGGCTGGAATCAGCCATGTGTGGCACAGGACAGTCCTGGCCATTCCTGGCAGAGGCTGCCCTGCAGCCCCCACTGCCAACACCTGAGCACAAATACCCAATACACTAAGAACAAGAGACAGGCTAAAAATATGAACAGCATAATGACAATGAGTGAAATATTAGTGTCTAGAGATTTTCACGATGGGATTTTTTTAATCAGAATATTATACACACTGGAAATAGGAAGAGGAATCAAAGAAAAAGGGCAAGGGAGAAAAGAAATTAAAATAAGTAAAAAGAAGAAAGACCATTTAATAGAGAGGTTGTGATACTCTGAGCAGACAGGATCTAGAGAAAAATGTTAATCAATAAAAGAAAGGGAATGATACATCCACCTTCTTCAGGAAAAGAATGGAAAACTTTAGTCGCCGGTCTGACTGTTAGAAAAGGCAGGAGGTGGCAAAGAATACTGGTTTGCATTCTTAAATAGATCACCTATGAGCAAGTGTTTGCTGTAATAAATAGAATAAATAACCTACATTACAGAAATTTATGTTTTCTCTGCTGCTCTGCATCACAGTTGATAGCTGCTCCCTTTAGATTTTCAAATCTTTTTAGCCTACACATAAAACCAGACATTATATTAAATTTTACCTGTTTGTTCTCTTTTAAAGATAAAAGTAAATGTACTTTGCTAGTATCATTCATGTTAGCATGCTCATATGCTCGTGAACCCACAGGTATTCCTCACAAATAAGACAAATGAAACTCTAGGGGCTGTTCTCTGGGCAAATAATGTATAGAATGTATAGAATGTTTTCTATATAGAAAACTGTATTAAAACATCCAGGCATGATACTTCCACTTTCCATAAGCATTTTCAACAGTTCTTTTTTGTTTATTTATTTTATTTATTCTTTTTTAAAAGTCCTGCATTTCTTTCTGCTCTGCTTGGTAGCCTTCATTTGAACAAGACTTTCTCTCTGACAGCTATCCACCCCTTGATTCTTCGTGCAGGCAACCTGAAACAGGATTAACAGATGTTCCAGGCTCAGACATTTTCAGGTCTAGTTGGTCTTCCCAGATCCTCAGGGGTGTTTCTTGGATAGAAAATCAGACAGGAATATGAAGGTAGTGAGAACAATATTATAGAGCTGTTTTATGTCAGCAGGCAGGAGCACACATGCAAACTTACACTTTGAAAGATGAAATGTCTTACAGATGGAATTTGACTGGGAAGCCTGGAGCATCACTCTTCTTTCTGATCTCAGATTTGCAAAATGTATTTTGATCTCCTTAATGATAAAAATGGTAGTATCATACTTAGATTTAGGATGCTCTAATGTTTATAGAGACAACAGTGACTTAATTGAACGATTTTTCCCTCTCAGTTCTTTATGGAGAAGTTGCCTATGACTTTAATCATCAGTAATATTTCTTTTGCCCTGCCAGATAATATAATACAAACAATTCTTCTTTTATAGTGAGAAGTTTTAAAGTAATGACAAATTAATTTTATTGTCCCATTCTACCAGTGAAAGAACTCAGGAATACAGCATGGGATTGATGTATCCAAAGATATGCTGTAGAATAATCACACGAGTTATAAATTTGCTTAGGTATAATCATAGAAATAGTAATAAAGGTCCATATATTCCTCATTTTCACCAGTTAGAACTAAAAAAACCCCAGCAAACAAAAAAACACTGCTGTTATTTCATAATGCACTACCAGGTTTATTGCATTTCCATATTTTCAAGAACTGAGATCACATCAACAAACATGTCTCGGGGGAGTAAAAATCTCCAGTCCAGGAATTGGTAATGCATACCACAGTGCTGGAGGCTATGCATGTAGCTCTTTATGACGTGGAGGATTAATGGCAGTATTATTTATATTCACTGTAAGAGTAACTGTACATCAATATAATAGTGGATAAGTAGCCATTGGCTTCTTCATCTTAAACATTAAGGATGTTGTTTACCATCTCTCATTTTCACAGTGTGTTGCTCTGAAAAACAAATAGTGTAGGCAAAAAAGACATCTTGAAATATATACATACATTTTCAAAGCACAGCAGGGAGAAGGAAGGTCACTGAACAATGTAATTGATGGCAGTAGCAAAATGTTTTCTAACCTGCAACATTGCTAGACTGTGTTGATCACAAATGCCAAATCAGATCAAAGTATAGAAATGCAAGGTAACACCCTCTATTGTTCATATTGATTGCATCAAAGGAAACAGAACACAAATTAGGAAAGCTTTGATGAATGGATAGGCAGCCAAAAGAAGTACAATACACTGTTGGATTTCTCATTCCTAGCAAAAGCATACACTGCATTACCCAGCTAATCAAAATGTGCAGTGCATATTTCAGCAGATTGAAATCAATTGTAACACGAGATAGCCTTTTATTTTATTCATCTTGACTCTACTGAATGATTACCTTCTGCTGTTCAGCAACTTTTAGAATAATGCACAACTCAGTGGACTTACCTAATGCTTGTGAGTTGAATCTTTACTTTATTTAATGTATTTACCAGAGACTGGTGGTGCAGAAGACTGCAGCTACCTTGAAGGATATGTGGGTCACAGCTTCACCAGACAAAACTTTGATTTCTGTGCCTGATATAAAGTTTGCACAGAGCTGGAATCTCCTTCTTTGTCCTTACAGGAAAGAACAATGGTTTTAAATTTTTTATACTTCTGCCGGCCAATTAGTGGAATAGCACTGTTTGTGTAGTTTCACAAAAGACCAACAGGCTTCCCACATTATTAAACAAGAATAAATTCTGTAAAAATCATGGCCAAATTACTGGCAGCTGAGGCGCACAGAAAAATGTAGTCAATTAATGTGATCACTCTAAATCATGGTTACAGATTACTGTGTAAATAACAGTTTATAACAAACATAAATAACAATACAAATGAATTGTTTTAGCAGTGGTATAAACTGTTGTTGATGGTCCATGTACTGAAGTGTTGAAATTTTACAGGTAAATATACATCAGAAAGAATTGTTTAGCCACTAATGCAATGCTTTAAGTGACATACAAATGAATGACTAAGTTCAAAGTGGCAGGTTGACAGAACATAACCAACCAAAGAAACTCTATGACAGAGAAAAAAAAAAAAGCCAAAAGATATACAGAAATTAATGAACTATGATACATTTCTAAACAAAAAGCTAAGCATATGTCCATCATGAGCCTCTTGAGTTGTACTCACAGGTTTCACAGCCTCTTAAATTTACTAGTCTCTATATCCCAATGACATCTTATAACCAAATAATTGCAATCTATTTTTTTTTCTTTTCTACAGCATACTTCCCAATTAAGTCATCTGTCAAAATTCAGAGCTTCAAATTAATATTCTAATTTGCTCTAGTGCTCTAGTGAATGGAAAGAGATTTCCCTATAAAAATACGTCCCTAGTTTTTTAAATAATAGTAGGCACAAGATCCAAGATTCTCTATGAAATCAATGCTGCCCCTGGTGCCGCTTGGCTGTCCTGCCTGGTGCACCAAGTGCTAGCTACCAGGTGCTGCCCTGACAGACTCCAGGAAGATCCTGGTGTCCCAGCTGCAGGGAAATCCTGACCCATGAGTCATCCTGGCAATTAGATACAAGAAAATATTCTTTGGCAAGAAGAAAATTAAATGTCACGGCAGGTTTCCTCTCCACAGCCTGTATAAATCCTATGTTCAGAGATGTTTCAGAGGTGAAATGGACAAACCTCTGAGTGAAGGACAAGCACATATTGCAACCTAGAAGCTGACCTTGGTTTCAGTGAGGTGTTGGAAGGTACAACTTGTAACTACACTGAGAACTGGAAAAAAAATTCATGTGTGTAAAGAGAAAACTCAAGATAGCCACAATTTCCAGTATCTGGTTTTAAAAGGAACAGCTGAGTCTGCCTATAATGCCCTAAGACCTGTTCTCAGGAATCAGCCACAGTTCCATCTTCAGTGGAACTGTAGTGCTTTAAGCACTGTAGCATTGGTGTTGGCTCAGTATTTGAGTATAATTACTTAGATAACTGCATTGGGTTTATAAGTTACAAACACAGAACAAGAAATTTTAAAATTATCCTTTTCTATATCTAAGTATTTTTGCAGATCTGAACCTTAATGATTACTTTCATTCTAAAATAAATTGTAATTATTAACACCAAAACTGAAAAAAGGTTTCCAGGAGGAAAAATTGCTCTGTTTGAAATTGTAGGTGATTCTTTGTGTCTTGAATGTAAGATGTATGAATTAAATTCCTAAATACTGAGAAAAAGGAAACATTAAAAGCCTTAGTTGATAGCAAGCATCAAGCCCTGCTATCACAGATACCACATTTTATAATCTCCATTTTAAAAACAGCTAAATTTTTTTCATCCTAGTACTCTCAGAGAACAGATCCAAAATCTAAGTGCACCACTGCTCAACAACATGAACCTAATTTTCAGCCTGGATTTATCCATATTTGGTTCAGACAAATCTGCTTTTGTGCCAAAACAATTCTTTAGTTTAAAGGGCATTTCTTCATTCTTTGGATATTTGCAAACAAAGCCATTTTTTCTCATCTTTGCTTGGCTAATCAAGCTAATCTCTTCCATTAAAAGGTAGGGTCTCCTAAGAATCTTTGCAGCCCTTCTCCTGCTCTGCTTCAGTCTCAGTATAGCTTTCAGGAATATGTCTCATCAGGATTTTTTGCAGGAGGGGTCTTATATGGCAGCAGCATTACCACTTCCCATTTTTTCTAATTTTTTTGATTCAATTCAGAACCAAATTTTGCATTTTTAGAAGTGAATGCCCTGGTCGGCTCTAACTGAGACTGTGGATCAGGTAGAACACTTGAATACAACCCATATGCAGGTGAAGGTCACTGAGCTTAGAACATAACATTCTACCATGGATCATCAAGGGCCAGACCTGGCATTTTTGTTCTTTTTAGTAACATCCCTTTTTTTAACTTAACTTTTAAAATTTATTTGGGTTTGGGGTATTTTGTTTGTTTGTTTAGTTTTTTACTTAATTTTATGAAACCTGCAATCTTCTGCTTTGATAATAGCTTCCAATTTTTTTATAAGTATTTAATCAGCACAGTATTTTGTCCCAAAAGGAATTATTTAATACGAAAGAGTTGAAAGACACTCACCTTTGAGATACCTCCAGCTGTTCGGTTTCAAAGCTTTACTGATGACAGATAGACTAGTTCCACCCTCCAAGTTCCATCAGTTATCTGAATAGATAATCAGTTTTACGAAATTACCTATGGGTTAGTTTGACATAACAATCTAACGTTGATAATCCATACATAAGTTGCTTCAGTGGAGGTTCAGATTGGATATAACGAAAAAACTCTTCTGGCAAAAGTTTTGTCAAGTGTTGGAATAGGCTGCCCAGGGAAGTGGTTGAGCCACCATCCCTGGAGGTGTTTAAAAGACATGTGGATGTGGCACCTGAGGACGTGTTTTAGTGGTGGACTTGGCAGTACTGGATTTAAAGGTTGAACTCCAACCTAAAAGATATTTTTCAACTTAAATTATTCTATGATCTCTTTCTACTGTTACCATCAATACTCTATATTTTACTTTTCCTTTTCTTTTGTGCTATTCATTTTCATAGCCCTAAAAAAATGCAATTTGGTTTAGAGTTCAGATTTTATCCCCTTTCTGCTCCAAAGACAGGTTCTTGCTGACTTGGTCTTTTCAAAAATATATTCCAAACTTCTACTTCAATTTTTTTTCCACCTGTTGTGGTTTGAAAAATAATTTTTTACCTGTAAGGAACTTGACTGCTTCCTTCAGGTATGAGAGAACCAATTAACTGGCTAGTTCTGAGATCGACACTCTGTTTAGCCACCTAAGAAGCTGAATAAGTCTCTGTGATTCACATTTAAGAAAGGAGAAGCCCAGGAATCTCTCTCTTGCTTCTGGCTTCTGAACAGGTAACAGAGGGCCCAGTGGGGCCGGCCAGGCCTGTGCTGGGCCAGGTCTGCTCGGTTGGGCCCTGCCGGGTCCACGGGGCTGGACCGGGCTGGGCCGAGCAAGGCCCACTCAGCCAGGACAGGCACAGCTGAGATCCTGCCACAGCTGAATTCTGGCCTGGCTGCTGAGATCCTGCCATTCCTGCCTCCCCCATCTCCCCAGAAAAAGTTTACAGCAGCTCCGGCTGCTGCCCAGCAGAGATGATGTGACCAACAGGGCCTGGGAGAGATACTGACTCTCTCAGTGCACAGATAAAACTTACAGNACCAACATGGAGACCCCGAGGTCAGTGAAGAAGGAGCCGAAGCCCAGAGGGAGGAGAGAGAGGAGATGCTTTAAGCTGAAATTCTTTTGTAAGGCCATGGTGATGGACTATGATATATCAGACTATTCCTTGCAACTCATGAATGCAGTTGGGGGGATGCAGCGTTATAACTGCAGTCTGAGCAAAGCCTCCTGTGCTGAAGCAAGCAGATGAAGTAGCTGTGGTCTAATGAGAAACTTGAACAGAGAGAGATGGGGAACCATGCCACAGAAATGGGAGAGAAGAGAACCCTTGCCCCAGGGATAGAAGAGAATTTTTTCTCCCAGAGATAGCAGAAGAGAACCTTTGCTCCAGGGACAGGAGAAGCCTTGCTTCCAGAGAAAGAAGACCCTTTGCTTTTCTACCAGAACAGCTCATCCTTAAAACAGTACCCTAGTAGACAGAGATGAGCCCCCGAAAGCAGTTGCAGGAAGAACTGTGTCTCGAGGGAAGGGACTTTCACACTGCGAACAGATTTCCTTTTCTGGACAGCTGATTCACTGTGACATTGGAGCCACAAGAGAACTATATTCTTGTGAAAAATTCTCCATGGCATGGCAGGAGAGACTCCTCTCCCTAAGTGTACTGAAAAAAGACTACTTTAGAGGTGGTAACTGACTGAAAGTCCCAGGGTTTGACTCTTTACGTTGTTGGTGCAAAAGAAAAAATGAAGTGAGGGGAGGAGAAGTGTCTGAAGGTTGATTCTGATTCTTATTATTTTCTTTTTAGTTCTGTTAATAAAACTGTCCTTATAGCTTTTAAGGTTTTGAGCCTGCTTTGCATTTCTCCTAATCCTTATCTCACAGCAGAATATGAGTAAATAAATTTAGTGGGTACACTAGTGTTAAACCAAAATACTCAACCCACTACATTAAGTTCGTGCCCCGTGTGAGGATGGCGAACTAAAACCACTACACCTCCTTAAATATGCAGCAGTGGTTGACTGACTTCAGTGGACTCAGGAGTTGTAATTGTTGAAAATTGTAATTTAAATTCTTACAATATTGTTATGCCAATTAAGAATAAAACATTTTTCTGCTCTTATGTTTTTCTGGAGGATGAATTCTCTTATAACCTCAAGTATATACTTTTCTTTTCACACTAAACTCTACTAAATTCAACAAATATTATTGCATTTTAATTGAGAAAAATAGTAGTCTATTTTGAATGAATACTACCCATTTATGAATCATGACTATAGGCACAAAACATCCATTTGTTTTACTTAGTGCTAAATGAAAGAAGAAAAAAATATTCTTTCTCAAGAAAATATAAAAATGTGCCCTCTGTATTAACAGTATGTTTATTGTTATATAGTATGCCTAATGTCAGAAAAAATCTAAACACATCTATCATTATTACATGTAGTGATTTACAGCTTAGGTCATCTGTCATAGTATGTGGTTATTATACACTAAAGGTCAGATCTATATCAGGAAAATGGAAAATTCATTTTGTGTGCATCATATTTTTTAGCACTTGACTTGTTTCAATCCAAAGTGTTTAATGCAGACTTTTACAACATAATTATTCACGTTAGAGAATATACTTTTAAAAGTTTGCTGAAAGTAATATACAAAATATAATGAACATCAAACTCTAGAGGGCAGTTGATAAAAAAATTGCTCTCTCCATGCTTACACGAGGTGAAGGTATTGCCCTGTAAAGTTTAAAGGGAAGAGGAGCTGTGTCAAAAAGGCTAGAAATAGACAATCAACTGTAAATACATGCAGGCAGCAAATAGCAGCTTCCAAGTACTTGGAAGATAAGAAGAGTTCACTTCTGCTATGTCACAAAGGACAATTAAGTACAGAAAAACCAGCAAAGTGTTTGTGCTGCAGTCAAGATACCTGCGTACTTTGGCAGATTAGTCAGCTGTTTGTGCAGTCGCTTGCTGCCTATGGGACTCCAGAGGATTAATTACACTGTGGCAGCAGGCGTCTTCCTTACTTAGTTTTGTCTGTACAAGCGATTGAGAGAGCAGCAGTGAACACTGGTGCTGCTGAGACCCTAATAAAGACAGACAGCCAGGGACAGGCATGCCTCGTCAACACAGCCTGCAGACCACTGTGCCACCCCAGAAAGGGGAACCTGGGACCAAACCACACATTTTCCCTGAGTTTAAGGTTCAATTCTGAAGCTCTGAGATAAGTTGCTCTGGTTAATTGAAAGCAACTTATGTAAATAGAGTAATAAAGAATTCTAGATGGTGCCAGAATCGTTATGTTTTTAATCCAAAGTAGAGAACCTTAGGCCAGATCATCAGGTGATGTAGATTTGCACAGTGCAAGCACATCAACAGCTGTATGAACTTCCACCAAATGAGAACTGAAGGAGCTGAGTTCAAGAACAATGACTCTTTGATTCAACCCCAGAGTACTTTAAATTTTACTTAACCCTTAAATGAATAGTCTTCATGAAGATGTTGGTAAGCTTCTCTGCACAGATTCAGAACAAATGATCCCTTTACTAAAAAGTATAAGCTTTTTTTTTTAAATGTAGAAACAATTACTCTTATAATTGTTAATTTTAATTATAAATATTTATTTATATATTATGCAAATGTTTCAGTCCACGGTGTCCAATCTGGTGCTGTGATACATGTTAAGTACATAGGATGGACTGAACTTTCTAGCTAATTTAAGCATGTTCATAGTATAGAATTACATCCCTTCTGATGTTACTTCATCCCCATGCACTTTGGATTCTTCCTGTTCCTCTCGCCAAAAAAAATTTAGCTGTTTCTAAATAGCTTCCATAATTGTAGGTCTTCTATTTCTACTTCACCTAGATACAATATATATTTTCTGCCCTAGTGCCATCATTTTAAGATTTATTATTAGTACAGCTAAACTAAAACATAGTATATAAATAATGAACTTTCTGTAGCTATCTCAGTTTGCTTTGATTTAGTTGCAATACAACTTTGAGCTGGAAGACCACATGTTCTTGATAGTCTCAGTTTTGATAGGAAAGTATCACAAAAGAGCCACAGAAAAATTTTTGAATGATGCTGAAAATCTTGCAGATCCTGAAAATAACTGGAAATAGTGGCTTTGTGGAGGACTAAGGAGCACAGGAATGCAACAGAGAGTGGAAAACTGCTGGATGTTTGATGACATAGTAAATCAAGGAAGGAGACAGAGGCTACAGTATCTCTTGCACCAGATGGCAGAATGACTCAACAAGTATTAGGCCCATAGCACTTTATTTGAAAGGAGATTTCAAACAAGGAACAGACGCAGAATTTCTGTTCTTGACTCTTCAGGGGCCAATAATTCCTATTGCAGACGATGTCCATATATTTTCCTACCTATATTTTTAGGTAATTCTAAAGTCTCTCCGTACCACAAAACCCAGAGTTGGGCATGCCATAAGGTTGCATATGCTGGCAAGAATTTTGTTAGTCTCCAATTTATTTAGTACTTTATTTTCTCATTCTGTGTTTCTTAAGATTTTTTTGTTGTTGTTGTTTTGTGGATTTTTTTTCAATTTTGCACCAATGTTTTATCGCTTTGTAGTCATAAGCACTAGTAGATGAAGAATTTTCACATGATGTCTGGCAGCAAAGAAATGAAAAGCATCACACTGCAACAAATTTAATCTATCTTATAGGCTAGGTATAAGGAGGTATTATAACAGGAAAGAGATGGTATCTAATGTACTGTGAAAGTAATGTCAGGAAGAACAGTTAAATACTATTCAGATCCCCTTTCTCTACATCAAAAAGGGCTTTTTACTCTTTCAAAGGCACAAGCTTTTTCAGCTACTCCTTTGAATGCTTTTGCAAGACTGAAAGTAAGTATAAAGAAACCTTGTATGTGATGAAAATTACTTTTACTTGAAAACCTTTTTCAAAATTAGCAGAATATTATAAGTTTGTGAGCTACACATTTCTAAAGACACTTGTATGGTATTCTAGTGCTGTAGTAGCAATAACCAACTTACCATTTTACTTGGAAATAATAACTTTTTATTTCATCTTGCATTTTTTACAGCTACTAAAATGTAAATTCTGAAAATTGCTTCAGTAACTGCAAGTACACAAGCTGTGCCTATTTGAGTATTGATCCTTCTATAAATATTTTAGGTGTCTAATGCTCTCAGTTGACAAAAATTACAGTGTCAGCTGCAATTTTCATAAACTAGAATGAACAAATACCCCTAGTACCCTTCTTTAGTTTTTTATTACGGCAGCTGTTCTCAAAGCTGCAACGAAGTGAATCATCAAGGCAGCAAAAATATACAGGGCCTGATGAGAACTACTACAACAAAGACATCTAAATTAAATAAGTAGGTAGTGAATTTCAGCTAGTTTTGTAGGTCTTGGCTTATAACATATGTCATCAAGCATACGGGCTCATGGCAGGGAAGCATGATAGTAATCAGATGACTAGAAAAAGTAACTGGGTTCAGTAAGATAACAAACACAGGGATGTCTGGCAGAAGATCTGAAGGGAGGTGTTTAATGTTGTTATCCCCTTGTCTCTCCTTTAGAAGTGAAACGCTTTGATCCATTTTTCATAGGTGTGAGATTAAAAAATTTGCATATGATGAGATTTCACAGCATTTTTTTTCTGTCTGCAACTACTTACAAATGGTATCTAGTTTTGCTCTCTTAAATACATATTGCACAAACACACAGATACACACACAAGAACACATATATTCATAATATGTGCTCTGTGATCATTAATATAGATGAGCATTTGGTTTTCCCCACAAACCCTTGGGAAGTGGCTGATGGGAACAATCTCCTGGGTCTGGAAGACTGGCCTATTCTTGACCCTGAAGAATCTGGACTATACTACTCCATGGATAAATATTTCAAAAATCCATAAAGTAAGGTTAACAGAAGTTGTCTCCAGTGTACATTTTAGCAGAGCTCAGAGTTCTCAAGTGATTTGAAATTATTTCTCTCATACCAAGTCCTTCACTGTCTCATGTATGGTATCAAACAGAAATTATTTGCTTCTTTACATAGACAGCACTCTATTTTTAATGGATATTAGTGGCTTAACCCTACCTAATTTCTTCAGTCTAAAATAATTCTTAATCTACTTTGGGGATTTTTAATTTTTTAAGGAAAACCAAATCTTTCTCAATGATCTCAGTGAAGAAACTAAATTACCTAGTGTGTGATAGAGATAACACAACTGTGCTATCAGTTGTGTTGTGAGACATGAAAGTGGATAATTCCATGTATGTAATGTAGCTAAACCCCAGAGTATATGATTTCTACTTACCTCAGCTGTTTTACCAAATGCATCCATTTAGCATTAAAATAGATAAAATCTCTTAAGTTAGCACTGTGGGACAGGGTAACAATGAATCATACTGATCCGTGTTTTTCCTTATGACATGTTCCTACACTGGTTAAAGTCCTACAATGTACTGTACTTCGTCTTTATTATTGGAAAATAATCTGAAAACATGAGTGTTGTAAACCCTGGGAGCAGGAGAATATCAATAACCAGTGAAGAAAAATCTGCATGTTAGCAATACAAAGAAGGATATATTGATTGTGGGGAGCTCACCCAAATTAATTGTGCCAGCCAATAAGAAGACACCATCAATTATTTGTTGAGCTTGAAAAACATTGGTGTTATGAAAAAAAGACTTTTCCAAACAGTGGAGTAAAATGAAATGCTCATATGTGGAAGAAAATTGTAGTCAAATATAAGTAACTGTGAAGTATGGCAGCTATATAAATTTTTAAAACAATTTTGTTTTATTAAAACATGATAAAATAGGAGGCAGAAAGGAAATTAATTAATAAACAGGGAATCCAGTAGAAGGTAAAAAAAATGTGCATGTATGAGAATTTTATGTATAATACACAGCAAGATAAAAAAACTGAATCAGAATATCTAAAAGATGATTGTTTTGACATCTCTTGAAATGTAAAGAAGGCTTGATGATGACTGAAAGTAGTGAAGAGCAAAAACTGAAAGAAACAGGAATGATTTCCTATAAAGAAAGAAGACAGATTTTTTTACATAAATCTACCATAAACACAGTCAAAAGAAGCACTAAAGGCACTTTCTGCTTTGGAGCAAATGGTGGAAGATAGAGATCAGTTATAAGAAAATGAGCCAGAGGTTACAAGCTGAATTCCATGTTTCCATGAAACAAGAACTGTCAGGGAAAACTGACATGGTAAGTGGGCTCTGGAAACCCTGTGCAATGAAACATGAATGCAATAAAGAGTGATGTCATACACGGTCATCGTAGCCACTGTCAGCTTTGGTTCGTATTAGTACACATTGATTTACCACTCCCACCTTTGTTGGAAGAGGTGTCTCTGACAGCCAAAAAGCTGCAAATTGCATAAAAACAAATTGAGGTGTAATATGAAAAAATTGCTTCAGCTGTCAGCTCAAAAGCTGTTGTAAAAGAGAAATTGTTTAATCTCAGATTAATTTATTCATGCTCTATTGCTCTTGAAAACAAAACCAAAACCACCTGCAGCTAACATAATTAGGCAGCCAAACAAAAAACTAAATATAGTTAGTTTGTTCCTGGTTAGTAATTTAGCTGAATTTCACATATCAAGTTTCGTATTCAGTGTCCATAGCAGTACAATTCCAGTATATCAATCTGTTTAACAGTACCAGACCCCAGAACAGGCTTGGATTTGGTGTGCCTTCTAAAGAGAAAATTAGGGGATTTGATTTTCAAGCAGCTCAGTAGCAGGCTATAAACAGAAAATTAAGTTTCTCAAAAATTATTCCTTTTAAAATGCTATCCCTAAGTGTGGGAAATTTCTCATTTCCATAATTGAATTTTCATTTGATGCCATTATGGACAGTTCTGCAAAAGAAAATTTAATCCAGTTTAACGTTCTGTGACATAAAGTATTCATTCATCTAAAACAAGACAAAAGCACTCTAGTATTACATATTAAATTGCAAACAATGAAAAAGGCAGAAAGGGATAAAATATAAATGCAATATTTCAAAAAATAATTATTTTAATCATATAAATTTTATGCAATCAGCAGAAAAACTGCTTTAACTAAGCATTCTTTGTCTTAGAATTTGATCTGAATTATCCTGATGAGAAATTCAATTATATGTTAAAACATCTGTTTCAGAAAAATCAGAAGGACTTCTTGAAATACATCTGGAAAACAAAAACACATATCAACATTCCATCAGCAAATTAAATGCCTTAGAAGACAGCATGGAATATTAACTCAAACTTATAGAAATCAAACAATTTTGCATTTTGCAAAATACGTTTAATTCTGGTCACTCAAACCAATATGGATGTAACTGTAAATCTGTGAAATAAAAATATAACATTAACAGCAATGGGTAACTACCCTAAATTCCAAAGTACTTTAATGTTTGACTTAATAAAACCATTAATAATGACAGCAAACAAATGTGTAGCACTCCAGCATGTAAAACATCAATTAAATGATCTTACACTTTATGACATGCATGCCTTGACTAATCTTTCTATTCTATAATACATGGCTAATCCAGTATTGTTCCTTCCCACCAAGGTATATCTTCCTATATGTTTCTGCAGGCATCCTTTCTGTGGGAGATATAGATGAAAAGAATGCAATATACCTGTGAATAAGTATGGAAAAAATCATTCCTTATTAGGAAAAATAAGCTGAAAGAGAAGTGAAAGCAGACATCACATTTACAGGCATCAAAACTGACAAAAGCATGAGGACTGAAGAGAGGATCTGAATGTACAGAATGTTTGACCAAGGGGGTAGAGCCATAGAATAATAGAATCATTTAGATTGGAAAAGACCTTTAAGATCATCAAGACAAACAGTTTACCCAGCACTGCCAAGTCCACCACTAAAACACATCCCTAAGTGACACAAGTACTTGTCCTTTAAATACCTCCAAGGATGGTGACTCAGTCAGTCCCTTGGGCAGCCTATCCAGACCCCTCTGGGGAGCCTTCCTGCCTTCTAGCAGACAAATCCTCCTGCTCAAACACAATGTGTGAACTGAGGGTGCACTCAATATCCTCATCCAGATCATTGATAAAGATATTAAACAGAACTGTACCTAATACAGAGCCCTGGGGGACACCACCTGTTACAGGTTGCCAGCTGTGAACAGAAGAGAGAGTTTGAAAATATTTGTCCATGACTAAGTATGTTCAAGGAGGAAAAAAGGGAAAAGCAAAAAGCTAAAATAACCTCATATTCCAAACATTTGTAGGGATAAGATCAGAAAGTATTTTTTACTTATTTTTTATATTTTAATAACTTAAGATATTTCCAGCAAATATTACTGTGAAACTATAGTAAATAACTCGTCTACTTACAGTTGCAATAGTGTTATTCCTAAACTGAATTTTCCCAAACCCTCTTCTGTGATCAGGTTCAAGTCACACTATATCTGTAACATATTATCATTGAGAAATAAGATCCTACCTTAGAAATCAGTCCAACAACAAAACCTTTGAAGATCAGGAAATCCTTGTTCTGTTTGATTTGGCTGTAAGCCCAAATGGGTTAACTGCTTTTGGAACTAAACCATAGGAAATCCAAAATTATGAAAGTAGCAATGGAAGTGCAGTGGTTAGTTCCCAGTCCAGAAGACTGGAAATCTTAACAGTCTATACTAGGGAAAAAAAAGTCTAAGTTTCACTCTAACTCACAGTCACACATGACCACATATACAGCAACAGTCATGTCTTTTTCTGAACAGAGCACATTAACAGGGTATTGTAATAAGGGTATAATGATATTTCATTAAATGAGAACAAGCATAATTTCATGTAAAGGATCATATTCAGGGGACAAACTAGTGCATCAGTGATTACTTTTCCTTCAGAAATGAGCATGTTTTGTCACTTAATATGATGGACAATACATATGGATCATACAATAAAAAAGTAAAAATTATGTTCTGGGTGCCTATTTAAAAGTGCATAAAAGGTTTATGCTTGGCAAGATGAACAACTATGTACTGTAATTTAAAGCACTGAGAACCAACATGCCTTTTTTCCTCCTTCAACAACCAGAAGCCTGCATGTTTCCAAATACAAACTTAACTTTCTGCCTTCATATAAAAAGTGCATACCCTTTAATTAAACTTATTTGAGTCTGCTAATCACATTTATACATTGGCTCACACTAATAATTCATAAGGACTTACTTTAACCTTTAGATATTTTAATATTTTAGGGACTTAAATACTCCTCTGTCAAGTTCTGGATCCCCACACCAGGAAAAACCTTGAGGTTCTGGAGTGTGTCCAGAAAAGGGCAATGGAACTGTTGAAGGGTCTAGAGATCATAGGAGCAGGGGCTGAGGGAGCTGGGGATGTTC
>WEKY01031827.1:0-11073 GCA_013390045.1 Picathartes gymnocephalus | reverse complement strand
GGCAGCAGAGCTATTAGCAAAATTTAGATACCCAAATATTATTAGAATTCAATCAAGTGTGGATTCCTATCTGCACAAGGATTTTTAAATTATTATTTTTTAAATACCTGCAACTCAGGTGGCCATTGCTGGCCAGCCAAAGTATCATTCTTTCTTCATTCATGCTGGTGGGTTGTGAAAATCTGAATTATAAGAGTCAGTCAGAACATCACGTAAGCTTCGTGTCAAGTGACTGGACATCAGTCTCAATACACAAATCAATTTATGTTCCAGCTTCTCAGAAAAAAGCAGGAAAAATTTCACCCTTTTTCTGGCTACATAGTGTTGTGATAAATACTGCTCCAAATCTTCTAATAATCTAATAATTGAATATCATGTGACATCTTGCTTTGCTTTTAAAATTTCAGCAATTTCTGAAAGTGAGGGAATTGTTATGGACAATCCCTACTGGAGTCTTGCATTTTTACCCACTGGGTTTCTGTCACAAAATTTGTTTTGTAGTGGACCAGAGATGTAAACTTACTGTACATTCTCTCTAATTTGGAAGGTTCTCCACCATGAAGGGTGGACTGAGGACAAGATAGTCCTTGGTCCAATCAGTGGAGTCAAGACAGTTGACCAAAAGTGCTGAAGGGTTCTTCCTCAGTGCACTGATTTGAGGTTTAATTAACTTGCCTAAAAATGGCCTCTATTGTCATTGCAGACAAGCTAAAGTATCCCAACGTGCTTTTTGCTGCCATGCCAGAAAGACTTAACTTTCCTGTAGGACCCGTGTCATACCTGCCTTATAAACATCCCAGATAACCCAAAGAGCTCTAGATGCCTGGGCTCAGACAACAGACTTGAGACATCTATCTCCACTTACAGAAGCTTAGATGCTCATTCACTAAATATATACTCCTAAATCTAAACCAACGAAACAATCCCACCCAAAATGTCATGGTAATGAGTGTTTACTTCAGCTATTAAATGGTTAATGAATATCTGAGACCAATAATCAATGAAGTCACTGACTTACAAAACAAATGGCATATTGAATTTATACATGAAAAAAATCTTCTAATGTAAATAAAGACAGGTCTTGGTAAATACATCAAAAATGTCAGCCTTGTTCAACCAAGGTTCAGGCATCACTGACTCAAATTCTGTACTGCTTTAAAACTCACAAAATAACATCAACAAGAACCTGTAGGTATATTATAAGAAAGCTTACCTTTGGGGTAATTCTTTCACTTAAAGTGCTGAAATTTTGAGAGGGGTAAAATTAATTTGTGGATTTATTTGTTTCTTGAATACCATTTTCTTCTTAATAAAAATTGTTCTTATTTAGACGATGTAGGTAGAGAGTAAAAGTTCTTGGTCAGGTGCAGTTGGTCTCATTTCAATTCACTTAAATAGTGTAAGTACACAGTAAATAACTGCACTTAGGAATGAGGGAAATCATACCAGGTATTTCACCTTCTCTTCATTGTTCCTCCCAAACTGTACTGGGTGAAGACAAACCTTTCAGCTGAAAGAAGTTAAGTGTGTTGCTTCACAATTTTATTTACCATACAGTTAGGTGTCATTTCTAGCTGTTAATTGTTGTTTGATATAGTAACAGGAACCAGGCAAACCTGAGGCTATTCTAGACACTGCGGAATAAAGGTAATACTTTACCTAAAGAAGGTATGACCTTAGTACAGAAGATAAGACAAATAATGGCAAGAAGGATAGAGCATCCACTTGGTGGTGGTATTTGAGGGTCATTCCAGCTCCTCAAAAGCCTTATTTTCTTTTGTTTTGTTTTTCAGAGATGATTAGTTGAAGGGAAAGCAGTGGAATGAGAAAGGAGGCCGGAAGTGGAGTAGGTTAGAAGAGAAGAAGGATCTTTTATATCATTTTCCTTCAGGCTACTTGGCAGTCTTTGGTTTAGGTTTTTTTTTTTTTTTTTTTAAATTCAGATTTGCACTAAAGTAAAAAGTACTTTGCAGGAGTTTGCTTGTTTCATAACAGTATCAGGGAACTTTGAACACCTCTCTCCACCATCTTGCCATTGAATCCTCATGCTTCCCTATAGCTGTTTATGGAAGCGTCAAGGAAATGGTTGCAACATTGCTTTTACTTTTCCCGATAGTGGTTCAGCCAGAAATCATCTGGGTTTTTTCCTGTCTTGTTTTGGAAAGGAGTGTGCAATTAGGACAAAAGTTATTAGTAGTAACAGTCCAGTAGTCTATTTTACTCAAAAAAAAAAGTCTCTCTTTTCTTCAAAGGCTTGAAGACCCTGAGAAGTTAAAACAGTCATCACTGAAGTTCTGTTCTCTTTGAGATAGAACCTCTCTGAGTTTCAGTATTGGGCTCCACTCTTACAAGACACTGCTTGCATGGAAAGCTGCTGTGAGACATCTGCTGTGATACAGATAAGGTGTCAAAATAACATAGATGTAGATATTTCCACTCAGCCATGAATACTGTACTTCTGTGGTCAATTTGCACATCTTCTAAATAAGAGTGCCATATCAAATTGCACTATCTTGCTGAAAATATACTCCTACAGGACTAGCAGCTCTTTGCAATACTTGTAACAATGGATAATTATTTAATTGATTTTCCCACTTTGGTGGGGTTTGCAGACAACAATGTCAGTCACAATGCATTCAGAAGAAAAAATCATAAGGAGGATGATAAGCTGTAAGAAGGGTAAACTTATAGTCAGATTAGGGTTCCTGAGCATTTACATGAGTCTAGTTTGCTGAGAAACAGAAATTTGCTTCTTTGTTTTTAAGATGTGTTGGACACTGCCATACTTTTGTTTCACTTATGTTTCATCCATTTTTCTCCCTGGATGTGTGAGAAAACTTATGGTGACCTGATAAATAAAATAATGATGCATTGATCTCCTATAATTGCTTGTCTTTTGAGAGTGTTACAAATCTTGCTATTTTTCTCTTCAGTGAAATTATGCTGAATTGTAATGTGTTTTGCTGAGATGAGGCTGTATTATATGTACTGACAGAAGGGGTAGTATCTACCTGGATCAGAATAATATTCAAGGTGGAAGGTTGTGTTCAAATGAACCTATATAACTGTCTAACTCTATTAACATTCTCCTGCAGCAACATGATTGTTCTAATGAGAAATGGAAACATTATTTTAAATTGTATGTAAAATATATTGCAAGTTATCATTATTATCCAGATTAATGCTTTCCTACTCTGTAAAATAAGCTGAACCATATTCCAGGCAAGTTAATGCTTTTATATCCTGTAAAATGAATTGAGTCCTTCTCCTCTTGTTCTAAATCCAGTAGATGCAGCAAGAAGCTAAATCATTTTCTGACTTTTGCAGGTTGGTAGTAGCTCCTGAAGATTTGGAAAACATTAAGAAAGGGACATCTGGGCCTTGAAGTTCCTAGTAACCAGTTTCAGATGTATAAGTGGTTGCCAAGAGATTTGCGAAGTTTGCAAGAGTTAACAAGAGTTTACACTCTTAATAACCCCTATTTTTTTCTTTTTAATTTGACTGTTTTTGTTAACTTTCCAAACTCCTGATTGCCAAGTATGAAATTGATTAGTGACCTGGCCTTACAAGTTTATGCCCTTAAGACAGCATTTCCAGTAACACAAGTCTTCTAGTACTTGCTAGCAAGCCTCACTGATAACTTTATGTTAATTTTAATGAAGTCTAAAGCCACAAATCCAAAATTCTTTGCTTCTGTATTATTTTAGATCTGAATCTCCTTGAGATTATTTTTTTCCCTTTGCTGTCTTTGGCAGATGAGCTAATATCCTTAGAAGCAAGCAAAGCACATAATTACTCGGATGAAAAGCAAGCTCTTTGGGAGAATTCTCAGCTAAACCCACCCCTTAGAGGAAGATAGGAAGGGCACTGGCAATTAGATTAGCTGCACTTCAGACATGAACAAACACATTTATCAGATAATTAGTAGATACTTTTCTGTGTATTTCTGGCAAGAAGATCCAAAAGCAGTGCTAAGACAGGTAAGCTCATCTGCTGAGAAAAGCCCTGTGGCTGCAACAGACTGCTAACTTGAGAGGGAGAAATGTCCTGTATTGTAACTTCTTGCATGCTTCAGACACCCAGTGTTCTTTGTTGTGTCTTCAGCCAGTGTCACCCATTCTTCTCCCATAAAGTGGAAGGCAAGAACTGTCCCATCCAGAGAAAAAGCAGCCCCCTGTGAACTGTCTGCCTCTCACAGGGCAGAAACCCCACCTTAAAAACCTGACTGAGGTATTTTGGGCAGAGTGAGGTGAGGTAGCAGAGATGTTGAGCAGAATTATCCAGAAATATTTTCTAATTCCAATTTCTTCTTGGAAATGCGAACTGGGTACACTATCTAATAACAGGCTCAACACTTTTGTTTTGGCAGATGCTGGTTCATCAGCGAATTTACTACTGAGATGGATGGCTCCAAAAAGAGTGTAGGGATCTCTGGAGGCCCACAGATTTCTCTCTGGACCACAGGGAACCTTTAGAAGCAAGTTCTGTAATGTTTTTTTAAGGAGAGAGGAGAGCTATTTAGTTCCTAATAATGGGAATGTTCTGACAATCAGAGTAGATAATGAAAGAGATGTTGTGTACTCTTTACCAATAATTGAAAGTATAAAATATACTGCAAAGTCCTTGCAATTTCTGTGTTCATACAGGTACATAAATGTACATATACATATGCATTTATCTATATATAAAGAATACATATGAAAATGTCTAGTCACCTACTTTCATAAATTAGAGAATGATCCTTTTAATGATCAAAAATGCTAAAGTATTGCACTAGTAAGTGACAGAACGAATTGATGTTTTCATAAAGCATTCCAGTCAATATTATTGTGATTAATTTTCTTTTTCAAAATGCAAAGCCCTAGTGATATGTCAAGGAACAAGTTTATGAACAAGTTTATATAACATATGGAAATGTTCTTCCCACAGTGAGTTATATGCTTGTAAAAATTTATTAAAAACATTTCTCAATGATCAAAATAATAAACCATAATCTTCTGAAAACTTTAACATAGTCTCCAACCTTACTGGCTTTTTCCTCTGAACCTGTCTGCATCTGCATATATATTTGCAAACATTCACATTATATAATATATAGAATACATGATTATCTAATAACATACAGCTATAAGGTGTTTTTTGACATATGACATTAAACACATTTTTCCCCTAAGTACAGGTACAATATTTTTTAAAAGGTTCCAATAATAATTTTTGGTTTTATTCTAATTCAGAATAAACACTGTGTTTAAAGGGTAAGCATTTTAAAAATAATGGTGACACCTTATTCCCAACTAGTTTTGTAATATACACACAACATACTATGTATAGTGTATTGTGATGGAAAGGACTATGTCACGTATTAATCTGCAAACTGTCCTCCAAACTGACATAGAAATATATTTATTCATTTGACAAGATTTTAGAGTATCTCAGCATGTCTGATTTTAATCTTCTGTTGTATGAAAATTACCAATCACAAGTTGCACAAAAATGAAGGACGGTTGTAATTTTGGCACTGCTGCCAAGAATAATTTCCTCCAGAAAGCAACTTTCAAAAGTCTTTGTTTCCTAAGTTGAGCATTAAACAAAACTTTGTAGTTCTCAAGCACTAGAATCTATCCCATGTGTGCTGCTGTGGTTTCAACAGCTGTATAGGAAACATAATAAAACTATTTTGCTCACAGGGAAGTTAAATTCGTTAATGTTTGTAAGACATTCTGAGAGCCACACACAGAAGGTGGTATGTAAGCGTCCGTGTATGGAAGCAATGCATATTACTCTAGTTGTGTGGCTTTATATATAATATAACAGAGAACTACTTTACTCAGACCAGTCAAAGAAATAAGGATTATCTAGAATGTCTTCTGTGGAAAGTTTAATGGTGTTGGGAGAGACCCATTAACTTCTTTGCATGCATCTATACAGCAGTTTTAGTGCATAATTTCTTTATTCTGCATTTTTATTTTCATTTTGGAAGTGAGATCACAAGATTTTATAAAACACCTACATCTAAATCTCTATTCAGGGTGGTATTTGTTTTATGTAAAGTTAGCTATCTGAAAGCTAGACACCTAAATGCACTAGTCATTTATATTTTCTCTATAATCAGCAGAGAGAAACATTCATTTCCTGAGGGCAGTTCTTCCTTGGTATATATCAAAACTAGGTGGGATGAAACACCCTCTGGAGATGTCTATCTGCATCCATTAACCCTAGAGGGAGCCTATTTTAGATTAGCTTTATCTATCTAGAAGTTAAAGATCTAATGGAGCTAAGACTCTCCCTTACTGCTCCATTAATGAAAGATGCTGCCAACCCCCGCAACAATTTAAAAAAAAAAAAAAGGGGAATGATACCCTACCCTTGCTAAAATCAATGACTTGACAAACTCCATCAAGCCCAGAACTTCTTTTGCCAGGTTCAATTCTGTTTATGTGTGTGCAAAATACCCAACTTCAATCTAGTCTTTTTCCCCCTTGAATAAAGGCTGTGATTGTATAAAGGTATTTACCATCACAGCAAGCTTCTGCAGCTGCAACATACTAATTCTAGGAAGAGCTATAATCTATGTAATGTTTGACTTTATGAAAATGTTTATTTACTGCATTTAGTTCTTTGGTTATAGAGTTGAAGCAAATTCCTAAATATTTCATGCCTTTTTTCAGATATTTAAAGTACTGATAATATTGCAGAGGAAGGCAAGAGTAGAAATGGTAGGCAAGTAGAGATAACTACAGCTATTTCTAAGCAGAGACTGGGCATGAGTAGAAGATGGCACCTGCTCTGCTTGAATAAAAAAATGAATGTTACCACCCTATGTATGAGAAACAGTAAGTTATTTGTTCCTTGTCTTGCAGCTGACAAATTTAGTTGTGTCTGTGCTACTGAGGAACTTTGGGCAGGTCCACAGACCAGTGGAAACTGCTTTGCTTTCTCCATCTGTGAAGGGTGTTGGTGATGGTGAGTGGGAGCAGACAGCCTTGACTGACTTAAGGATGTCACAGACAATGGTTGGACAAAGAGCAGGAGTTAATAGAATTTTACAGTAGTGGCTTCTCTATCTCATTTCTAGAGAAATGTTTATGCCTTTACACATTTAACCAGCATAGATCACTTCTTATATTGAAAGATATCTCTAAAATGGGAAATACTATTGAAACACAGTAAATAATATCAGATGAAGCATAAATTAATAATAAGTTTAGAGAAGAAATTCACGGAAGTTATTGAGCAGGCAGTAAATACCAACCTCAAGAAAATATGGCACAGGAAGAGGTACACCCACTATTTCCAAAGAAAGAAATTATCCAGTAATGTGCACTGATTTTGATAGCTCATTAGCTCTGCAATAGGTGTCAAGATCTGTACAGTTTTGAACACAGAAAAATGCAGACTTCATTTACTTCCATGATTTTCTCTCGAATAAAAATAAAAGAACAATAAAAAAAGCAGGTAATAAATTCTTAGTTTTGCAGCCTGACCACACCGTTTGTTCCTGGCTCCTCATTCCCTTTCTTCAGCCCCAGGATGACTCATCGAAAATATTTGGAAAATGCACCCATCATCCTCTAACACATCAATTATGCAATATACAATTATCCTTAGTCAGTCAGTGAATCCTTTAATCAGTGATTTAGAGGTTTCTTGACCCTGCTGTTTTGGTGAGTTTTTGAATAGAGAGCAGCATGTCATAGCATCCAGGGAAGCCTTGATGAAACTGTAGGTAGCTGCTCATAAAAGGTATACATGTATTTGTGACACAAGCATCTAGTCCTATAGCAACAGGTACTGGATGCCCTGAGAAGCGGTGGTACCAGTTCCATCTATCCTTAAGCAAGCTGAAGTTCATAACCACTCTGTATATTTTAGATTTATACTTCCTAAAGCAATAAAAACTCTAAGATAGTAAGAGATTTTATTGCTACAGGAAGTATAAATCATTACCATCATTAAGATAGTAAATGTGACAAACACATTAAGAGCAAACTTAGTTCCTGAAAGGAAATATAGAGCAGACATACAGTTACTGTAATTTCTATAGGATTTTTGTTATGTAGGAAAAACTAATTTTTACTATTTGCAACTGTTGGGAAATCTCAGTAGCAGGGAGTTCATATTGTGGTTTTTTTGAGCTGATTTCCCCCTTTTTTTATCAAAGTGGACCTGTCCTGTCTTTAAGCAATACCCATGATAACTCTCAATTTTGGTGGTGGTATTTACTTTCCATCCTCCTCCTAAGCTAGATGCTCTGAGAAATCCAGGGTAGTTATGAGAGTCCCTTTTTTTTTCTTCTTTTGTGTGGACCTTGTGAGGCTCTCTAACAGCCTATGCTCCTCAGCAGCAGATTGCACGGGGTCAGGAGGGTCAGGATGATTTGCGAGCTCTTCCTTGTGTGACAAGTTAGTTTTAGCCACAAATACACTCAAATACAGTATTACGCCTTGATGGCTTTCCAAAGTTGTTCTGCCCCCACACCCTGAAGAAGATGGATTGCTCATGATCTGTGTGTAAGATGCTGCTGCTGTAGTCTGTCTGTGAGCTCTAGCTCACATATCTCACCTCTGGGCAACAGCACTGTGTAATTGATGTTCAGTATGCCTCAAGGGGTTAAAAGATTAATGCACCACAAAGGTATCCTGTAAGCTGCAGTTTTGAGGAGATAGACTCCAATCCGCAGTATTAGGTTTCATTAGGAGGTTAAGAAAAAGTTGCACCAGAATGTATAATCGGCCAGCAACTGTAAGTAGTTGAATGGAATCATAACTCTCTGAAGGCTTTTGTTGTTTGGGTATATGATTTCACAATAATAACAATGAGTAGGATTGTATTCGACAGCAACATTTTCTTCAATAAGGTAATGAATCAGTATACAGCAATGGTTATTATTTTAAGAATTTCAAAGCTATTCATGTAATTGAATGAATTTGTAAACACAACAGAATCCTGAGGCCCTGATTTCCCTGCTTAGGTTATAGTGAGTTATATGGAGCCTTATGACTTCAGTAAGAAGTTTGAAATGTCCAGAGCAGAAAAAAATCAGCTCCAAGAGCATATATACTTGTATACGCACATACACAACATATATAAAAATATGTACATATCCTCTTGCTCTTATTTCTAATTTTTTTCTGTAAATGAATAGCTCGGCGAACATTCTGTCAAGGACACTCATAGTAGGCAGACAAAGTGTTACTGCGGTGATTGTATGGAGAGCTGAGTAACATTAAACTTTGAATGTGAATGGAATTTTTGCCAGTAACAAGCTTAGATTTCATATCTGATTCAGGCTTAACAATAGCAGTATAAGGCAAAAGAGAAAAAAACCCTTTTATGTATATTCTGTTTAAATTAAGTGTTCTACTTTTTAAATTAGATGTGTAGAAGTTATTTCACTGAAGTTGGAAATTAAGTTCATTGAAAGCATTTGGCCATTAGCATAAATATCATAGAGGATGATACAAAAAAACCCGTTAAGAAATGGCATGACCTGAATAAGCCATTAATATTAAAGCTGCAGTTTGGCAGATAGTTAAACAATAGTGGACATCACCCTTCTGGCCTGTCTCACTGGAGAAGCCTTCAGTAGAAAAAGTGGTTTTGGTCTCATCTGAATCCAGACTCAATTCTAACTATTTGTATATAACAATAATGCGGTCGTATCCAGTGTAATACGTTCAGCGTTCTCAGGGAAGTTCAAAAGGCTGGTTTAGCGTAGGTGTCCCTGGCCTCTAGCCTAAGAAATTGAAGCAAAGAGTGTTTCACATGCTGGATTAGACCCCTCTGATTCGTTCCCAGATTGCCCAATAGGTCTGTGCAACTCTGCTTCTGCTACTGATCTGCCGATATAATCCTCACTTATGTCAATGTTTGGTCTGGTTGTAGGCTGTTAACTGCTCGTACAATCCAAGGATTTGGGGAAAATTTGTTAGTTTGAACTGCAAGGAGTTCAATTCCTTTTACTATTTACCAGAACTTAACAAAGCTGGTACAAAAATGAGCAATCCACGTGTGCATAAGAAAAATGAAGATAACAATTAGAGATTAAAAAGTGCCATGTTTGTAGTGAATCACTGGGGACACTTTTTTTCCTGTTTTTTGTACAAGACTGTGGGATGAGACCACATTTCCCTCTTCTTGAAATGCCTTGAATATCTTGTTTAAAAATTCTTCTGAATGAGTGAATGAAATTCAAGAGCTTAGAGGAATGGAGTAGAAACCTCAAGAAAAAAATAATTCAGTTGGAAACAGAAGCAAAGAACAGAAAATGTGGAAAAGTATGGAGACTGAAGTATATAAAAGAGACAGCTAGAAAAATAAAACCCCCAGCATATGGTGACATATGCAGTGCTTAGCATATCTATTTTTGTTGAAATTTTCCTAAATGATAGAAGTTTTCATGTATCTAGAATGTATTTATTTTTGTGAATGTGTAAGTTAATCACAGAAATATTCTGGTTTGGAGGTTAGAGAGAGATTGCCATTACCCATATAAGTATGATGTCACCCCTCAAGCTGACTCAGCTTCCACATCGGGGCTGTGAGAATCCAACTTTCAAGCCTCCATACATCGCGAAGTTCACAAATCTTCAAACATCACATGGTTTGACCATGCCAAAACCAAGATGTGCTGCTTCTTGGAAATGAGGCAGCGATCATGTAACAAGTTGCTGGCAATAATGGTGATTACACAGTAAGTTAATTACACAATTATCAGGAGATAAAATGCCAGTGGTAATGTGAATCACATCACCACTATAATACCAAGGGATATTGCAAGCTGGAGTTGACAGGTGTTAACACTAAAAAGGCACCAGAATAAAAGAGTCTGAGAGGACAAACTGTGGGTATACCACAAAGAGGTGAGAATCATAACATGAGAACAAAGGAGAGTCTCTGTGAGACCACAAGTATTTGCCAGTCTTGTCTCACTGTTTGCAAAACATATTTTAAAGGCATCATTTGGTTTGAATGACAGGCTACAAACTACAGACAATGCAAAAAAAAAAAGTCAACCTTGACATTATTGGTTAGTGCCTGACTTTTTCAAGCCTATTTTTAAAATCTTATCTT
>WEKY01031821.1:0-60724 GCA_013390045.1 Picathartes gymnocephalus | reverse complement strand
TCAAGATGGATTTCTGATTCTTTTTGAAAGGTTTTTTTAGTAAATACATTTAGACTAGGGACGTGCCCAAACCACTTAGAAGGATAAATATTCTTCGTGCCAGGGTTTGTTTTGGAAGCAGGAAAAAAGGTGCTGTTCTGAGGTTGGATGTCTGGGCTTGCTTTTGATGAAAGAGGGATGACAAAGAAGTAAGGCGACAAGAAAGTTTTAATTAAATGTGACATTTTAAGGATGCTCTGAAGGGTTAGATCTTATTCAATGACTCAGCAACCTGAAATGGCCGAAGTGTAGTAAGTAAGGAGGAAAGCAACCTTGATGTTATTATCCCCTGCTTCCTGAGGGATAACCAGGAGTGATGAAGCCTCTCTGTTAGGATTAGAAGCAGTTTTACCTCCAGCAATCTAATGTGATTCTCCTGATGTTACACAGCGCTTTACTTAACCTCAAAGCATGGAGCAGTATATCCCAATTGATACAGAACAGTACCACCAGGTAGGTTTACTAGTTCTCTTATCTTTCTAGTTAGTGTAATTGGATAAGGCAGCTTTCCCCCAGGAAAAGTGGTACCAAGGAAAAAGAGGGCAAATGAAAGCATAGTGGATTTTTTTGAACAGTTCCATAGCAGCATGCAGTTCCATTTGCTTATGCTAGCTTTGAGTTTGCCCCAGTTTATCCACTTAGAAGAAATTAATTATTGCCAGTGGAAATCACATTGGTTTTACATTATATGTAAAAATGGAGCTGTTGTGGATGCTCCAGCAGAGCTTCTTTAAAAATACTTATGCAGGCCCACAATGGATTCTTTTTGCCCCAGTGCAGCCTGGCAGGCTAACATGTTTAAAGGATGTAAAATACTTAGGTTTCTGTTTATATTTTCAGGAAGTTTTTTCACTTCCCCTCATCTCAGATGAGTGTCATGAATATTATTTCTAACTTATTGCAGGATGACCCTGGTTCAGTCTTTCATTATTGCAGCATTTTCAGTCTACAAAAATAAATACTTACTGATCCTTTTAGCTTTTTTTCTTTTTCCCCTGCACTCTTTCTGTAAATACAGAGAAGATTTGAAGTTTTTTGTGTTTTTAATGTTTTTGACAGCAAATCTTTTAGCTGTATTGGTGTTGTTCAGATGCAAAGCAATAGAAATTACTGAAATCTCAAAAATGTAGGTGAGGTAAATTGTTTTCCATGCAACTCTAAGTTCAATATCTGTTATCACTGTCTCATGAATAAAGCTGTGTGTGCTCATTTGTGGTCCCTGCTTAAAAGCATGTCTGTCTCATAAAATGCAGAAGCCAAGAAATTTCAGTTCAGTAAAGGATAAAAGCATAGCAGATTTAGAAGAAGTACGGAATGGATTCCTGTAACTACCTAAAATGAGGCTTTTCATATATCTTTTTTTTTTTAATAAGTATGGCATGAAGTGTCCCTAGTTTCTGTACGAGGCTATTTGGTGTGAGGAGAAAAGCTTTGAAGGGTTTTAATTTGGGATATAATCCTTAGTTGGTGGGATGGGGGTGGTTTTTTTGTTTATTGTGGGATTTTTTTGCAGTGAGGTGTTGTTGGTTTGGGTTGGGGTTTTTTTCTTATGTTTAGACATTTTATTATCTTGTTTGCATTTCCTGTTTGCCTGGCAGGTTTTTAGTTGGGTTGAGTTTTGGTGGTTTTGTTTGGGGTGATTTTAATTTGTATAACACAAAGTGAGCCCTCTTATACAACTCTCATCAGTGTACTCTGGCAATCTAGAAAGTGGCCAAATATTGCTTAAACATCAAATCCTGTTGTGTACTTGTTTTGATTTTATATTGTCACCTACCCTAAACTAAATAAATTAAATAATACAAATCTGTATTTCAAAATCCATGTAAAGTATCACCATAGGAATCTCTATATCTCTGGATTTTAAGATTCTCTCACAGTTGGGTTTTGAGTACGGATTTTAGAGAGACACAATTGTGCTTCTTTTCCTTTAAGATGCTTGCTGGTTACTTGTTCCATAGATCTTCTCAGCAGTCTACTGGAGACTACCTGGATAATGTGGAATTTCATGCCTGTGTGCAATTAGGCTACGTGGTTTGCTGAAAAGAAGACATTAAGAGAATAAAATATGAAAAAAAAAATCCAGTAGGCATGAGCTATCTGCTCTAACCAAAGCAAAATGGTTTGTCTGAAGTTTTTGTAAGAAGCAGCAAGCGAGGTGAGAGTCTAGATATGCGGAATTTCTAAAGGACGGTATTTACTTCTTTGACATGACAGCTGAGTGATTTGTGCTCACAGTCAGGATATAGGAGGCACAAATTCTTTTCTTCCGCAGAGGATTTCAACTTATATCTCTCATAATCATAAGGACAAAGTTTCCGATGGGAGAAGAGTGGGCTTCTGGGCCCCGGGGTTACAGCCCATGTTCCATTATGTGTTTGAAGAGCCCATCCAAAGTGAAATGGTCAGAGAGGCTAGCTGGGCCTTCAGTACCCAGAATAATCCTTTCTTAGTAGTAACAGAATCCCTGGGCCTTGGTCATGTGAGGTGGTGGTGTTAAGTAAAGAAGAAAACAGGGTTTAAATCCACCACATCCTGAACAATCGCTTTAATTGCTATGTGTAGGTTATGATGTGTGTAGGGATTTCAAGCGGTAAGTCTCTCCAACTAAACAGTGCCACAACAATTGTTTTAATAATTACAGAAAAAATTCTTCCCGGTACTGCAGGCCCTCATCAAGTATCTGCTTTTGTTGCAAGGGTTTATCACATAAAGGCACAGCACTTTACCCATTTGCTCTACCACTGTGCTAAGGAGAAGTGGTTTTTAGTCCAGATAGAGGTGAAGCAATTTAATTCAGGAATTTGATGGTATCAGCAGCTCTCTGGATGAAAAGCTGGTGACCTTGGCTTGCAGAAACAACTACTGGTAAGAGTTATGTAGAAGTCCTGCCCTAAGTGTCTTAAAGTACTGTGTAACCTGATAGTTGAAATCCTGCAGAAGCCTGCCTATTCTTAGGGTTTTGCCCATTCTACCTGGAATAACTCTAGTGACAGTGAGGGACTTCCCAAAAAGGTGAAATCGAGGCTTTACTTTCAATTACACATTCTGTTATATAGCCTTAAACATATCTGTATTCATTGACCAGAATTGGTAAATTCAATAATACAATTGTTATGAATTCTAAGTCCTTCTTTCAATATTATATGACAGAGAAAATCATGGAATACTAAGTAAACGTCTACCCACAGTGTGCCTGCATTGGACTGGTTGGATTTTTGTTCCCTGTAATTTAGAATGCTGTGGGTATATGCTAGCTTAGTTCAATTTATAAGAGCTATTCTGTAGTTTGTTTAAATTGCCATAATTTATAGTATATCTCTCAGGGACCCATTTCTGTCAAACCACCTTGGAAAACCAAGTAGAACTCTGGATTTGGAAGTTATGCTATGAAAACAATAAAATCTAGAAAGCTGGAGTGCCCCTGGGCTGGTGTTTAAAATGAATGTGTAAAGAAACATGGCCTTCTATTACTAATGGCAAAGTGAAATAAAAAGTGATCTTTGCCAGACAGCAGTTCCTCCTTCTCCGTCCTCCTCTGTCTGCTTCCTCAGGGCCTTGCTGTCTGTCTTTATGTGAAATTTTCCCTGGTCTAGTTTGTCCAGGCTTACTAAACATCATAGGGACATGCTGTTTGAACATCGCCTCACTAGAAGTAGTCAGGTTTCTGATTTGCAGAATTGCTAATCCTCTTTACTTCAGCTGAGGGAAAGTGGTCACAGCCTGTCTTTTAAAACAGTTGCCCTACTAATTTTATCATCCATCGTGTGATCAACGTTCTGTGTTGTATGGTTTTGTCTAATCTATTTTTCATAACAGTACTGGTAACAATTCCCTTTGCAGGGGTATCTATTAAAAATGAAACAATGGTATCACTCCACCGAAACAGCATTATGTGCTGTAGTCTTCCTTTGTGAAAGGAGAAGACACTTTACAAAAAGCAGTAGTTCCTAACTCTGCAGCAGGATATGCATGTGTGAATCCACAAGCCTGTGCCAGCTCCCATTAACAGCAAAAAGATAGTAACCCAAGGCTGTGGGTACTTTACATATTCTGCAGCGAGAGGAGTTTCTATTTCTGTTGTACTCCCAGGTATAAAAAAAAATTTTGCATGTGAAGAAAGCTGTCCTTTAGCTCACAAAAACATGTAAAACATCTCAATGTATATATGACTACAAAGCAATCGCATATGTTATATTCTGAATTGTTCCTCAGCACTAATGTGGTCTGCAAAGCACCATTGTTTGTTATTTTTTTGACAAACAGCCGGATTGGGTTCTAGAATAGGTGACAGAAGAGGATGGCTTGAGGTTTGCAGCCCCCTGAAACTTCCTGCCACCTCAAAGAACTTTTATGGTACATTTCATCATCATTCTCCAATGAAATCTTCAAATCTGTCTTTCGGTGGTAGACTTGGAGACCTTCCCAAGAATTTGTAAATGGAAATAAATAGGAATTGATCTGCCAGGCTCTTCCATGGAAGCTGATATAAAGACTTTACTCCAAATCACAGCATAGGCAAGGGAATATGGATATAGGTAATTGTCTTATTGAATACATTAAGAGTGAGGTAAACACAGGAGTTCACAGTGAAACTGTGGCTGAAACTTTGTTCCACTGGGAAGGGCGGGTGCCCACGGGTAGGAGGCTGAAGCACGTCATAAGTCTGTTTAAGGCTTTATACCTGTCTGTCCTTTGAAGAAAAAGGCATTCTTGGGGCAGCGAGACCTTTCAAGGAGGAGTTGGGATAAGGCATATTGATGATGCCAGTCCTGGGAGGCACTCCCAAGGCATTTAAAGGAATTGTAACCACAATTTTATCTTGCCACTAAAACCTCAGGTGCTTGGGTGCTTTAAGTGCCAAGTGGAAAAAATAGAAGCTAATTGGAAAAAGTGTTTCTCACTGGAAGAAACTTTGGAAAAAATCGCTTTAAACAGAAGTTTTTACTGAATTTCTGGGGCTGTCCTTGTTTTTCAAACAGGTAAATCTTGAAAATAGGGCTGGGTTGTGCCTTTGTTTTCATTTTGTTTGTTAGTTGTGGGTTTGTTGGGATTTTTTTTATGCTTCAAATACTCTACTAGTTCCTGGTGTTTGCAAACATTAGAGATGCATCAAGATACAAGGCTTACTCTTTGCCACTCTTTATTTGACATCCCTGGATTTTAACATTGATTATTTTTGGCTCTAGGAAGGACCGTGGTACTGAGAATAAGAGGATTTCCTTTTTCCCTTTCCTGCTCTGTCTCACCTTTTGTTGCTTACTTTGGGAAGCGTGGTAT
This sequence comes from Picathartes gymnocephalus, assembly GCA_013390045.1. Lineage (NCBI taxonomy): Eukaryota > Metazoa > Chordata > Aves > Passeriformes > Picathartidae > Picathartes > Picathartes gymnocephalus. The sequence continues at coordinate 55,405 of WEKY01031821.1, read as the reverse complement.
TTTGACAATCCTTATGTGTGTGCAAGTCACCTTATTCCATACTATTTGACATTGCTCATCTGCCTTCATACAAAATAACAAAGAATGAAAGCTGCACTAATTCAGATGTCAAGTTAAGGCTGAAAAATTTCGCTAATCGCTGTGCTGCCCGGGGTGCTGTAACTGCGCTGGTGGAAGGCAATCTCTCTGGGGACCTTCTCTGATCCCCAGAGCCCTATCGCAGCCACAGCCAGCAGAGCCGATAGCAGCGTGAAGAGCAGGTGACCACAGCAAGAAGGAAAGCGGGGAGGACTCAGCAGCTCTGCATAGCAACTAAGATTTATTTAGCTGATGGGGAGAGACTGAGTCAGGCCACCAGGAGTTTCACATAGAAGGATTGAACCTCCTATGCTCTGCTCCGAGAGACCCCCAAACACAGGTGACAGGGGGTTTTCTACCCCTCAGACCCCAGGGGTGGAGGCACAAACATGACCAATTGGGAAAGCCCAAGGGTGTGGTCCCGGGGTGAGGGACAGGTTACACAGCAAAGGGGAGAACAGGGGAGGGGGGTTACAGCTGTGAGGGCCAATGCATAGCCAAATGACAGAGACCCTTCTAGAACTTGGGGCAGGGGTGAAAGGAGAATGACAGGGGAGAGAGAGGGATTCTCTCGCTCGACCAGGGGAGGGGACAGATAATTGACAGGGAGAGCACACAGGGTCCAAACAAGGGTACATGGAACAAACCAAAATACAATTAACCAATAAAAACTGCTGCATCAGAAAAAGACTAATTTTCTATTGTCAGGTTAAAGTCACTGGATTTTTGGTCATCCCTTGTACTAATGCTAAATATTTGCCTGTGTTTCTTGAAGCTTTACAAAGCACTGACCTTAGACTTTTTCTGCAGTTGGATGTCTTAAAGGCTTAGAAGTGCAGGCTACTTTCATAAGTGATAGACACTATGTTCTTCAAATTGAAGGATGTGTTTTTCCTCTTGGTTTTGCATTTGGCCCATGCATCTCATCAGAGAATATTGATGGACACCAGAAGTTGGAGACAGTCATATCATATTTTCTGTATATACATACATATTTGTCTGCATGGGTGCTGCTTACAGATCAAATAGGAAAATGCATGCATCCAATTGCTAGGAAAAAAAATCTCCAGTGTATTCACTACATTGCAATTACAAAATAAGTTGTTATCAAAAGCAGCAAGGGGGAGAGAATGAAAGAAAAATACTGGCTAACTAACAGTCCCTTAATATATATCAATCTGAAATTCCCCTGCTCACAAAGGAAGATAATTGATTGAATAAAACTTGAGAAATGGCAGAATGTGCTTGGCTCTCTCCTCAGTAATTTATAAGTGAAAATCAGGCATGACTCTTGTAAAAGTCAGAAAACTTCACACCTTTCAAAACTGGTGAAATGAGATCAGGGCTATTTGCTAAGCTTAAGCCTCCTATTTTATCCAAATTCTCCATAAATGTACTTACAGACAATGAAATAATGTATTAGAATTATGCAATCTCATGTTAAAATGAATTTTGAAATTATTTACTCCTGACAGCTAGTCATCTGTAATTAAATTTCTGAAAACTGACCTTCTTTATTTTTTCCTGTGGAATGCCTCTTGCAGCACACTAATGGGAGTCAGTGGGAAAGGTAGGCAGTGTCTGGTGCTTTGATCAGGCCAGGCCAATGGCTCAAAGACCACGTAGGCATCTCAACAGCATCCTTGGCAGAGCTTATGTGACTAAGAAAATCCTGCCCTACTCAGTCCTGAGGAAGCCCTTCTGAAAATTCAGCATTTTTTTCTGTTGCACACACAGGATTCAAACAGCAAAGAGGCATCTGGAGTGCCACTTCCATGTGTAGGGACGAGTATTTTACCAGGCAAAATAAGTTTTTTGTAACTCCAGTTCTTCAGATATGCTGCTTAGTCTGTTATGTCCTTCAGATCTTGTAGTGAAATGGAAATAATGATACTGCCTTGTTTTCATGAAGTATTGAACATACCTGAATGAAAATAATACTTTTTATTTATTTTATGTTCTTTGTTTTTGCCTCTATGCTTTCTCACAAACCATATCTGTAGTTCTGCAGACGAGAAGGTGTTATGTGGTACTCTAGTTTCAAGGCATCCCTGCAAGCTATGCCAGCTAAATACGTGGAAAAAGCAAGTCAAAGGGAATGACACTATGTGCAATCCACAGCTAGGAGCTCTTGAAATACACAGTAATCCTGTTTCTCCTCTCTTTCATGTCCAGTAGTGACAGACCAATTCTATTGCTACTTGAGAGATAATACCAATGCGAAACAAGTAAAGAAGACAGAATCCTGTAGTGGAGTCAATACTATTGTTTTGAGGAGTTATTTTGGCAGCATGAAAGAGCTGGAGAAAAAAATCACGTCAGTAAATATATGAAGTGCTGCACCACAGTCTTCAGTGAAGGAATGGTCTTGCTGGTATCTGAAGCAACACATTGAGCACTGGTGATTCAATCCAATAGCAATTAAAAGATTTTAAGAGATCTAGGAAGAAAATGGTAATTTCCATTTCAGGAAAAAGCAAGTGAGCAGACTCAGCAGTTTTACTGCTTCATTCCACATGGTGTTCCTGCACGTGGCACTGCTGTCTTGTGCTGTATAACTGTGCAAAACTACTACTCCAGCTTTGGAAGCTGAGACTGCTTCTTTTCACCCCCTACATAGTTTTGTGCTTGCCAGGGAGAGATACAGTTTTAAGATGTTACTTTAAAGGCAAAGGAAAGATTTGCCTCTGATTGTAAATAGGATTTGTGTCAATTGATTTCTGTTAGTTCACTGGGCATGTTTTTGTTGGACACGTCTCTCCGGTGTCAGAGGTGGGTTTTAAATTTCATTTCAATCCTGTTTTACCATGGTGTGTGTGGTTTAGAACAACTGCTGCTTTCAATTAAGGTTAAGTGTTTAATGTTACTCAAATGGTCCTTGCTGAAAATGTATATTTACCATTTTGGTGTTATGCAAATTTCTTTTTCTGTGACATTGGAAAAAGTCAAGGGAAAAGAAAAGCTGCATTACCTTCTTTTCCTGGCATCTCTTGCAGCCATTACAGTCAAAGCAATCTCAGTAAAAGGTTGCAACTGGCACTAAAGGAGCACTGCATCATTATTATTCCTGGAGTAAGAGAGCAAAAATAGACTCAGACTTAGGCACATTTTGTCTTCTCTCTTCTTTTCTTCACATGCTGAAGCTGCTGCCAAGGCCAGCTGCTGCTTTGTCTGTAACATGCACCAAGTTGATTTTTTCCCCTGTGCCCTTTTAGCTGACACATATGTCAACGCATTGACTATTTGTACTTCAGCAGGTACAGTACAGTGTCACTGTCCTCCTTGCTGTATCTTCTGCTCTCTTCAATTACTCCCACATTGCAGCAACCTGCATCCTCCTCCCTGATATCTAAATGGATTTATTACTTCCCAACTGCAAATCTCACTGTCTCATCACTTACTAACATTTAACATCCTTCTCTATTACCTCAAAGTTGATGTCATCCCTTGCTTTATTCCTTTATTTTTGTTACTTGCAAAGTCCTGTGTTCCCTTTTTTGCTCTCCCCATGCCTTTCACTAGTACTGTTTTAAGGTTTCTGAATTCTTATCTTCGCTATGTCAGCATTGCACCCTCAGCTCTTTGTCAGTGTGTTGTTCTGGGTTCCAAGGTCTCTCCTAGTTGTCCGTGAATCTCTGGCTTATGTGGGTTTGTTAGAAGCAATGACACTGCACATCAGGTCTGAAAGCATGTGGAGAATGTTTGTAATACGAGCCGAGATGCTGGAGTCCTCTAATAGGAGTACAAGTCTTTTTCCGAAACTCATGATCATGAGCTCAGGAGTTTAATTTTCTATGCAGGGTTCCCCCCTGCCCCCCTTTACCTCAACACCTTACAATTTTCCTTCTATTAATCGCTCATCTGTAATTTTCCCTGCAAAATGCTTACTCCTTTATCAAATACTTCTGCTTATAATGCATTCTCCATGTCTGCTGGCATTTTGTTACCCATCAATAGTTTGTATCTCACCTACAGCTCTGCTTTCCTTTTCCACGTTCACTCTCCATTACCTACATACTTTTGTCTCAATATTTTTTTGTAATCAACAGTGGTCTTGCTTTGGGGTCACTGTGGATCAGGAAGTCTTTGTCACTTAATCTTGTTGTTGTAGGCTGCCTCGCCTTCCTTCGAAACCTTTCGTTTTCATAAAGCACTGTTATAATGGGCTCAGAACACAAAACACTTTCAATGGCACACTAATGCACAAAACAAACAATGAGAACTGCAACAAAGAACTTTATTTTCAGCCTTTGTGCTTGTTTGAGCTTGGGATGGAAAACAATTTTCTTTCCTTGCTTTTTGACCTTGGGCAAGAAACTCCTCTTGGCACATCTGGGGTTTTTTATTCTCTGAAATAGAGATGAAGATGCTGAGCATCTTTGCAAAGCACTTTCAGAGCTGCAAAAAAAAAAAAAAAGTTAAAGGGGGTTGATTTTAGTTGATTTTTTTATTCTTATCATGATTGTTATTCTGTGTGTCAGTCAGTGAAACAAGCACAATGTCTATTCTTAGCAAATAATAATGGTGATAGTTGTTTTGACTCATCTGAGGTTTTCTTGAGTGGCTAAGTTGCTAATGGAACTGATGTTCTGAACTCCTACAGACTTCTCAGTTTTTTCACAGCCATGTATTTTTTGCAACTGCTGTACCACCTCCCTTGCTTTCTGCTTATTCTTATGCAAAGTTCTTTATCTTGATGTAGGGTCTGTTTACCTTTTTTGTGGCAAAAGCAAGATCTGGCATCCGTATTGTTTGCTCTTAAATTGCTCTGTTTGATGCACTTATCTGGTAGAATTGGCTCTTTTTTCTTTTATTTTTTTTTTTTTTCCTTTCATTTTATTTTTGTTGTTTGGGTGTTTCTTTTAAGAAATAAATATGTGCCTTTTTCGGCTTATGAGAATACTCTGTCTACAATGCCACACTAAAAGACTGAAAAAGTTGCTTAGCTGTCCACATAGCTGAACATTCCCTGAATATTTGCTGTTTGCACAGTAGGAAAGAAAGCTCTCCCAGATTACTGTTCGCAGATTTCGTCTGGGGGATGGTCTGAATTTGAACAGTGTTGTTCAGTGATATCTGTGCTTGGAAGGATGCCAAGCTCATCCAGGGCAGCACAGGCAGCTCTTCCCATTGTAGGGCTCCCAATTAAACTAATGCTACCAGCTGTGTGTTCTTTTGTCTGCCCTGGACTAGGCTGTGGTATTGTGCTTCCCACTGTATCTCTCCAGCAGAGCCTGTTGTCTCCATATTAATAGTTTGGGCAAGAGAAGGGGGGCTGTGAAACAATTCAGAAAAGAGAGGAGATGTAAAGGAACTTCTGGCAGTGTGAGTTTTGCTGAGAAAGGGGCCTTCTAACCTTGAAAAATGGGTATGTGGAACACAAGTGTAGTCTCTTTTATTTAGATCATGCAGAAGTGTTTTACAAAGGTGTCAAATTATAATCTCCAAAGCATAAGGGAAATCAAGTTCCTAATCCCAAATTAGTCACGCAATAAAGTGATGGCAGAGTTGGCCCAAGAAAATGAGTCTTCAGATTCTCAGTCCAGTGTCAATTCCTCTAGATCTTGTTTCTGAGTGTGGAGGCAATGGGGTGAAATAGGTGAGGGAAAAAATAAATTAAAAAAGAAGATATGGAGGAGGTGACATGAAGATGAAAAACAAATTGTTTTGTCTGGCTGGAGCAGATTCTAAGGAGAGAGGGAGAACATGGGAGGATGAGAGCCAACACTGTGTGACGTTCAGGGCAAGAAAAATCAGGAAGGAAAGTTAGAACCGAGATAGGGTGGAAGGGAAAACTGGGAGACAGTCTGATTTATAGGGAGCAAGGAAAGTGTTGTTTTTGTCAAATGGCATCAAGTTCGGTGTTTTATCCTCTTAACAAGAAAATTACCCTGGTTTATTTTGAGCAGGTTCATAAAATGAGAAATGCTGATGCTCAAGGTTTTAACAGGTTTTGTTGTTGTTTTTCCCCCAGCACTTCTCTGCAGACTTCCAGAGAACACAGAATTAGAGTAAATCCCTGTGATTCTATCAGGATGTTATCTTTTGATAAAATTATATTTAATTTTATATTAAGCTGCTTTAAGACTCAGCCTTTTTGTTTCCATATAATTGCTGCTATGCAGCAATTGTCTGCTCTGCAGCAGGCAAACTAGATATTAAAAGGGTATCAGACTGTATGTGCTGCTTAGTAACTCCTCAAACAGTGCTGATTAAGGAAATAAAACATCCAGAAACAGTGCAAGGAAAGAACAAAGTAAGGGATGGAGGAAGTTTTCTTGGTATACTGAGGTAATATGTCCTTCATCATAAATTAGGTAATCAAGTGTAATCTACCAATGATTGCACTTGAAATGGAAAGTTTTTATTTTGCTGAATGGATGAATAGAAATTGCTCACACAACACTTTGAGCAAGGATGCTGGCAGTAGGTGAGATTTGGCTTATGTCAGTGGGAGTTCTGCACGAATGAAATAGAATATTTTGGAGTCATTCTTGGAATCTATGCCTGGGTTTCTTTGCATTTCTTATTTTCCAATAGGCTGCATTACCTTTTCAGACAGACATCCCTGTTGGGATGCCAGGATTCTAGAGGTCAATTTTGTGTTGTGTATCTAGCCTTTTCTTCAGTGAATATAACTGCCTAACCTTAATTTATTTTAACTTCCTTCTTTCCCTGCCCCTTTTAGCACTAATTTCAAACTTTTCTCCAGCAATGCAGCCTGGCACAGCCTCCTCTTTCCAAATCTATCAACACTACAGTCTCTCTTAACACCTCAACCATTGGCACCCTGAAAAACACCCTGTCCCTTTTGGGGAGTACACTCATGTTTACATCCTAGCAGACATGGCAGCTAAAACCACTCTTCAGCTGAAGATTTGTGGCTATGTAACTTCTTTAAAATGATGGGGATGCTTCCAAATGTTTCTTTTAAAAGTTCAAGTAACCTGAAAGGCTGGGAACTGTCATTTCTCTGAGACAAAGCCTGGGTGCAATTGCTGAGTGCCAGGTGAAACCAGATTTTTAAAATATAAGAGAAGTTGTACTGCTGTTTCTCTGCCTGATGTACTAACCTGGCAAGACACGTGTCCTCTTTGTGCCTCTGTGGAATGAAACAGAAGGGCTGCATCTTGGTGTGCAGGAAAAAGCAAATAAATCAGGACATCTGTCCAAAAAAGAGAACTTGTAGAGCCTTCTTTCTGTTTGGTAGCCTTTGCAAGCTGTGCTTCTTTCAAGCCCTCTAACTGAATCCTGCAAGCCACAGCATCAAAATACCTTTCATGTATAAGTCTTGCTTCCTTCCAAACTTGGGAGACTTTTAGTTTATTTTTTCAAGGCTTAGATTAATTATTGCTTTTTAATGTGATGGATTTAATGCTACCATAATTGGCAAAGCTTGTATACAGGAAGATATCTGACCCAGAAAGACACTCAAATGCTTTTCAATATTAAAAATTCCAAGAGTGGTTGTGGTGTTTTGTGCAACAGAGATGCAAATGTGCTTTCTGGTAATAGTTTTAGATATCAGAAGTTTGGATTATTTTTCCCAAACAAAGAAATCCCAAGGCTTAGAAAGCACAGCTGCTGAGGCTCAAACACAAGTTTGTTTTACAGCCAGGACAAACTAAATTCCCTTAAAGGTTAATTACAAGTGAATTTAAAATACTATTAGCAGTCCGAGTTGTGTATAATTTAGTGGTGGGAGGGATATTCTTACTAAGGTTTACAGAAAAGATGTAAATGAAGTGGAATTCTATAACCTTTTCTAAAAAAGGAACAGAGTAGACTTTGTTATCTGCATTGCAGAGGAGAATATTCTGTAAAATCCAGTCAGTAATTTCCCCTTCCCCCCACCTTATCCTTATTTCCTTCTGAAGAGTTTTCAGGATATATTAAAAATGTGCTGTCACTCTTATAGAAATAATTCAGCTCTAAGTCTGAAGTGAACCATTGTGTTATGAAGGAAAAATAATTTGCAAGAAGTGACTAAAAAGATTTATTGAAGATTTGAAGCCAATCTCACTTGATCATGGATCTGATAATCACATTTCATTCTACTTCTTGCATCTGAGATTATGAACAACAAAGAGAAAGACCTGTAGTTTATCTGTTTAAACTCCCTGTCAGTTTTCATGGCTGTTTTCATGTGAATACGTTAACTTTCTGCAATGAACTCATGAGTGGTTTGGGGAGTGTTTAAAGGTGACAGAGACAAAAAAAATTGCATTTTGGGAGGGAGCAGAACACAGTGAAAGAAATGCAGATTTTAACCTTATTTCCTTACCCTTTGCAACAGAGAATTTGCATGCCATGCTCCCTCAGTCTTCATCAGCACCCTGAAAATAAGAAAGGATTTGAGGAGCAGGTATTCTCAAATAAACAAGAAATAATAGCTTATATTTTCAAAGCTACATAGAAGCTGTCTAATGTGCATTTATAGGGGCTCAGGTATTTTGACCCTTGAATCAGCTGTGTATCCTGATTTGGATGTAATGGATTAGTACAAATAGGAATGATGAATTCCTGGACTGCATTAATAAATCCATTAATACTCTCTTCATTGCTAATGTATGGGCAAAACCTGAGACTCCTATGGATTAGAATTTTTTTTCCTGACCTCTGACCAGATTCCTGGCCATTTGCATGGAATGGGGAACAAATCTGAGTATTCTTCCAGGGAACCTGTGATTCATCTGGTGGTGAATTGCACGGGCTCCAAAAGAGAGTAAGAAGATTTAAAAAAAAAAAAAAGTTTCTATGGAAAGACTGTATTCATCTTCAACGGTAACCAAAGGAAAGCAAATTTGGCCCAACTGTTTGGAGATCTCCTAGTGACAAAGTCCTTGCAGCACGTTCAAAACAGAGCAGATGCACAGGGTAACAAATTGTTTATAGTCTCCATCCCAATCCAGAGATATCAGTCAAGAGGGGTTTTCTTCCCCAGATTCACATTCAGATAAACAGCTTTGAGGCATTACTCCATGTGGATAATACGTGGAAAACATCCGGGAGCAGTGAGATGGAAATGATGTCAGCTTTGAAGAGGCCATCCAGGGGAATGACACTGGGGTGTGCGACTCAGGCCCATGGGACCGTGTTTCTGGGAGCAGTGTTTAGATCTAATTTCTGTTCACTCAACATCATCTTAGTCAAACAACACTACAGTTCTGGAAGGAGCCTGATCATTTCTAAATTACAAAAGATGGAAAGGACTGGAGAATACATGTCTGATTATTTAAAGGGATCCTACTCACTCTTTATGCACAGCATTTATCGTTTTCAAAAACATAATGTTAAGAGTTGGTCTGACTTTGTTTAACCAGCAATTTAAGTGGGAGCAAAATTGGACTGCTCATCAGTTTGGCTCATCACTTCGCAGTAGATGAGGATGATATGTTGTGATTTACTATCAGGAAGAACATGGGAGAAATAAGTAAGAAAATTCTCACTGTCATAGCAATAGTTAATTCTCAGTAGTCTCTGTTTTTAACTTGGTCTTATTTATAGAAATCTTTTTTTGTCTGTTTTCTTTCTAAATTACAGCAACTGGTAGTTATTTAAGGACCTACCATTGTTTCCATTTTAGAGGGAACTCATTTTAAGGACACGTTTGTTACCATAGCCATTTAAATTCTGCTTTGCTGGAAGTGCTTGTACAAGCTGATAGCCTAGATGTAAATTATTTATTTCAAATTGAATTGGCTGTGCTCTTTATTTAAAAAAAAAAAAAAAAACCATACTAACCACAAAATTACGTTTTTAATTTTCTTTAGATGCCTGCCAAACTAACAAGAGATTTTACTCTAAAAGATTGGTTTTTTATTACTGGCAGTTGGCCCACCAGCATTGAAAATTCAGAAACTTTACATTTTGAAAAAAGACCTACATAAGCTGGAGAGTTAAACGTAATGCTGAGTACACACCAGTATGTCCTATACATGCTATATAAATAAATATATAAAGTATATATAAAGTTTATATAAATAATATATAAAGTTTATATAAAGTATATATAAAATGGAGAAGCATTTTAAATCATCTTATAGTCTTCATTCTGTTTCTATGCTATGCTTAAAAGAATGTGATCCATTTTATTCCTTTAGCTAGTGAAGATGCAGTTATTTATAACATCTGCTATGTGGTGGTTATAAGAGTGAACTAATATCTGGACAGTTGAAATTTAAATGTAACTTATGGTATGAATCAATATTTTACAAACTCTACTACAGAACTGCTCCTTCTTTGCTAAATTTGCAATGGAGCTATGTACAGGTCCAGTTGAGTTTGGCATTTCTACAGGCATGACTGAGCACTTAGCAGACATAGCAATATTTTTATTTCTCTAGTTGATGGCAAACTAATATTCCTTGATCATGTTCGCAGTAGACTAAATACCAGCTTGGAAATACAACCAACCAAGGAGGTTGTAGTAAATTAAATTGCAACAGGGTTTTGAATGCCAAGATAGCATTCAAGGGTGTACATGTGTATATATATATATGTATGTATGTGAGTGTGGGGGTTTCTTAATACAAATGGGGCAAAACAAAATTTGGATATTTCAGGCTCAAGAAAGGAATGCAACCAGGATTTCAAATATGTTTGAACTATGGTTTTTAGTCCATTAATAAGATACAGATGAAAGTTTTGGAACACTAAGAAAAGGATTTAATAGAGCTTTTGTTACTGAGGGCGGAAAAAGGTTTAAGAAAACTTGTAGACCTCAGTCTTATGCTTTTTACCAATCAACTCTTCTGCTGGACACAACAAAAGTTCTTCTTGGCTGAGAAATATTTGAATATTGTAGATGATATTTTGACATATTGCATAAGCTGTACTTTGTACGTGCATATACTGCAGGAATTACATTTCTGTTCAAAGAATAATCCAGTCAGTCTGACTCTGAGGTGAACTCTCAACTCATGCACTGGTTTTCTAGAAAAAGCTACCTCTGAGATATTGTCCCTTCTGCAGCAGCTAACTCTCTGTGTATTGACTAGTCTCTAAGTGTGCAGGAGTAAGGTCTATTTGAGCAAAATTAAGTGCATATTGCACCAGTCCAGCATGCACAATTCTCATAAGCATATTGTGGAAGAAAGAGACACCCAGGCAACTTCGGTTCTGAGGTTATTGTGACAAATGTGATGCAGTGTCAAGGGAGATGATTTTAATCCTTTATTCAGTTTGTTTGCCAGTATTAACATTTGGTCCTGTGGAGTTGAATGTTCCATGCTGTTTTCTTCCCCTTCATGTTTCAATAACAATTTTCATAAAAAGCATGTCTCCCACTTTGTGGCATTACTGAGAGTGGTTTTTCAGAGTCTGAAAGTGTGCCTAGAAATTTAGACATTTTCAAGCAATTTCTGTAATGCATTTTGACTGGGCTATATTTTTAAAAGCAAGGTTTGAGAGACTGGAGGGTTACACCACATATTTTATTTGAACAAGTGACATCCGAGGCAAAAAACAAATTTTTGTTTAACTAAAAGCAGGCTTTTGCAAAATCTAACATTAATTTTATTCGTATCAATTGTATCAATATCTAACAATATATCAATAGAAACTAGTTTTTGTCTCAAGCAGTAGCATTCTCACTGGGATATACAACCTAGATATTGCAGTTCTTAGTACAGGAAAACCATATATCAAGGAAGAGATTCAGCATCTCCCTAAAAATGTAACTTGACAAGCCTTTTATCTTTGTTGAAAGTGGTGATAAAGGACTGTAACACATAAAAGATGAATAGCTATTAAGACTGTTTTGAAATGTTCCAAATTTTAGAAACTTGTGAGACCCTCACAATTTTCTTGTCCCATTACCAATCATATTTGATACTTTTCTGAAGAAGGATACCTGCAATTATTGAAAAGGTACTACCTTAACTTAAATTCCAGAAGTTGAGCTGTGTTCAGAGCACACTGTAAATATTCCCATTGAGATCAATAGGTATTTGCAAAGTAAAATATTACTCGCTGTGAGTAAGAGCCATAAGATATGAGACAACAGGTCTGGCACTAAAAGGTACTTTTATATTTTTTGGGGAATATATTCTTACATGTGAGTTTCTTGTTTTTGTCTGCACCTGTTGTGTCTGCAGAAGAATCCTGCAAAATAAGTAATTGTAGAGTTTAATATTAGATATTCATATGTAAATACGTATTAGTCTTTACCATCCCATTACTCATTTACATGTGTAAATGCAGGTTAACTGCTTGTGTAACTCTGCCAGTGGCAAACTGAGTATTCAAAAATTTAGACCTGGGTATGTTCTGGGGAATTATGCTACAGGTCTATATTATTTCTTCATTCAAGCTCTCTAGCCTGTTAAAAACACAGTATAAACACTTGACTCTGATTCACAGGGTAACCCTTCAAAATTACAGATCTAATAATTATTATTGCCTTTGATGTTTATTGAGTGCATCAACATTATTCATGATAAACACCTTTTGTATTAATGTGGATGTCACTGCTGTTGTACTTAAGGCTGTCTATTGTAACTAATAGGACCATTAGTTAGTTCTAAGTTGTTATATTTTGCACAGTCAATTTCATTCCTTTCTTAAGGAGGTGGGGAAAGTAAATGTATAGAAACTGTTCACTGAATTTTGGAAATATTTTACTATTTATAAGACTAGCTTTGGGGGTGAAGAGGGTTGTTTGTCTTCTAAAGAAGACAAGTCCATGTGAGGTATATATATAGATATATCTATATGAAGTTTCTTCTTGGATTTAAGAGGTATATGTATATATGGTATATATATACACCATATATACATATACCTCTTAAATCCAAGAAGAAACTTCATTTTTCCTTGGACAAGTTAATGTACATAATGCTATTCAGTTGTCCTCAAAACTTGACAGCAAGTCTGAGCTGTTATTTCAAGTTTTCCCTGTATAATGCAAAGATACTATTATCCATGGACCTGCTGTGGTAGACTTTGAAGAGTGCTTATCTCCTTGGGCAGTCATGTTAATTCCATAGCTGAAGTCAGTTCTTAGTGTTTTTGAGAAGATCCAGTGGTGGGTCTCATTTCTAAGGGAGGATTCATTTCTGGATAGGGTGTGACAGGATAGTCTTCCAGCTTTGAGCAAAGACACTCAAAGTGAACAGACTGGCTTCGTGACTTTGATGACTTTTAAGTCTGGATTACTCAAGATGAGAAATGTACCTATATTTTCCTTGAGGTTTTTCCTTGAAACCTGCCATGTTTCAGCTCCCACTGTCTATGTTTTGACAGCAAAATAGGCCCTGTGCACTGAGCCGCTCTCACTCCCAGTATCTCTTTGTGTTCTTACAGCCTGTGACCTGATGAACCAAGGCATCCTGGCCCTTGTCAGCTCCATCGGGTGCACGTCAGCAGGATCCCTGCAGTCCCTGGCCGATGCCATGCACATCCCTCACCTGTTCATCCAGCGCTCCACGGCAGGGACGCCCAGGAGCGGCTGCGGCCTCACCAGGAGCAGCCGCAACGATGACTACACGCTCTCCGTGCGGCCCCCTGTCTACTTAAATGATGTCATCTTGAGAGTGGTCACAGAATATGCCTGGCAGAAATTCATTATTTTTTATGATAATGACTACGGTAAGTGTTTATATCAGGGTGATTTCTGTCAAATCCATAATGCCTTTGAAAAGTGTCACATTAGAGCTTTATAGTCTTCCAATAGATTATGTTTTGCTTGTGAACATTCATGGTTCTGGCAGCACTTCACAGCACCTCAGAGAAATCTCTTTCTAAAATCCATCAAAGCTTACAGGTTTAATTTATAATGTCTTTGTTAGAGTTAGCTGATAAATGAAGAACTTACGTGTTTTTCTTTTCTGTCCGTGTTTATGAAGCATAAAAGTTTTTAGCAAGCTCTTGTTTTTTTGGAGTGTAAAAACATAAAATGGCAATTCAAGAAGCAACATATAAGATTTGCATTCTGTAGATTTGTTTATTGTGTGGTGAATCTCTTCTGTTTGTTGGCATATTATTTTCTGGCCAGAATCTGAAGCAGTGGTGAATGTAGGTCAGAGGTTTGGCAAGAATGAGGTGCTAGTCATAAATATAAAATATATAGAAAGAAATTCTGGAGAGTGAAGAACTTGAAGAGGAGGGCTTGGACAAGACAACATTCCTTCTGTTTTGAGTTCATTCAGTGTTCCTGCAAGGTGCTGAATTGGTGGTTTTTGTGTGATAGAGTGTGACACAGATGGCAGTGTCACAAGACTGCACCATCCAGCTTGGTGAATCAGCCAATTTTGGTTCAGATTTTTCTACAGCTGACAGAAGAACTGGAAAGATTTCTCCAGTACGGGTGCATTATCTAACAAATTTAATGATCTTTATTTCTGTGGAAAATTGCTTTGCAACCAGACCTGTTTTCTTCAGATGTATCCAATGTTCATAAGTAATCATGACTGGCTTGGATGAGCATTTTAAAACTTATTTTCAAAGTTAAATCTTTAAGTCATAGAAAAGTGCTCACTTCAGCGATTTGCTGTGCATAATATCTGGTTCATTCAGGTCAGGTGTTATTGATTTTTGTTCCCTGCCTACATAATAAATTCTTAAATTAAAAGAATAGAAAATGATGAATAGGAGAATACTTCTTTATAAGAAAACAGCACCTAAAAGCACCAGCCATAGGATAAGGAATACACACAAGGAACACACACGAACACACACACACAAACCCCTACAAAACAAAGAATCCAAAAATCTCACTGCAAAGAATATTTTTGTTCAGAAATTATGAGTCTGTGTGTTTAACTGCCAGGTACCTATGAAGACAACTATAAACTTTTCATTTAAGAGTTATCTTTTTGCATGTACTTTTGACTTTAAAAGCCTCAAGCAAACTTTATAATTAATATATTTGAATAATTATATTCAAAAATACTGGGTTTAAATTATTTAAGTTTCATTATTTTATTTGAGAATACAGTTCAGACACCATTTTATTCTGTCCTTGATATCTGGGTAAGAATTTCATAATGGTGTGACTTACGTAACACACATGCCTGCCTGCAAGGAATCAGTTTCAGAGCAGTAGCTCATTCAGTGACACATCATCCTCAGGTTTGACTTGTGGCAAATGCTAAGTCTCTGTACCAGCCTCTCTGGCATTCTGAATTCAGTAGTCTACAAGTAATGCCATCCTAACCAAGACAGATTGGTTATCTGATTTTTTTACAGATGGTAATCTGATTTTGATTAGTGAGTACCATCACAAACACCAGGAAAAGGTGCAAAAAAACTCCCAACATTCTGCATTTAGTCTATACTAACCATTTATGTGGCTTGGGTATTTTGGGAGGGCTAGGTTGTTTTTTGGGGTGAGGGGTGTGTGTGTGTGCATAGTCTGTTATTAATACCACAGATAAAATGATTTTAAATGCAACCTGATTTTTAAATTAACTGTGACTCTGAGTAGAGCTATTAGCTGTGAAAGGTATGTTTCTTTAAACTGTGTCAAGCTAAATCCTTGATTTCAACTGCCATCTTAGGGCAGCAAGGAATTTCTGTATTCTTCTTTTGCCTCCTAGAGTTTCTTTATAAAATTTTATATTGCTGATTTCCTTGATGGTTTCCTCCTCCATTTTTAATAACTAACAAGAGAGCAGAACTTTCAGATCACCATCTCTAACCTGAGGCCTCTCATTCTTTCCATGACTATCAGAGTTGTCCACTGGCTCTCCATTCCCATGTCTTGCTCCTACTGGAATACCCCTCTAATTCTTTGCTACCCTGTTTCAGGTGAAATAATTGGGTTTGACACTGTGTTTTGCCTGTTCATAATTATTTTACCCAGTTTTTTATCCATGACAGCAGTTTTTTCTCAGGCATATGATGACATTATTTTCTTAGTAGCCCCTAGAGAGCAATCTTGTTATAAATATTAACAAATTATATCCCTTTCTCCCTTTTCCCTGCTATTTTATTGATAAACTGAAAACATTTCTCTTATGTTAGAAGTTCACATTTTCTCTTTGTGGATTCTCTATTGATGGAAGAGGGACTAGCACAGAGGGAGGGACAAAAATTAATGGCATGAAGAGAGGAGCCGAAATCACTTTTTAGTGGATTACGGAGTGGATAAGTCTGAATTCAGTATTCACCATGCTTTGAGCTGCAAGTTGGACAGTGTGATGTCCTGAAATCCCATCCAACTCTAATTATTCCATGGTTCTGTGATGTTTCAGAAAGCCAGTCTTTAGATGGATCTCTATATGTGAAATATTTTTACAAAAGAAAATTATTCCAGCATCAGTTTGGATTTTTTAAACGAGAGCTGGCCCAACAACTCCAGAAGACCCTGTGGAAGGGAACATTGCCATTAGCTTCTGGGCCTGTTTTAGAAAGAAGTCAAGACTGGGCATAATCCATCCGTTTGGTCAGTGGCAGTATAGCTAAGAGTGGTTGCAGTTTTCTCTGGAAGATCCCAGCCCCATTCCTCAGCTTGCCTGAGAGGTTCTGCTGCAGTATGAGATTTATTTATTTTCTCCAATCATACAGACCTAAAATAAAATTCTTGCTAAAAGCTTTGCTCAGTATAACTGCTTGCAGCAGTTAGCATTAGGCATTTTAGTAGAACATTTAGTATTAAACGTTAAAGCAGGTGGGAGTTCGATACCTGCATTAGAATTAATTTCATATTAGGAAGAGATTTTTGATATGTTGTGCACAGCCCTCTGCAAAACTGACACCTGTGCAAGCAGCAATTTCTTGTCCTGGTGGTATTTTTCTCATGTGCAGCAATCATTCCTTCTCAGGGTGTGTATCATAACATGAAGCGCTGTCTCCATAGCAGTCAATGACACTTGAGAAATAATGGGAATATAGATTCTGGTTTGTGTTCATCCTTTTTTTCTCATTGTTTCTATCTTTTTGTAAGTTAGAAGATGCGAAAGCACTGATAGACTGACTGAGTCCAGCAACCAGCAGAATTCCAGTTCTTTTCTTTCCAATAAATTATTTTGTATAGTGACTTAATTTAATTATTTAAAACAAAATTCTTTAGTTGTATTATGGAAATTATTTCCAGTAATAATTTTGCTCTGTGAAAGAAAATGGGCTTTCATATTTAAAATAAATTTTCCTACCGTAAAATTGGGATGTTATCCAAAGTACATACTGTGCTAAACCAGTTGCCTTGCACCTTTGATATAAGTTGTAAACCTTTATGTGTCAATTTATCAAAATCCTGGGATTTTTTAATCATATCAATAGAATTGCTTTTGAATTTTATCTTGAAGTCTATCATAGTCTTTCAATATCAGAGAATTTTTTATAATGGAAATGTTTTCTGCAGAATAATTTCCCCAATGTTAACCGCCTTAAAAATCTCCAATTCTTATTTTGATTATAACTAGATAAGTATATTCAGTTTTACCATTTTAACACTACTCTACTAATATCTAAATGTTAGAAATTTCAAATCTACTTAAGGATGCTTTACTGACAAGGAAAGTTAAGTCTTTGAAGGAAGCAATTCTTTCATTAAGTCATAACCGGCTGGATGTTGAAAAAGTGGGGTAGAAATGCATTTCTGAAATAATTGACAGCTCGGTTTTCAAATTGTATTTCTTTTCCAAGTAATATTGTAGGTAGGCTGACTATTTTAAGACAAAACAACGGGCACCTTGATAATTGTAAAAAAAAAAGTATTTCCCTACTGTTGGCTTAGTTAAGCCAAGTAGACTTTAGAAAAACAATAGTCTTTTGTCAGTGGTAGAGCCTTCCCAGTAACAAGTGTAAGGCCAACATACAGTAGGAATGAATGAGTGGGGATGGGAAAAAGGAGAACATTTTTGAATGAGCAGGATTAGGTGATATTTGCTGTATTTGATTTACTATAGTTGTATCTTTAGTGTATAAACTCAGATGAACTTTTGAAAATCAGAACGAGTCATCTTTGCCCCAATCCTTGCACTCCATGAGCATGATCTGGATGAAACTCCCAGGGCAGTCAGTCCCCTTGTATTCACTGTGTTTTCTGCCTTCTGGTAAAACAAGTTAAGGCCTGTTCAGGACATGAAATCTGATTTTGTTCAAGAAAATTTAATACATGGATATTAAAAGCATTCAAGAACAATTCCGCACTTCTTCAAAGGCCATTAAACAGAGTCTTCTTTTGGACATAAAGAGTAGGCGGCATGAAATGCAGCAAAATTATGCAGTAGACTGATGCCTTTCTCAAACTGCTATTAAAATTACTATCCACACAGTGGGTACAAGCCAAATTTACTTCATTTGAGCAGCCAAATCAGCTCCTACTCGCTTCATTCTTGACTGCTCAGCTCAATCTGTAGGATCACTGTGCAGAGGGTGTTTGTGCATCTCCTTACAAGCAGATGTAGAGACTGGGAAGCTCTTCCACTAAGTCTGAATTCTTCCTTAGGAGCATCAGTACCCTTTCAGTGAAGACATTTCCAGAATGGACGCTATAAATATGTAACTTGTATCTTTAGAAATCACAAAGTTTAGATTTGTAAAAAGAGCCGCTGCCATTTGTAAACATTTTGAGCAATCTTTGCCAAGATATTAATCTTTATGGTTTCAAGTTCAAAGTTAGTAAAATGCAGTTTGAAACAGCAAATCCTACCTGATCCACAGACTGACATCTGACAATGGTCAGCCCCCAAAAACTGACATGGAAAAGATGGACACATTTCACAGCACAAAATAGTAACTTGAGACCAGAATGTGAGCCCAGGTCTTATGAGCAGAGTGATTGAGCTGCAATCCCAGTATATTGTTGGGTTTTATCTCTATGGTGTATCAACAAGGGACAAGCTTTTGCAATTCAGGTTTTACTCTCGAGCAGTTTACAGCTCACTGTATTTTCCAGGAAAAAATGTAGATAATTTTCTGTAGTAGTAAATTCTTTATGAAGAAACCAGTCAATCACTGCAAGAACATAGCTGTGAATTTTGTGCAATTTACAGTGTAGGTATCTCTGCATTTCTAAGATGAAAGACAGAAAGTCTAGCTGTTTGAAAACATTTATTTTTAATGTTTTGTTGCTGCTAAAGTAGACAGAAGGATTCTGCAATTTTCTTCTTGAAAGGCTGAGGGAATAAGATTTTTTTCTGGAGAATTAATTTTATCTTAATCCAAATTCTTTTATAGTGATGACAGTAATATTTTAAATCCCTTCTGTATTTTATATTAAAAGAAAACAATTCTTAAGCCCTCTTCTCTTTACAAATTTCTTGCCTAACCTTGTGTATTTCATCCCAGCATGCTTTTGATATGCAGCCATCACTGGAGATCTATGAAATATGTACTGATTCCAGAACTAAGAAATCTCTCCTTACAGTTCTTTGACCTTCCTACTAATACTGCAGGTATTTGGCAATGGATATTTGCCATTCCCTTAGGTGATAATTTAATTTTAACTTTAGTAAAGTAGAGGAAAAAAGCAAGCATTAAGGCTACGAAGGGGATTTGCTCTGTGAGGCTGAAGGAGGCATTCCCATAGGAAACAGAGGTTGAAGAAGTAATTATCCAGACTTGGCTGGAGCAGAAGGGAGGAGGTTAGCAGTAAGAAATAGTTTAGTGGGCATCTGTCTTGAAAAACTTGCTCCTGGATCTCCCTTCTTGCTCCTTTATCAGGTACAGGGGTTTCAGATTATTTCTGCAGGAAAGGCTGAAGGCAGTGATGTGAGGTACCTGGCCAGTAGAAGGTGTCTGAAGCTCAGTCTGAGAGAGGATTTTGGAGAAAGAGACAAAATAAAGTAGAATCTTTAGGAGAGAGCAGTGACATCTGTATTACTGAGGAGTTCAGCCTAAGTAAATAGATCTGTGAAGCTATGAAGATAAAAAAGCATTATCCCCATTCCTACCCCAGAAAGGCCATGGTTTTCAAATAAATTGAGTGTAATTCTATAGAATTGGAGTGCTGTTCTTTAAAGATCCCAGCAAAACAGGG
Source organism: Picathartes gymnocephalus (assembly GCA_013390045.1). Classification (NCBI taxonomy): domain Eukaryota; kingdom Metazoa; phylum Chordata; class Aves; order Passeriformes; family Picathartidae; genus Picathartes; species Picathartes gymnocephalus. The sequence continues at coordinate 35,400 of WEKY01031821.1, read as the reverse complement.
ATTATACCTGGAACCTGAAAGACTGGGATGCTTGCAGAAAGGCTACCTCCTGCGTTTTAAGAGGGGTGATAGTCTGAGATTATGCCCATCTGTATGTATGGGCCTCAAATCCCCAGCATTTCCTTTAAAACCCATATAGAGTAAGTGATCCTGTGGACACTCTCCTGCACACACATGTTCCAGAAATAAATATGATGACCACTGACATAGATGTGCTTGAAACCATAACATTTTCTAATAGTTTAAAGTTTTAATGCAAGTTTAATAAAGACTCATAAAAGAATCATGCTCTCCTTAATCGATTGCAAATGCTTATAATTACCCCGAGGCTGTTTTCAGCTGCTTGATGACTGTAATATTCTCAAGTCTGTCTCCAGACAGTCTTAAAACTGTTTATTACTCATCTGGCTCTTTGCCAGCTTCCCATACTCATTTGCTTCACTGTGCCTCAATAAACATATAATTAATTCAAGCTTATTACTGAACTTTTTTTTTTTTCCCATTAGTATTTATTACGTCATTCAGATAAGGAAAGGAGCATTAATTTTCACCTGTGTAACTTTAGTGTGCCAGGTGAGAACTTGTGTCACAACTTGCACTTGCTGATTGTCATTTCCACTACAAATTGAGTATATATTTTGGACGACCCTAAAATGATTCAACTTCTGAATTATTCTGTAAAATTTCTCTAGTACAAAAGTGGACATGCTTCTCCATTTCATCCACATAACATTTGGAGAAATGCATTGCAGGAACTATGAGTAAATATGTAGAAAGACAAGAGAGTGTTTGTCACTCCCTCATGTTGCAGTCCTTAGGGTATGGGGTGGGTAAAGGGTTCAAAGGTTTGGCCTGACAGACCTGTGTTTTGTTAGTAAGCTGGGGTCAAGATAAAACTGTAGGTGTTCTCCCAATATCTGTGCAGTGGGAAAACTCTGTAAATGAGGTGTTATTTTGAGGTTTTGCAGAGGTACAAGATTTCATTTGTACATGCAGCCTGCATCAGAACAGTAATTAATTTAAAGAATTTATGAATACCTGAAGCTGGCACTGATATCTACCACTGCTTGCTAAGTATTTTTTCAACTCTCAACACATTGTTCTATCTTTTCAGAAGAATTAAAATTGAGTTTGTAAGTTTATATTTTGGCAGCTAAATAAATGAGCAGTAATAAAGTGAGAAAACTTTTGAGAAAGTTGCTATTTAATAAAGGCTTTTATCTACACAGATATAAAGTTCTGTTGTACAGGATTTAAGCATAATTTTTTAAGTTTGGCATGATGTGAAGGCACTAGGCAGGGAAAATTAATATCTTTGCAAGAGGTTGTTTCACTCAAAGACAACCCATAGAAGCCTTTTGGAAATGTCTAATGCAAACTGTAGTCAGAAGGGAATTGAATGAAGAGATAGAAAGCAAGTTACACAGTCAAAAGTACATGGATAGAATATATTGCCATGTCAGCCTTCACAAGTGAGGCTGGTGATCACAATCTGACTTCCTTTCTGTGTTTTGAGAAGATACAGTAACAGCTGATACTCTGACAGATTAGTTCTAGCTTCATTATTATTTATCTTTTTTTATTCTTTGTTTTTTTCCTCTTTCTTTCCAGTCCAAAAAAAAAAAAAAAAAAAGCAAAAAAACTCAAAGGAAACATCTTGTGTCAACTATCAGTAAGGTTCAAAACTGAAGACTTGTAGGATTTGAAAACTGCAAATTTTGATATCTTTCCCCCAACACTGAATCAGCTGCTCAAGACTATCTTTACTGATTTTGTTTATTTAAAGGACAATTTCTACTAACTGATGTGTAATGTGACACAAAAGTAGCTAATGTGAATGACATTTGAAAGAACATTTAAAATAGGGATTAGATGGACATTTCACTAGTGCAAAAATAGTTCATATCAAACAAGAAAAATTGCAATCACGTGCTTATATTTCATTTTGAAATGGAAGCATCTTCAAAAAGGAAAAAGGAAAAAAGTATACAAGTGTATTTTTTTCATTTTTTTCAGTTCAGTGATACAAAAAAATTTGAGACAATTTGTTGTCTTCCTTTACGTGTAAAATTTCAGAAAATTGCAAACAATGGGGAAAAAGACCCCAGTCATTCATACTAATTACAAATGTTCAGTTTCTCTGAAGATATATCTCCACTTCTTAGGTTCCAGAAATTTTGATAATATGAATGAGATTTCAAATGTAATTAAACATTTGGACTTGAATTTACTGGTCATATGTTTGAACTACTGCTATATTCAAAATACTCAGTTAACTGTCCCTGTCAGTTCCCAAATGATAATATGAAAGAGCTGAGATGATTTTTTTTTTTTTTTTTAAAGTTCATTTTAATTTGGAGCATCAACAAATTACCTATGAGATGATTGAGAGGGAATCCCACTGCTGTGAAAATAAAATTAAGGACTGTAACTGAATCATCCTGCTAAATTGTTGTTTTCCTCAGTCTGGATCTTAACCATGTTAATAGACACCACCATGTGCACAGGAAAGCAAACACTTTGCACAGGCCTTTACACAGAGCAGGGTTCGGAGTCCAGCAGAAGCTGCACACCTCCCCTCTGTACAGTGCATTACCACAGTTAACAGTTGCTGTCATGTTAGCCAGCCTTGTGGAAGGAAGGATCACTGTAGTAGACTTGTAAAGCTATCTTGATAAGAATTTGAACAGTGTTATTTGTTTTAAAATTTCTTTTCTCATCACCTGTACAAATAAAGCGGTCTTTTGTGCAAATCAGCCGGTAAATATTTATGACAGGCACATTCACCTTTACCACCGCAGCTGAATCAGTTGGTATTTATCAGCCAGATACTCTGAGGAGAATGTTCTCAAATCTCAAATGCCATCAGAGGGAGGATGAGCTAATGACTGTAAGCCAGGCTTGAGACAACCAAAGTGCACAGTGAGTGCCTTGTAATTTAGGTGGAACACTGATACAGGTGGACAGATTTATTTATTACCATTAGTGTATAGTGCCATCTTTCTCTTCTCCTGATTATAGTGTGATCTGAAAATTTTTTAATGAACTTTGCATCTACTTGTAGACGTTTCCTTTTTAATAAGGGTGTACTTAGAGGTCCTTAGCTTATGAGTTATTTAATATTTGATGTTCGTTTTATTCAGCTTATAAAATCTTCACTGCATATGCGTCCTGGTATTCCAGTATGAGATGCCTGAAAAATAGCATATTTTGTTCTAGGATGCCCTGATTATTAGGCTTTCTCCAAGACGGATTAGGGAACTTGCTCTCTCTGTATAAAACAAAGATGGCAAAGGAAAGTTATGGTGGGGCCGAAGAGAACAAAAAATTGAGAGGAGATCTGGTCCCATGATTAAAAAAACTTTGTGCAAGAATCATAGAATGTCCTGAGTTAGAAGGGATCTACAAGGCTCATTAATGTCCCACTCCTTTCCCTGCTCTGGGCAGATAAGTCACACCATGTGCTGGAGCTTGCCATTAAATGGTTCTTGTTTGTGTTAGGTAAGGTCTGAATGTTCCTGCCAGGCTGGTCGTTTAAGAAGATTTAGACCTGTAGTCTGTAAAGGCCACTTTTCTCTGAGCATGCTCTGTATTTAAGATACTCACCTGTTTCTTGTGCTTTCCACAGGATCAAAAAGATTGTTCGGTGACAAGATGGTGTGTGAGCTTATGCTTCGTTTCCTAAATTCTTCCTTAGGTCAGAATTCATGGTAGCTGACACAATAATGACAAGTTTGGTGAAGCTGTCACCTGAATTCAGATCTCTCAGCTGGAGCACAGTTATACTGAGTACCTGCACTTGAATGCATCAGCCAGGTCTGCAGATCTGCAGAGGCTGTGGGCCCTGAGCTCTCCTCTGTGCCTAGTTGGACCTGTTGTCCAACAAGACAACCCTGTAGACCTCTGCTTTGTGGCATGGTTATCTATGCCAGAGAAGGCCTTCTACAACAGAGGCCTCCATAAATTTTGCTTGCTTTGTTTATTAGCACTTCCAAGTCAACTTCACAGTCTCTTAAATTGAGTACAGTTTTGGTTATAAGAAGAATGTTTGATAATGTTTCTTGAAAACTTCCAGCCTGGTTTAATCCTATAGGTGATGCTGACTACAGAGGGGTACTCTGCTCTTGTGCACAAAGGTGTAGATTGGAAGTGATGGCTGTCCAGTGAAAAAACAGGAAATGTAATACTAAATAATAGTGGCACTGAGCTGGGAGAGGAGATAGCAACCTTTGCTTTAGCATTGATCTGTCTCTATGTGCTAACTTTGGCTTTGATCACTAAGGAGGATAATTAATACTGGTGATAATGGGGAAAGTCTTCTGAATCTCTGGTGATGACTGTGACTTATCTGATTTAAACAAAGTAGAAATGTGACTTCTGGCTGGGCAACAGGTTGGCTAGCAAATTCAGGGCAAGAAACACCTGTGTTCCAGACATGAACAGTCTTGTGTCTCCTCAGCAAAGCCATCTGTGCCACAGGTTGCTTGCCAGATTTTTCTGCAGAAGGAGTTTATCTATTAGAAAGATAATTCTACAGTTCAGTGTGGATATGTGCCACTTTCAGACAATCCACGCAGGAAAGATAATGCTGCCCATTCAGTGGCAGCATCTGTTCTTTGGCATACGCTTTGAATATGATCATTGCTAGTGACTTGCTGCTGAAATATTGGAAGTACCATCGTGATTTAAATAGCATTTAAATTGCAGGGTGTTTTTATGTGCTTGCTGCTGTTTCACAGCAGCAGGTGAGCACCACCAATACCTCCATTCTGCTCCTGGATAAGCTGAGGTCTAACCAGAGTCCATATTTATTTCCTGCCCATATCTCTGTGTTGTACCAATGCCAAAGACAGAAGTAATAAAGAAGTAGGAATCCTGGTTTTGTACATTTTCCATTAGAATGGCAGTGTTTTCCTAATAGCATGTCACACAGATGCAATATGGTTAGGACAGTCACCTAATAAATGTAGAGAATAATACTGGATCTCTTTTGTCCTATCATTTAGTGAAGATTCAATATAATTGTTTCATTTTTTATATGTAGATCTTCATGGCAAAGAAAACCATTTGATCCTATAATCTGGCTTCTGGGGAAACACAAATTATGCAGAATATCAGTCAATAACTACAGTGTGTTTATAAATCCAGGTCAAGTAAAATTACGTTCTTGTTTTGAAAAAGGACAAATAAAACTTTAGTTTAGTCAGAAAATATATGGATTTATGAGATAGAATTTAAGTCTTTAAAAAGTCTTTCATAGCCTAAGTAAATTTTCTTCCTGATATTTTGATAGCATATTTAGATCCCATCTACATATGTTCCTTGTGCTTCAATGATTTTGACTTCAACTGGTCAGTTTTACTCATTATATGATTTAATTGTTCTGGATCCTGAGTAAACCTCAGAGAGTGTGAGCCGTGAGAACTTTAGAATGAAGGGATTAAAGTAGAAGGAAGTTACTCTATCATTTGCATAAAACTAGACATATTTGTAGCACTTCAAATAGTCTCGTTGGTATTTAAGGTGCCAAAAAAATTCTAACATCTCTGATTAGATTGAATCTAATTTTCCTGATTTAGATATTAAATAGAAGCTGTAATTAGTATCTGATTCTCTTATGGAACTTTATTTTTAGGGCATGCCTGTATTTTATTCATGGTTAAACTATCCTATGAGTGTTTAGTAATACTGATACTTTGGCAGCGTCTGGAGAGTGAGGTTTTGGTGATGAATGTCTAAAATAGCCTAAATGCCTAAAATACCATTTCTTTCCAGTTCATGGTATTTTGGAGCTCCAGGCAGGAGACCCAGCTTGCTCATTGTGACAGACTTCCAGGACTAACCCCGTTGAATTATTCTTGTGTACTGTTTGATTATAAGCTATTGCATGGCTATTTCTTCATAATTTGAAGCTTCTCAGCAAAGTGGTGCTGGAGGAGGGTGGCTGTCTGTAATATTCTCTAGTTAGTGCTTCTCAGCTGGTGGTGCAGGCAGAGCATTTGTTTCTCCTGTGCAGACCGAGCTTTGTTTTCCTAATACTGCTGTTTGTGGCACCCCCACAAGAACAGGGAGCAGGGGTAAACTGTAGGTCAGTTTGAAAGATCTGATTATTCAAGCTGTTGTGAAAGTCTGGTTGGAAGCTTTCTCAGCTGTGAGATGTCTCATGCAGACACATAATAAGCCTGTAGCTTCAGGTCTGACCATTCCCCTGGAAAATGAGTGATTGAGACAAGGAACTGATACAGCACCGAGGGTCTTAGAGGGAAGCAAAACAGGAACTGTTGTCCCTTGGAGACTGAGTCTAAGACTACGCATCTAGGAGAGACCAGATTGAGTATTCTAATGAGAAAAATATTTCCTGTTGATTTTAACCATAAATGCTCTCCTAAACCTGAGGAATCTTTATTTTTCAAAGAAATGTTTCTTCAGAAATTCTTGTTTGTGTGGGGTTACTGATTTCCTTTCTTTTTGTCTTTTCCCTTTCCCATAGTGTGTGTTTCAGCTAGTGTCTGTTGTGTTGGCTCTAGGGCTCTTTCTTTTTCCCCTGACAGAGAGCAGTTGGGTGTGTGGGAGGCTTGCACGCCAGTAGGGAAGGAAGGGTGTCCTGCTGAGTGTCCTCTGGGACATCTGGTCAGAGCGACTGCTGGAGGGAAGAGTCTTCTTAGGGAACTGGTGGCCTAGCTCCTGAAAACAGATTGAGAATCTGCCCTGGTCAGTAGGGCAGATAGTGAGGCTGAAGGGATTTTCCTGAGGTCCAGAAGGCCCTGATCTCACTTGCGAAGTCATTGAGTTACTTTAATTTTTAAGCATAAAATTTGGGGATTTAGTTAAACTATTCAAAAGAGCAAAGGGAAAGAAAAAGTCAAGCATGCTTGTGGAATTCAGTACTGGAAAAAGCCCTTCCAAAGGCTTGGGCCAGCTGGAGGCAGCGTAACAATGTGAAGAGTACTTCACTTAGATACATCAAGCTACATAGCATGGATAACATAGTTTTGAATTTCACGAAAGAAAGCAATCTGCTTCCTGCCTTTCTCATCTTCAGTTGCCTTCTGACAATTCTTGCTTGAAGTAAAAATTGTGTGTGATGGTCACCACGGCCTGCCTGCTCTACATGGATTTTAGTGTGAGTGTCCCCTAAGAAAGATTAGGAAGAAGTGTGATGACTGAATGGCCAAATTAGGAAAGTTGCTGGAAGTATTTGTAGGTTTCTTTTCTAGTGGCTGTTTTAGGCAGTAGCTGTTGAATGGTCACACTTTCTCCTGTTTTAGTACTTTAAGAAATGCAATGAGCATAGCTCAGGAAGTGGTTTAATGAATATTAAGAGAAAGCCTGTAGAGATCTACCTGACAAAATGTTTCTGTGAGATAAATTGAACAGTTGTGTCTTTTTTTCTACTTACCAATTAACATCTTGTTTGCCTTCTGATTTTTCTAGATATCCGTGGAATACAAGAATTTTTAGACAAAGTATCTCAACAGGGAATGGATGTAGCATTACAGAAAGTAGAAAACAACATTAATAAAATGATCACGGGGCTCTTTGCCACTATGAGAATAGAAGAACTGAATCGCTACCGGGATACTCTGAGACGGGCTATTCTCATCATGAACCCTTCAACAGCCAAATCATTCCTGACAGAGGTATGTATTTTAACGAGAGGTTATCTTCTTGTTTTGCTGACCAAGACCACAGCAGTCTGTCAAAAGATTCACTTTACTTGACTACATACAGGTAATCAAAAAACCCCAGGTAAGCCCTCCCAAGTAAAAGTTTAAATATTCTCTATTTAAGGATCAGCATGCAAGGGTGTTTATTCATGTTCCTAAATGTGCATGTACATTTAAAGAGAGAACAAGTAAAATTACATCCTGCATAAGCAAAAGCATTTAGGAAATACGCAGAAGAATTGCCCCTCAGGCTTCTATTTGAAGCTCAAAATACTGTATTGCCATTGTGACCCCACTATTAAAATATTTACAATTGAAACTTTTATTATTATTTAGAGATATAGATATAAAATATGTATCTGTGGATAAAATGTGTTTACCTAATTGAAATTTTATTTTTTTACATGAAATGATATTGATAATGTTCTCTTATATGCCACTGAGTAGTAGTAAGGTAGTGGAATATATGAAAGGTTTGAATTGCATGAAGAATTTGAGATGATAGACTAGAGGCATGTTTTTAAGCAATATGGACCAGATTTTCAAAAGGTTGTTTGGGATTTAGGGACAGAAGACCTGCATAGTGCGTTTGAGTATGAGTTGTACAATCTTTGCAAATGAGTGGCATGGTTCTTTTTACATGGCACTGTGCTGTTTCAAATGTGGTTTTACATGTGTATATATTCTTCATCATCAACCAAGGATTAAAAATCTCTATTTTGTTTCATAGAAATACACTTTCTCTCTTCAATAATTTCTCTTTGGATCTGTTTCTAACTTGCATTACTTTTCTTCTATACTCTTGATATTACCTTGGTCTTGAGAAATTCAAGCTTAAAACCTACTTCTGCATATCTAGTCTTGAGTGAATGCCTTTTAGGAACATTAGCTAGAAGAGGGCTTTCTTGGTTTCTTTTTCAAAATTTGTTTGCCCTTGGTTTTTATGGCTGGATGTTTCACTGTCCTCATTACACACTTGAAGCTTGCTAATTCTGAGTAATGAGGGTCTGCTGCTCTATCCAAATGTCTGTAGTGCATCACAAGGTTTAAACAATTTGTGGGCATGTTTAGATTGTTCTGCAGTGTTTTCATCATCCAAGTCACAAGTGTTTTAGTTTTTGCTAAGAGGCATGATAAATTGTAAGTTTTCCATTGCAACTTAAAAGCAACATGGTTGGGGGCTCTAACTACAATAACTCAGCAAAACAAAACTCCTGCATTGTTCTTACAGAGAAACCCTCTTTTTAAAAATAGATATACTTTTTCATTAATTTTTGCACACTTGGGCATAGTAACAAAGTCGTTGTCATCTTTTGAAGTTATCACGTATGTGTTGTCAAGAGAGTAAACAATTTACTTTAGAGTTCTTACTCTGGCATTAGCTACTCAAGACCCCGAAAAACAAAAGACAGCTAAAAAAAACCAACTAAACCAAATCCTCAGTCACCCTCCCTCTGAAAAAATTCCCATACTAAACCCCAAAAAATTCATGAAAAACAAGAGGCTCTCAGTGTTTCTCCTTTTCTGGAGCCTGTAAGTCTACCAGGGAAGGTCATTATCTTCTACATGTGTGATTCAAAAAGAGACTCTCACATCAACTCCATATTACAGGTTTATGCCAGGATAGCAGCATTTATTTGGAGTATGATATGTGACTGGTAAACTGACAGCAGGAGCCTCTTAACAGGAAAAGTTACTCAAACAGAAGTGTGATTATTGCCATAGTTTATTTCTGTTGGTGACAGGAAATGAACTAGACGAGTGAGCTCCAACACAAAGGCTTTGCACAAGAGGAAGTTTGCTGGGGTTGCTTTTCCAATGGATATTAAAAACTGTTATTTTGAGTCAAGATAGCAGCTGTACTATGGGGACAAAGTAATTATAAAGCCTATGGCCTGCCAGTGGGCTAAGATATTCCTAACCCATTTAATGGGCATGCTGATTCCAAATTCTGTGCCTTGTGCATGATCAGTTTAGCTGGGAAATTCAGTGTAATCTAGTGGATTTAGCATGTAAACCTTATGAAGATAATAAGAAAAAACTGCATATGCAGAAAAGCCCTTGGGTTTTTTTCTGCCCAGTAGAAGCTTTTGGCTGCCTCTCTGGATTCAGCTGTCTGCTCCTTTCCCCAGACCTCACATAATCTCTGCTGCTTGGTCCCTTCTTAGATGACTGCTCTGGCTGAACCCTGTCATTGTTTAGCTGAGAAGAGGGTTCATTCACTCTGCAACAGCTGTATTAAGCGTGGTCTTGATTACTATGCAAGTAACAACTATTCCAGGGTAAATAGTCAGACACTGGCCTGTGTAAATAAGCAGTCTGTAAACTGGAGTTTGCTTGTGTAGAATTTATCTTTGCTCAGACTCTTTGAAATTCTGTGTTTGAAATCTTTTTCTTCTTTATTTTTTTTAAAGCAGTATTGCTTTTTTATGTTAGGTGCTTCTTTCTCTGCAGCTTGTCTATCTCTTGAGCTTGAAAAGATGAGATCTGCACTTATACACTCAATAAAATTGAGATTAAGAAGTAAATACACTTCTCTGGCTGTGGAAATAAAATCCTACCTTCTCTTTAAACATTATGTATTAATTTGCCCTCTGTACAGCATAGAAAGGTGGGAAGATTTGGGAGCAAGTATCACAGCATTTCTCCTTACTGGCTAAAGGATTAATGTAAAGAGAGAGGGAAAGGCCAGCCAGATTCCCAAATGTCCTTTTTTGCTTTGGGCTGGGGATGGAGGAGGAGAAGGAAAAAAATTCTGCTGGAAGAGTGAAAATCACTGAGGCTAAGGAGTGCAGAGGTATGGAGCTGGCAGAGACTGGCACCTCTCCACAGATGAGTTTGTGGCAGCATCTGGGAAAATACTTTGCCAGTGATATACTGGTGACTTATTCAGTTTGTTTTCTGGTGCGGTTCCTCTCTGCTCTCAAATAGTTGCCCAGGTCCATAGGTGAAGCAAAATATTCCCACTGAAACTTTTGTGATTATTAAATATCCAACCATCTTGCACAAAATTTGCTATGCTATCTGATAACACTGTTGATGGACGTGAACTGTGTGTCACTTTTTTGCTTTATGTTTTGGGGTGGGGATGGTTTTTGCACATGTGCACATTTGATTCATGGTGAATATGAAGGATAGGAAAAGCCATAAAAGGGAAAAACAAGGTGTCCTTTCCAGGTCATCCTGACAACAGAAATCAAGGGCTGGGTAAGAGCAGGATCAGGCCAGGAAAGTCAGGTGGCAACAGAGGTTCTGGGGATAACAAAGCAAGTTTGGGAAGCAATACTTTAGGACACAAGCCAAATGTCCTCCACTGGGCCAAAATGCTGTCAGTCCATCTCTGCTTACAGTTTTCTTTCTGTTTAGCTAAGAAAGCCACCTTATCACTTGAGTGCAGAATTGTGAATGTGTTCTTCTGTGTCATGACTCCAGGAGCTGATAACAGTACTGCAAAGCAGGGACAATGCAGCAAATTCATTCATTTAGTTGTGGAGAAAAAACTTCACACGTTGAAAATGCAGTAAGCCATGTGTGAAAGAGCCCTAGCATCAGCCAGAGATTTTGCTGGTGTTTTGACAGGCAGGCTCTGGAAGGCCTTGGTGTAGGTGCTGAAGACCAGCAGCCTCCAGCCTCTCTTTGAAGGAGGGATTACCAGCCCAGCAGCCCCAGCAGATGTGACTGTGTATCTTCCTACCCTTGCAAGGTCCCTTCTCAAGGTTCTGTTGCAGGGGTTAGGGGCCTCTTACAGAGAGAGGTGAGAACAGTTTTTAGCTGTGCCAGCACGATTCAGCAGTTTATCTAGCAAAATTTTCAGAGCATTGGCAACATGCGTAAGCCAACAAAGCACTTTGAGGCTTGACAACCTCCAGCCACCAATGCAGTGAGCATTGACACTTCCCAGATTGGAGAGTACTACTCTTCAACTCACTGTACTCTGCATGGTTTGTGTAAACGAAAATATTAGCTATTTATTGTTGCAAAGGTTCCACTCTGCAGCAAACTTGAAGTCACTGAACCCCATCATGTCCACACTTCAAGCATGCTGGAGATATTGAAAATGTTTTACTGTTAAACATCTATTAAAAGTTAAACTCATCTGCATGACAGAACTGGGTTACAATTATTGAAAAGCTGTTTTCAACAAAAAGTAGCCGCTGCCAAATCTGAGAGTTGTAGCAAATAAGTTCTGTATGTTGGCCTGTGTGTATGTATTGTGTTTATTGTACTAAGGTCTGTAGGTGCTGTTTTATTTGTCTATATTTATTTTGAAAGAAAATTAAAATAATGTAGTTTTCAGCATTAGTATAATCTACTACTCATGATTTTGAAAATTAATTTCCTTTTTTCTATCCCGGGCTAATGTGGGACTGTACTAAAATAAGGCTACCTTGAATGAAAAGAAGCTACACTGCTACTTTCATGAATAAAAAAACTCTTTATAAATGAAATGGTAAAATATACAGGGAAAATAGAATGAAGCCTATAAATTAAGTACGGAAGAGTTCTTGCCATGGAGTGGCAAAGTGGGAAAAAAAAAAAAGGAAAGAGAGTGTATAAGGAGCAAATGTAATTTAAATTGCCTCTTGTAATTGGACTTTCAACGTGATTTTACTAATCATTACTCTGAATAGAATGAGAAGTAGCATTTATTCTGTGAAATGAGATTATTCCTGATAGCAAATGCCCTGTTTTTTGTTATAATTGATTGTTGTCTCTCTGTTGAAAATAACAGTTAATTTTAAATGTAATTATTTGAGAAAATACATTTTTTTGCTTGTAGCGACATAGTTATTGTTTTACCAAGTATTAGATCTGATCATGAAGAAAATAATGAATCATTTAGATCTAAAGACAGGGATTTGCTTTAGTGTTACACAGTGCTCTAAGCAGGCTTATTTCTTTAAGCAAGTTATTTACTGAGAATTAGGAAAATTTATTTGAGTTCTTTGAAAGGTTTATTCAGGCTTTGTGTGTTCAAAGTCCATAAAAACTTAGTCTTTTCTTTTTTTTTTTTCTTCCCCCTCCTTAAGAAAAAATCTTATTTTGTGATGCTATGCTCTTTTTTTTATCCTAAATGTATATGTTTGTCCTATCCTTTATATCCTAAAGAACGCTAGGTCAAATATTAGCTGTTTTGTTTTTCTATTCTTTTTTATTAATAAGGAAAGTAATCCTGTCTTTAGTCAAAAGCATGATATATAGATATGAGGTGAAGTGAATGAAGTTGAAATTAGGAGTTAAGAATCTGATGCACCCACATGCCACTTCCACTGAAACCTGCAGTAAAAATTCAGATGTTTCCAGTGGGAGCAGATGGCAATGATTTTTGTTCAGGTGTGGACCTACATAGGAGGGAGAGGTAGAAGAGTCCATACACGTATCAAGTCCACATAATTCACAGAATCACAGAATGTACAAGACACCCACAAGGATTACCAAGTCCAACTCCTGGTCCTGCATGGGGCACACCAAGAGTCACACCATCTGCCCAAGCACGTTGTCTAAAGGCTTCTTGAACTCTGCCAGGCTGATGCTGTGACCATTTCCCTGGGGAGCCCAGTGCCCAACCACCCTCTGGGTGCAGAACCTTTTCCTGATATTGAGCCTAAACCTCTCCTGACGCAGCTTCAGGCCATTCCTTCAGGTCCTGTCACTGGTGACCACAGAGAAAAGATCGGTGTCTGCCCCTCCTCTTCCTCTCATGAGGAAGTTGTAATTGGAATGAGGTGTCCCCTCAGTCTCCTCCAGGCTGAACAAAGTGACTTCAGCCACCCCTCAAGCTCTTCATGATCTTCATAGCCCTCCTTTGGATACTATCTAATAGCTTAATACTTTCTTCTTGCCCAGCTGGCGATGCTGTGCCTGATGCCCCACAGGACACCCTTGCCCCTCCTGGCTGCCAGGGCACTGCTGCCCCATGTTCAACTTGTCACTGACCAGGACCCCCAGGTCCCTTTCCATGGCACTGCCTTCCAGCATCTCATTCCCCAGTCTCCATACAACCAGGGTTGTCCCATCATTTACCACCTGAAAACCACACTGAGTTTTATGGTTTAAAATGAACTCTGCTACCCAACCAGTTTCTTCTTGTCAAAGTAAAATGGAGATTGGACTATTTGCTCAGTTGAATTCTGCAATTGAACTGATCTGTGATGGACTGGAAAAATACCCACGTTTCATGGGAAGCCTGTTGGATTTCCAGTTAGGTTGAGGAGTGACTTGAAGGTTTGTCACATATGTAAGTACATCACAGTTTTCTATGCCCTGCTGAATATGGTAGCTGGTGGGTAGTTTCCCTAAGAGTAATGAAAAGAGTAATTCTTTAGCACATTTATTGATGCATGATGCTTATGATGTATCAGATATGAAGCAAAATTTCCTTCAGAGATCTTCAGTATTGTCTTTGTGAAAGTTTATTCATGATCGCTGGGAATTTTTACACAATCCTATTTACATAAAACAGAAGTCTCTAAAGGCAAGAATTGTTCAGGCAGTTTTCTTTTAGAGGGCAGTGATGAAAGTGAAGAATCAGCAGCAGATATATGAACCTACTGCTATTTTAATCTCCTTTTCTTATAATTTTATCAAGAGTGTGTATGTTGATTGGATTTTATCCAGGAGTGATAGTCTTCAGAGGTCAAAATCAGGTTTTTCACTCAGTGACTGTTTGCTCCTTTATTTTTCTTATAAGTAAGCTGAACGCTTTCATCTTTGAGGTCATCTTTCTCACCTTAGTGTTTGAGCTTCTAGACCTGCACTCTCCTGGAGAGCATATTTGCCTTTTTTGAGTCCATACTCTACACCATTGTTTGCAGTGGAATAAATCCTATTCAGGATATTCCACTGTAATTTTTTGTTGTTAATTACAGTGTTGAAAATTTTATCTTTTATTTCTTTCTTTCTGTCTTTCTTTCTCGAGCATGAAGCACAGAATTTATAGCTTCAAATTGAAATACAGGCTTAAAGGATTATTTTATTTCATAGGATCTTCTGAGTCTCTAGTAAAGGGATGTTCAGAAAATATATTTGGGATGTTAAACCATTTGAACCATCCTTTAAGTGGTCTGTCTGACTTTTTTTTAACCTGCTGGAAGGTGTCTTGGAGGATTTTAGGTTTTACCTTCCAGTGAAAATCTGAGAAAATTCTTGGTTTACTGCGTAGTTCAATTCCTTGCCTTTTTACGCTCTTGGATCCTTGAATATAGGCCATCCAGCTGATGGCTGAATGACTGGATGAGAAAATGACTGGTTTTTTTCCTACGAATAGAGTGATGTTGGCTTAGATTTTATATGCACTTGCTTACCATAAGGTGAAAGTTCAAAGATAAAATATTTTAGTAAAAACAATGAAAGAGCAAAGCCTCTCTGGTAAAATAAGTCCGCTTCAAAGGGATTTGTATGATTTACATCATTACTGAAACTGCAACTTGAGGCAATCCTTTCTATTTGTGTATTTTCAGGCACAGTGAAATTCAGTTTTGCAATGTAATGTTGGGGTTCTTGGGACAGAATGCAGTGCTCGCCGTAGCCCAGGTCAGTTATTTTGGTATCTAAAATGAAGCAACAACATTTTGGAAGATCTATCCCAACACAGAGCGTCTACACTTAGAAGAACAGGTGCTGGGGGCTGTCTGCAGGTCCTTTGCACTGGTATGAAGTCTAGAACTAAGGCTGTGCCTTGCTGTTCCTGAAAGGTAAGGCTCAATATCAGAAGGCTGGAGCTCAGCTGGCACGTTTGTGTTGGCTGTGAAGGGGTTTTTTTGTTGTTGTTGTTTTTTGTTTTTTAATTAAGGTTGCTGATAACAGCAGCTGAAGAGAAGCAGCATAAGGATATATTTATCTTTCAATCAGCCGTGCCTCACATGTGAGAAGTCAGGCAAAAGCCTGACTGATGTTAAAAGTCTGGTAATACCAATAAACCTTATGAATTATACCATGGTTCTCTAGGCTTTTACACCCTTAATGTGGTGTTGGTGGCATAAGGAGACACTCACTGAAGTGTGTGTGCAAAGACGATATGAACTAGAGCACTTGTGTGATTTACAGCATAAGAAAGTCACAGCTTGTCTTTGCATTTTAATTTTTTCAGTATTTTCTTCATTCTGGCTGTATGGTGTTTAGTGATGTGACCTGTATTACAAACAGATACTCACATAATGATGGTTTCTATCCTGTGTCAGAGTGTAGCACAATTGTGAGATACATACCAGGTCTACGTCTCTAGTGACAGCAACAAAAGTTGTAGAGTATTTATATATATATATATATAAACAAAACTTATTTTGTTGATAAAACATACATTCGTTATAGATTTATAGAAATGTATGCAGGACAATATGACTATAATCAATCTGTGTGTTGCTGTCAGTACAAATATTTACGCTATCAGAATTTGGGTAGTTGTATAATAAAATTCTTTATCTTGGAATATAATAAAATAGGAAAAAAACCCCACACTGTATGCTATCTGTGACCAGTATTTTGTATTGAAAGCAGTAGTTAAACTGCTAGTGTATTTAAGAGAAAAGAGGAACTTTAGTGATTAAGTACTGAGCAAAAGATGTATTATGTACTTCATGAGAATCTCATAATATTTGCTGTTGTGCAAACAACTGTTTGGTTATGCTCTCCAATAATTGCTTTCTGTTTCTCTACATGTCAATTACTGAGGTTTTGAAAGCCACCTTCTTCTTTGGCATCTTGCTGGGTATGCTGTTTTCTGGACTAAAACAAACAACTGAGGGGCTGACCTCCCATGATCTTCAAAGATATAATAATTCTTTTCTTCTTCAATTTGTGTTGGCTATTCTTTGTTCTGCATTCTTAAATTGCTATCATAATTATATTCTCCTGTTGTCATACCAGCAATTTTAATTGGATGTGATAGTCTTGGTTACTGCTTATCATTCCTCCCTGCTTTTATAGCCTCACTATAAACATCTCTGTTGTGTTCCTCTTGAGAGAAAAATGTCTTCCCAAGGAGAGTAAATTGCTTCAACCGGCCAAAGAGAGTAAATAAATTTTTAAAAAAAGAACAAAACAACAAAGCAAGCACATTAATGCAACAAAGATATTGCATACACATTGGTCGAGACAGTCAGTGTATTAGAGTGTGTCTTTTCTACCTAACTGAGGGTGGCTGATTCTTGTAAGTGTTATAAAAAGCCCACTCTGAACATCTGCAAAACTAATATGCAATTGACTGCCATGGGATGAGTGTCTCTTTGAAATAAAATGACAGCTAGAGAGGATTAGCTTATAGTGGAGATAAGATCTGACAAAACTATTTCTAATCCAATTCTTTCTCCAACGTGATGTTGCCTGATTGGCAGAACTGTTCTGCCTCATTCCTTCTCACCAGAAAATAGTGGTATAGCCAGTGAATTAGCTTACCTTGGTTTGCAGAAAACATAATTGATTTCCTAGCTACCATGAAAATTCAGTGTTGAACATTTCTAACCCCAAAACACAATTAATTTACTCACAATCAATTATTATGTAATTCATTTTGTCTATCAGTTAAACTGAAATGAAAACTAATAGCCATTATTTCTTCTTTCTAGTAATATTCCCTGGGACACTGAAGAAGATCTCATTAGTTTGTCTGAAGTAAAGGCAGAAGTTTATACCCATCACTCCTTTCATAGTGTTTTCTGGGAGTTTGCTTGTGAAATTTTGTTGAGTGGGGTCTCCCATGTTTTTCTCCTTTTTTCAGTTTGTGTGTGGTAGTTTTATTATGGCTGTAATGCTTTTGCCACATATACTTGTAATCCTTGTGTCAAAATAAATTCTTTCCTTTAACATTTGGTCAACCAAAATGGATAATTACCTGTAAATAGATTAACAGCACATTAATAAAAATGCTTAGTCTGCCATTGGAAACAATGGCTACAATGATGGGTACCTCACTCAGGTTACTTTTGTAGAGACTTCATAATCAGCAGTAATATTTTTGAAGACTGTTTTAAGATAATTTATTCTATTTTGGAAGCACTTAGCCAACTGTAGCTGATTTTATGATTTCTTCAGAATTTCAGCAGGAGTTAGGGACTGCTGATGTCGAGAGCTAATTTTAGGTTTACACGTTATAAGTTTCTCGCCTCCCCACATAATTTTTTCCTAGTTAGGACTTCTGCCATTTAGCTTATTTATAAATAATTTTTAATGATTTGGAGGATTTTTTTTGTCCCGGATGTTATTTCAAATGGAATATTAAATAGTGCTGCGATTCATCTCAGAATTTCCATAAATGAAAGTAACAGCTGCTTCTGCTGATTGTGAGAATAGGTGTAAAAAGTATCACTTTGAGTTGGTAAAAACATGTTTTCTACTGGTTTCCTGTGTCATCCACATCAAGGGCCCTGTCTTTTAATAAGAGCCCTAAGCTCCCCTGGGGGCTTCGTTTATTTTCTCTCTCTACAAGTGACTCAGCAGTCATGCTGAGCAGGACTTGGGGCGCTGAAGGATGAAAGGTTGGGCATGATCCGGCCATGTGCATTCTGCTGTGGTTGCCCAGTCCTTTGAAGTGTTCAAGGCCAGGCTGGATGGGGCTCTGAGCAGCTTGGTCTAGGAAAAGGTGTCCCTGCCCATGGTAGAGGGGTTGGAACTCGATGGTCTTTAAGGTCCCGTCCAACACAAACCATTCTGTGAATTGATGAGGAAGGGAATCAACATTTGTTTTTAGGTAGATAACTATTTTGTTCTTACAGAAGCTCCTGTATTTCAGAGCAAATGAAGCATAACAGAATGGGTCAGGTTTGAAGGAACCACTAGAGGTTTTCTCGCCAACCTCCCTGGTCAAGCAGGGTCCCTTAGTACACATTATTCAGGATTGTGTGCAGAGGGCTTTTGAGTATCTGCAGAGAGGGAGACTCTACAACCTCTCTGGGCAACATATTCCAGTATTCAGTCCCCCTCACAGTAAAAAAATTCTTCATCATGTTCAACAAAGAGCAGTAGGATCTTATGCTGTCAGCACAAATTAATTTAAGAAATAGTTGCTACACATGAAAACGAGAGGAGGAAAAGGAAATTAGCAAGATCATAGTATTGACCTGACATATTAAAAGATGAAAGTAATCTGTTTTGTTTGGTCTCTTGTTCTTTATCTGGCTTCTGAGCCAGTATTATTTAGGAGTTAGATGGACACAAATTCAAAGGAGATTAAATGAAGAGATAGATTTTTGTCAATCTGCTTTAGGAATTCACTAAACGAAGTTGCCTTAAAGAGGGCTTTGCAGAAGACATTAATTTAGTTATAAAGGCACCAAGAGCCTTTATAAGGGCTTTATAAGCGCTTTAAAAGGGCTCCTTTTAACCTGTCCTCAGGTACATGGAGACAGGCCAAAAGAAGGCCTTCAGGCAGGGCCTTACATTAGGAAACTAGACGGATTCTCATCATGTGACTGGACATTTCTTAGTGGGACTTGGAGTGGAAAAATTTCCATGGGTTATTACATTTGTTATTCACCGTTTTTGCATTGAACAAGAAGCGAGGTGTGCTGGGGGGAAAGCAGGGAAAGGAAAAGGGGAAGGGAAGTGGATGATTCAAGTTTTCTCCAGATTCAATTAAGCAATGATGAAAGCACCTTCCTACAAACTCTAATTTAAAGAGAGACCAGCAAAAATAACATGCTTGGCATTTTTAGATGCTCTGAGAAATGAAAATTTTCATGTGCAATATCCTTAAAACATTTTAATTTCCTGGAGGTGTATGTTGTATTGAAATTTTTCTCTCTCAGAAGAGAGTGGCTGTTGGATCTACAGAATACCTGCTTTATATCCCCTGTTAATTCTTTGGTTCACCGTCACAGTAGTGATGTAAATGTAGATCTGATTTGTGCTGCTTTGATTTTTATTTTTTTAATCATTTTGCCTTAATTTTAGGTGGGGAGGGAATTAATAACTATAAAGTATAACCATGATTTATTTATATACTATTTCACATAGATTTACCTAACACGTCTATGCCAAAAATCATGCTTGTAGTGCACAAATCAGGCCAGTAGTATGCTGCTGTTGGACTCAGTACTGAAAGAATAAATGACTCAGTACTCAAAGAATAAAGTCTGTGCTTTCTAGTCTGTAAATTACTTAAATGTTGGTACAACTTCATTGACTTTAAGATATCAGAACCTGACTGAAGCCAACTAAGAGGTTTTTTCCATCAAAATTTTTCAAGTTTCTTATGATCTGTGCTTATGAAATAGGCAGGTAGATTATCTGAGGGCCTGGCCTCCAAAATATATTTCATAGAATTTCAAAGCCCTTGCACTTCATTCCAAGTTGGAATAAAACTAGGTTTTCAAATATCTACATCCTCTGCAGAGTTATGTGACCTTTCTTTTCATTCTGCTTTTCTCCTGACTAGCTTTCAAATTTATTTCCAAGCCAAACTCTTTACATTTCAGCCTGTTGTATTACGGTCATGGGTCTTCCAGCACAGAGAGAACATCACTGTCTTTGCTGTGAAGGCATTTAAGTATCCGTGCTGCCAACTGCTAAGTTTGAACTGAAAGTACCTTTTCATTGTCCATTTAATCAATCTTCATTTTAATCTTGTTTGGAAAGTGGCTTCCAGCCTGCCATTACTGAGGATCCTAATGAGGCTTGCAACAGTGAGTCTAAGCAGACTGTCAAACCAGTGTTCAAAGAGGACACAGAGAGCTAAGTGCTGTCCTCAAGCTGGCTGACAGACCCGTGCAGGCTGAAGTGCACATTGAACAAGGGAGGAGGCAGAACAGGGTGAGAGAACTCATAATGTACTGCCACCTCCCCATCACAGCTGTCTGATCACACCTGAAGTGTGTGAAAAACTAATCCCCTCAGACTATATTCCCTAGCTTTGCCATTGCCTATGGAGATGAAGATTTGAGGAAGACTAGGTATTTATTTTCAGAAAACAGTATTGAGAAAACATGAGATCAAGTGATTACATCTATTTTAACATTAGAACTTAATTTCATCTTGCCATGTCTGTTCACTATCCTAGTTATATCAAGAAGCTAAATCAGAGGCTTTACAGTGTATTATCTGTCAGTGCAGTGACTTTCCCTGAGGTATAACTGTTACTGTTTGCTCAAGGAATGTTTTGTTATGTTTGTACAATACTAAAAAGATGCACATTCTCAAGGTTTTTGGTACTTCTAATGTATGTTATAAAAAGTAGGGGAAAAGGTTGTGTCTCAAGGGCATCATGCATTCGCTTGGGATAAGAGGAATAGAGACCTAGAATTCTCCTGGGAGAAAGCACTGGAGCTGCTTTCAGTTCTGACAAATACTTTGTTTGAATTGTGAAATACATTCGACAGGATTAAATTTGTTGAGTTGAAAAATACCAATATGTAGTGTAGAGTGAGAAATACAATTTTTAGCCTGGTACAAATGTGCATCCCTTCACAGGAATTACAAGTAATATAACTTGATGAGAAATGCTGCCTTTCTGATTGAGCTACTCTGATGCAGAAAGAATTGAGAAAGTGGAAAGAGTCAATGAATACCAAGGAAAATTAATGATTGTTGAGGATCAAATAAAGTGAAAAGATTCAAAATAAATGTATTTCCACACTTTGCTTGCATTCAGAAAACTTGATATAGTTTATACCTCTATATCACTCATAGTTTCCACTCAAGAGCATTTTATTTTTTTGTCCACTCTTCTGTATATATTTACCTCTTTTTTTTTTTTTTTTTAAGATAAGTGAAGTATACTGTTTTTTCCTTTTGCCACAATATTTTATGACATCCCTTTCATATTTAGCCTGGTAAACCTTCCATTAAGCAAGATCCTCGAAATGCCCTGCATATCAATTATTATTTAAAATTAGGTTTATCATTTCATTGTTTTTGCCTTGTTGTCTTTGTAAGATTGTCATGAGAACATATATATGCTATGGCCATGGTCTTGTTCCTTTTGAAGAAGTTTTTTGTTACCCTCGTTGGATTACAGAGTTTGTAAAGTTCTAGTCAGTTTATTGGTCTTCATCTCTAACAGTGGTATCATTTGCAGACTCTCAGTCTTAAGTGATTACTGCAGGATTCCCTGATGTTTTGGATAGATCCCATTCTGCACATTGCTGCCTTCTCTCCCCATGCTGCTGGTGCTCATATGGACCCCAGCCAGCAGCTCACTCTCTCTGTGGGGGCCATCACATACTGTCAGAGGGAAAATCAGCATGCAACTCACACTTATTTTGTATCTGACAAAAACATTTTTCATGAGGACATAGTGGTTTTCATGGGGTGGCTGAGTCAGATTCTCATCATTTATATGATGATCTGGTGGTGTTGACACAAAGTCCCATTTGTAGTTTGGGGTTTTTTAACCTTGCCAGGACTTAATGCTTTGATGACTTAAGATGCCCTAAACTGGAACTTTTAGCTCCTGGTTGCTTGAAAATTTTTGCTTTTCTTTGTTCCACCTCCACAATTTTATGTTTGTCTTCATATTCCCCAAGTCAAGACATAGAACTGCATAACCTCCTCACACCTCATAGTCGTATTTCCATTGCAGTCTGCTTCTCCTTTCCCATGTTGACTTAAGCTCATTCTGCAGTTTGCTTAGTCCTGCACTTTCGCTAATCGCTGTGCTGCCCGGGGTGCTGTGACTGCGCCGGTGGAAGGCAATCTCTCTGGGGACCTTCTCTGATCCCCAGAGCCCTATAGCAGCCACAGAGTGCAGAGCCGATAGCAGCGTGAAGAGCAGGTGAGCACCGCGAGGAGAAGCCAAGCACGGAGGACTCAGCAGCTCTGCATACCAACTAAGATTTATTTAGCTGATGGGGAGAGACTGAGTCAGGCCACCAGGAGTTTCACATAGAAGGATTGAACCTCCTATGCTCTGCTCCGAGAGACCCCCAAACACAGGTGACAGGGGGTTTTCTACCCCTCAGACCCCAGGGGTGGAGGCACAAACATGACCAATTGGGAAAGCCCAAGGGTGTGGTCCCGGGGTGAGGGACAGGTTACACAGCAAAGGGGAGAACAGGGGAGGGGGGTTACACCTGTGAGGGCCAATGCATAGCCAAATGACAGAGACCTTTCTAGAACTTGGGGCAGGGGTGAAAGGAGAATGACAGGGGAGAGAGAGGGATTCTCTCGCTCGACCAGGGGAGGGGACAGATAATTGACAGGGAGAGCACACAGGGTCCAAACAAGGGTACATGGAACAAACCACAATACGGTTAACCAATAAAAACCGCTGCATCGCTGCACCTCTTCTTGCTCAAGGGTTTCACTTCTTGTCCTGATGGGTTTTGCAATTTTGATTTAACATTGTGATATACAAAAACCCCCAGATTTTCAGAAAATGTAGAACTTAGTCGTGATAGTTTACTCTGATGCAGAAGACGTGACGAATTTAAGACAAATACAGCATTAGGTGTTTTTCACAAGAGCATTTTTCACACCAAAGAATATTTGTGCAAATCAACAGCATTTATCTACTTTTACCCAATTAGTGGGGGTTTTCTTCCACAAAAACACTTCACTGTTTCTTTTTGTATGACTTTCAAGTAATTTTCCTAGATGTGTTTCTTTTTTCCAGGAGCTTTTATCCATGATAGCCATATGGTGGATTTGTTTGACACAACCCATTGCTGTTAATATCTTTTGTTCAGTGTGTAGCATTTGATTCTTCTGTCACATTTGTGCACATTTTGCACAAAGATGTTTCATTTTCTCTACATTGGTGATATGTATTTTTTTCCATACTGGTAATTCTCTATGGATTGTAGTTCTCTGTTTATTAATGGTAGCAAAGATATAAATATATATTCACATAATATCTTCAGTACAGGATAATTTAGTATGGAAAAGGAAGTTATTTTCTTATTAAGCTTTTGATAGCAATAGTTACCAGTCAACAAAATTTATCAACATCAGTAAATTCTTGTCTCTGAGAGGTTGCTACGGTGAGTTTATCAATTGAATAGTTCTTACCCAAGCTTTCATCCTATGGATGACTCTCACAGTAGGGATGCTGATGATTTGCAATTGGGCATAATTATTTCCTGCTGTCTTCTCTAGGTCTGTAATGTCTGGAAAATTATGTTTGGGAGCATAAATTCAGAATCTGCTCTGTACTAATGACTGCTGATTGTTCTTTCTGGATTTTCCTACAACATAAACATGCTCCCTGTCTTTCAGACATCTGTTCGATGTCTAATCACCTAAACTTAAGCAAGTTTTAACCTTTATTTGTTTAATTATTCTGGCCAAGCTGCTATATTCTCATCCATGCCTTATTGATAATTTTGCCTTTTCTCAGGATCTTCACATCTGCCCAGCATTTCAAAATAGCTGATTCTGTTTAGGAAATAACTTTCAGGTGCAGACTTTCTAAATAAAAGGTGCACAGCTACAATGTGTTGCAACTGCAAAATCTCTTTCTTTGCTCTTGATAAATACAATCTCACTCAGCTGGAAGCTATTCAATATACTGATGAAAGGTTGTTTTCTAGCTTGTTGCTCTCTCTGTTCTTGAGGCTGCCTTCTTAGTGGTGTAGAACACAAAGCTTTTGCTTTTTCCCCAAGCCTTTTTTGAATTATTGAATATTGCTTTTTTTGAATTTTAAATGCTGTTCAGATGTCAGCTCTTGTTTTCTTTGCCCATCTATTAGTGTTCATTGCTTTCTTCTGAGCGATCTCCTTCTTCCATGATTTTCCCTTGCACGTGGAAAGAACATATTACTAATTCACACTAAACCAATTCATTGTCCTCCTCCTGACTTTTCCTCTAAAATCTTTTGTCACCTCTCCTATGATTAACTTGACAATATACAGGCAGCTGTTATGCTGAGACAACTGCCTCCTGTGGTGACTAATATTCCGTTTCATCTTTGTGCCTCTTTTGCTTGTCTACCTATCACTCTCTCTACCTACTTATCTGGTCTGTCTTGTTTCTACACTTCAGATAACAACTTTCAGAAGGCAGGTTCTTTCTCATCTTTATGCATGTGCCCACTGGGTTTTGACCTAGAGGATTTCCTTGTGGAATGTGCAATGTTAAGGATTTAATTGTACTGAGGTACCACACTCTCATAATTTCTTGCCTGCTATTGTTTCTCCCTTCCTCTGTGTTCCTACATGCACCTCTATGCCAACCCTTTCATTTATTCAACTGTTTGATTACTTGTGAAATGTTTGCTTTACTGATATGATTCTATGATTCTAACCCCACTTTCATGTAAGATAGCTGTTTCTTTCCGTTAACAGTCTTCCAATAAATGAAATCCCTTTTTTACTGCATCTGTAACACCAATTAAAACTTATGATATGAAGTGTGTTTCTTGAAGTCATAAAGACATGAAATAGTTTTTAATGTAGCTTTAGTATTAATTGGTCAGTACAAGCTGTTAAAATGGGTGTAAAAGTCACAAACTAAATTATTACCGAAACTCTCATAAATAAACTTGATAATCAAAAAATGTATTCGGTGACAAAATATGACAAATACCATTACAGTTAAAATTGGAATTCCAATGAAACCAGCAGATGAAATTATTTTACCATTGTGAAGGAAGAATGAGGTTTAAGTTCCTATAGTTAATTCATTCAGAGATTTTGTAACATCGAGTATGATGTCTAAAGGAGCTGAGTAGCTCTGAATGCATATGTAAGTGCAGTTGTACTGACTGCATCCAGAACTTGCACATTTTTTAATGTACTAAGGTTTTAGTTCATTGACTCTTACTTCACTGGTACCTGACCTGCTCATATCTTCTTCTCTTCCAAGAGCATACACTGTAAACTTTTTTTCCTGTGGAATTTCCAATGTAGGGTTTGTGGACTAGTCCCCCTGAGTGCGCACTTGTATTAGATACTGTAAAAGTGTAGGAGGGGTAAAACACTTCTGCTCTAAAACTTAGTTCAATATTCAGTCTAAATCAGGGTTTGCCTTATCAGACCATCATATCTGGATTTAAACTGTTATTCACTGTGCGCGTCCTAATTTAATTTCTTGTGCTGTTTTACAGCCATAGGCACTCAGGTGAAAAATTATTGTCTAGGTCTTTTTTCTATACATTGTGATTACTGAAATGAAAAAAAAAAAAAGTCCGTAAACACTTGTTGGGATTAAATCCTAGGTGTTCTTCATAAACACAGCTACCGTAGAGAATTTTTTAAGTCATTGGTAAAAGTAACAACATCCAATTTTCTGCAGTTTGAACACATTGGCTTTTTTCTATTGTTAGTCTCCTGTCGCTGGTTGCATACATTTTGATTTATCTACTGCAACATTACCTCCACAGTTGGCCTTCTGTGTAATACGTTCTTTGGAAAGAGAAATTAGCCTTTTGTGCTCTCCCTTTTAACATTCTCCAAAAATGAGTGTGTCTTTCAATATTTGTATATTCCTCTAAAAAAACAGCAGTGTTTCTCTTGCTCTAAGGTTGCGGATTCCTTCCTCTTTCATCTCCAAGGAATTATATTTGACATTTCCAGTTTTGGTAATGATGGAACCACAAATCTTTCATTTTTAAAGATAAGTTATCCATAGCAGTTACAGAATTCCTCACAGAATGTCAGGAACACTGTTTTGTGTGACAGACGGATAAATATTTTCCCTTGGTTAACCAAGAACAAATGTTTCTGGTAGTGGGGAGTGCTAGGGCATTGTTTAATTACAGTCTTTAAATTAAACACTTCTGAGACATATATTTATTTCATTTGTTAAAGCTGCTATACTGTTTCCATCTAATGAACAGGGTGGAACTCTCATAGCAAGACTGTAGGAAAAAAATTCAGAAATAGTAAGATGTTAAAGGACCTTAGGTGTCACTTGATATGTGACAGGCATTTATCTTTGTAAGCTTCAGCAATGCTGAAGTAGACTGACCATCTCAAATACCAAAGTCACTCCGAGGGAGATCAGAGGTGGGCGTCAGTATCACAAACCACTGGACATAACACGACAAAGCAGAAGGCCATTTTCTCTCACATTGCAGTTTCCACAAGTGCAGTGGAATATTTTCCATTTTCATGAACAAATTATTTTCTTGTATGCACACATAATCCCCAAACAGTTTAACAGTAATTATGGAATTATTTTCAAATAATGTGCTTTTGTTTTCAGTAACAATTAAGTGCTTTCAAGTTATATCAGTTTTGATAATGTTAAAGCATTTTCTTTTTTAAAGTAGGACGTTATGAAATTAACTTATCAATTAAAAACATTAGTGATGCCAAGTCATACATAACAAAAAAGAGTGAGAACACCGTAAGCCTGTGAAGTTCAGGTAGCATGTGTGGCTTCAAAATAGGCTGACTCTCTACCAAAAAAAGTATTTCTCTCAAGGACACGGCAGTGAACTGACTTTGCTAAAGGTGTTCCCACACTGTTCATTGACAAGAGATCACACAGTTCTTTTGCTGCTGCAAGCTCGAAGCTGTGTTAACATATGGCCATTCCCACCGAAGAGGTGACTGCTATTTCTGGCACTAGTTTGTGCCAGTTAGTGTCTGACACAGGGAGCCCTTCAGCTGAGGAGGTTATTCAGACAGTGGCCATCTCTCAGAGAGAGAGAGTTTGGGTTATTGTGTCCTGTGACACTTGAACTGTTTTTGTTACCAGTGCAGGTCTAAGCACGAGCTTGACAAAGATTTTCATTTTACATAGTGATTTCACAATGTCTGTCTCTTTTGAAACAACTGGATGTACAATAAGAAAATATCTTTTTTACTTAGTGGCACTATTCCTTGCCCTTTCATTATTTTTAGTAAAATCACTTTCTATATCCATGGCTTTTTACATTTGCAGAGCACTTTGCAAATGTTGGTATTTTAACTAAGAAATCCAGTGTTCTACATTGCTGCTGTAGCAGCTTTCTTGCTGTATAATGGAAACTGATTTTGTAGGGGCTGGGGAAAAGACGGGGAAAAGACAGGGAAAGGGAGCAAGTGCAAGTGACACAGCTACTTGGAAAATGAGAAGTTCATTTTAAAAGCAGTAAACCTGACATTCCCACTGTTTCAAATATATTAGCTCAGAATTGTATCAAATTACCTTGTCTTGCTAATTGAACCAGTAAAAAAGACCCCACGATTACAGCAGTAAATTGTGCCCATTATCTTGTATTAGAGACATACAATCTCTAGGCTGGAGCTGAGACTTTCAGATTTTGTTTTTTAGCTGCCACGGAGTGGATTTGGGGAACAATAAAATGAAAATGTCTTTTCAGTTTTTCAGAGTTTTTTTTAATGAGTCTGGCATAATATCAAAGAGAGCTTTGTACATAAGTCTGTTTGAAATACTTATGTAGTGGTTACTCCGACAGGTCTCAGGCTGTATGTGGTATTTCCTGTGTACATTCCTGCAGCTTTCTTTCCTGAAGCTCATTGCTTGTCACTAAGTTCCTGCATCTTTTATTTCTTTTTTATGCTTAGATACCATGTATAAACATATACAATCTAAACAGTAAGCAAATGTAAAATGGTGTCTGTCTTGATTAATACAGATTAGTACTAGTTTGTACCTGAGTTTATTTGCATTCTAATAATTGTACTTTGCCCTTCATATAACTGTACTGCAACATAGTTAAAATTTCCCAGGTGTCAAACGTGACACTTGAAGAAGTACTGAAGTGTGTGTCCCTGAAATCAGGTCTACTGCTCTGGGAGGTGTCATGTGGGAGAAAATCAGAAATACTGTGATTGGTTCAAGTTGTAGAGGAAAAATATGGAGACTCAAATTCCAATTTGACATCAAAGTTAACGAACCTATGAGAATGAGGCATCCAATTACCACTGAAATTGGGAATTTACTAGTAAGTGCTTGGGGTTCTTAGAAGAGTCTGTTCTTCACAGTTGGAAATTATGAAGACCTCTGTCACACATCTCATATTATTCATATTATTTTATGTACATTATTTGTAATTAGTTTAGAAAAGATTTAGAGCTGTAAGAAAAGACTCATTAGAAAATGTCAGACACAATTAATTCAACAAGCTTTTACATTGCAATAGGAAAATCAAGACAGGTTGTGCTTTTAATTTCGGAACCAAAAAAAAGGACGAACTATATTCCTGCATATATTTGACTCAGAGACCAATGGGTTTTCCAGTATCTGTGTTATCAGTCATTAAGGTAACTGCTAGTCTACAATGCAGACAAGGAATTAAGCTTTGAATCTAAATTTAGATACCCATGGTTGGCTCTTGATATTATGAAACAGAAATACTCCATTAAGCTATTCATACAGATTGGTGTCAGCATCTGAAAGTAAAAAGACTTGAGATGCATGCCAACATTCAGTTTAAATTCTTAAGCATATTGAGCATTAAAAGTTTTATTAAATCTTTATTGATGCCTGAAAATTTATCATTGACATGTAGGGTGGTTAAACATATAAAATTTCCTTTGATTTTTAATCCACATTTTTTCCTCAGGAGAAATTTATATGATGTAGACCTTTTGGAATCCCAGCAGGTGAGTTAGTGTTCAAGTGTGTTCTTAGGTATTGCTGTAACTACACTCTCTTAAAAATGTTGGCTTTATAGTACAATATTCTGATGCCCATAAAATATCACACATGCCTTAGGTACTTCTTAAATATACTCGGGTGTTTTACTTGGTGTATCTAATTTTAAAATATACATATATGTTATATTAATGACACAATCACCATTGAAAATTCCTGTAATGTAGGTATGAAATCCAAGGGTTAACAACTCTCAAGTCAGAAGGACAGATGTTCAAACTTGTACTGTTTGAGCAGTAGAAGAGATGGCAGAGATTGGAGAGACAAAAGATACTCCTCAAATAATAATAGGCAAGTTCAGCTACCTGCATAGTAAAGTACTCATTCAGAATATCTGAGAGCTCCATTGCACATTTAAGTGCCGAAATTTTCAACTTTTGCAGTAAAAGTACCTGAACAGAAGAGATAATTCTTGAGACCTCTGAATTTTAATGAGCTGCAGTGAAAACCAGCATTTGAAAGTTTCTTTTTGGCATGTAAAATTCAGGAAAAAAAAAATGCTTTTGAGGCATTTTCTTCTCATGATGCTGAAAGATAACTATTGCTATAAATGCAATAAATGCAATATAATAACAATAGTATTGAGAACAATAATAATATGCAGGCATAAAATCATAAATCCATAACAATAGCAATATCAAGAAGTTAGGATGTGGCTGAAATGAGAAAGTAAAATTAAATTGTCCTGGTATTTGACTAGATAGAACATATTACAACTAGCACGTTCTCATAAACCTGTCAATTCACACAAACAGACCAATTTTTGCAGTGCAGGTAAAAGATTTGCTTTTGTCTTTGGAGTGGGAATTTGGTAACAGATGAATTTCTGATGGGTTCTACCTATGGAATACATTTTAGGCAGACACGAGCATTCTTTGACCGCAGTTGGAGTGGGTAGGAAACTAGCCAAGGTCAGAGGTTATAATGCTGAATTATATCACTCAATTATCTCTGCTGACAGGAAGCTTGATATTAATACAGAGTTGTGCTTCTCTTGACTTCATTCAAGTCCATGTGTGGATGGGGCCAGCTCATATTTGTTCATAATATATTATGCAGATGCAAAACCTGAAATGAATGAAAGTAGGATTTGGAATTACTGCTAGAGTGCATGTGGTTTTGGGTTACTGGTGTTATGATCATATTAAATGGATTGTTGAGTAGTTATTTTATATTTCAAGAGAGGTAAAATTTGATCACACTTCCTCCAGGATTTTAAATCTCTCATCTGGGTACAAGAAGTATATTTATAATGGAAATTTCTGTGGCATTTTTCAGGACTCGAATATTTTATAAGTCTTGGTTTTTGTAATACATATTCATCCATATTTACAGAACAGATTATAGTCTTGGGAGGTAATTTGTTATAAGAGAAAGTACATTTCCTCATTTGGTTCCTTTTTTTTATTATTATATCTGAATATGTTCTAAACCTGTTCCCAGGGGAATTTTTTTATCATCTTAAGAGCCGTGATCTACTGTCCTCATCTCTTCGTTAGACATACGTGCTTTTCCTTCTTTTTTCTTGACTTCTAAATATTAATATTTTATAGAGAGACATTTGGAGGAGAGGAGGAAGGTCACAAACTATTCAGCAAAGCTTAGGAAAACACCAAATCAGTTTCAAGGCTACAGAGAACACAAACCATGCACTATAGTTTAAGCCTTTAAAATTATAAAGTAGGTAAATTGGATTTTTATGGAAATTTCACAGAAATGTTCATATTTCCAAACACCAGTATAATGTCTGAACTCAGGTGAAATCCACATGAGATTTGAGGACTTTAAAATTCAGCACTTTCATTTTATGCCATTGAGGAAAAACAACTAATTTTTTTTCTCATATTTTATAAATAGCAGAATGAAATTTCACCCTCTGTTGACTGGCAATACCTTGCTTTCACCAAGATGAAGTCATTAGAGACACATTATAGTTTTGCTGCATTTCAGGGTCTGCTGATGTTTCCATTTACAAGACCTGTCTTTCAGACTTATATAAAACCAGAAGTTAAAATTTATTTCCAAGGAAAATTGAAAACTTCTGTTATAATGAAAATGGAGGGGAGTTGGGGGGGAAGGTTAGTAGTGAAATAGAGAAAAGAAAGCTTGAAGGTATTTGATAACCTCTCACATTTATTGTAAGGGCCAGTAAACTAAACTCCAATGCCTGCTAATTACTTGATTCCTAAAGGTGGCAAAGTCTCTTCATTCCTTGGTGGCTGCCACAGCTTCACCTCTTTGAAATTCAAATATTGGGAAAGGATCCTTTTGCTATGGATTTTAGCCATTTAGCTTAGTTCAGCCCAGTAAGATGACCTAATAACAAAGCTGTTAAGTGTCGTGAAATGCAGGAGCAGGCTTCTGTTTTCAAGGGTAATTGAAGGTGTGGAAGGTAGATTGATCTTAAATGACATTTGCTTGAGTCATTTCGAATTGGACTGTGTCCAAACCCATCAAACACAAGACCCTCAACTGCCTCTCCCACTGAATAAGCTGTGTTGGCATAGGTGACTTCTGGATCTCGGTCACAATTTTTTGTCATGCAGAAGAAACCAGACCAAGATTAATGCCAAAACTGTTTTACATTCCAGCAAAGTGTCCTTGTCTTACATTTCACTTTCAGGTGTTTGGATAATATAAACAGAAAATATCATTGCTCTTGTGAAGATTTGTGCTTCAATTGAGGCAATTAACTGATATGCAGGCTTTATCGCCTCAGATACCTGAACAGTATTTGGAACAGTCAGGAAAAAACCCCATTTAAACTCTACAGAGAGAACTTTGTGAGTAGTCCAAATGCACCTGTAATTGTTTCTTCTAGCAGGCAGACAGCACAATCATTTATTGTTTTGAAAGTTACTGAATAGCTGCTTTAACAGATTTAAGTCAACACTGTAATTTAGGAACTTTTCCAGCCTCTTAACAAACTCCCAGAGGAATGTCTCATTAGCCTAGTGTCTGTAATTGATTTTCTAAAGTGTAAAGAGCATTTGAAATATTTGCTTGGTGATTCAGGCTGGAATGCTGCAGAAATGGTGTTTTCCTTGGTCACTAATGTGTTTCTGGTGGCTACAGAGTGAGGAATGAAGTCCAGAACTTCCATGGAAAGGTCCCTTTCAATTAATTCTCTTCCTTTCCTCTTGAACAGCATGTCTCCTACACTACAGAGCAAGTAGAAAATTGGGAGAAATTCATCCTTAAGCTCTGTTCTAGCAATTCTGTTGTGTTTCCTTTACTGGTTTTGTTCAGGAAGAACAAAGGGCTCATGCTCCTTTAAGCGATTGAAAGGTCCTCTCAGAAACAGCAGTGAGTAGAAGATTGAGAGCTGCCTTTTTGCTAGAGGCTTGGTACTTTAGAGGAAATGCAGGAGTTCAAACCTGAGTGCCTGGTAGTGACAGTGCCAGCAGCTTAACTGTTTTTCTATATAATGCTTTTTCCATCTTAAGAAAATGCTGATGTGCAGTAATGGAAAGTCCAGGTGAAGAAAAGCCCTGCCATGCCTTTATCTGAGAGGTGGCTACTTACAGTGAGGCGCTACGCAAGAAGGGGAAGGAAGGTCTTCTGGGTCTTCCCTCTCTTTTATGTGATTGTAGCGAGCACAGTTGGCTACAAGAAATGGTCGTGACATGCTCAGACATGGGAGATGAGATACAAGCATGAGCCTGGGATGGGTAGAGGAGTCCCTGCTGTCCTTGCCTAAACAATAGGTGAAGACACTCCCAGTAAGTTATTATCACTTTTGAAGGGTTTTCTTTTTTGTTTGTTTTCTTGTGTGTTGTTTAGGGCAGGGAGGTGTAAGTTGGACTAGGAATTAAAACAGTCCTTGTTTCTACTGGTATCAAGTACTGTGGATAAGCTACTAGAATTTCCCCCTGTCTTTTATACTATCAAAGGAAAGGTCATGCTATTGCCACTGTGCACATTAAAGGGAGAGAAGAAAGAAGTGCAGAGGTCCTTCTTTCTCCTTTTTTCTAGGCTGTGTTCAAGGAACAGAGGCCTCTGAGCTGAGACAGTCCCTTTAGAATGAGTCCTACGCTCATCTTCTTTCCTCTGTATGTCTTCTGTTTTCCATTCTCTACATTAGTGGATTGTCTAATCTGGCTGTTCATGGTAATATCATTAACTATTGTTTTTCTGCTGCTTCTAGCAAGAGTAGTTAAGCAAAAGTAAAAAGCTGAGTAGTTATGTGCTTTATTTCTGAGTGTAATCAAAATTTCTACCATTATTGATATTATTTGCATGCTAAATACCCTGAACAAATCCTGTAAACTGGCAATGAATATCATACAAAGAAATTTTCATTAATGGTACCTTGAAAAAAATGGAACAGAAATCCAGAGCGAGAAATTAATCCCCTTGCCAATAGTCACATAAGAAACTTTTGCAAGCTGAACACTACTAAGATACTATCACTAATACATGTTTTGAAAAGTAAGATTCCTATATTCTTATAGGACACATATTTTACTCTAGAAATCATCCTATAAGTATTCAAAAGAAAGATATTATACTATATAGAATCTACACTATTGAAATGTCAATACACTGCCAGCTGGAGCAATAGCTTTGCATGGAGTATTGCTGTATATATGGCTATTTTTTCTCACAAACACAGCAGGTGGATTTAGGAGAAGTCAGACATACAACTGCCTTCCTCTCTGAGCAATACAAGTCAACCATATATTGCAATTACAGAAAACAATGTATTTATCCTGAAAATAGTCTAAAAAAAGAAAAATACAGACGTAACATATTCTGCCCCAGGAAAGGTTTTCAGCTTGGCTTTATTATAATTTAAACTCAGTTACTGACAAGTTGGGCAGTGGAGAGCGGAAGAACTGAACCAGCAACCAGACGCTGTGAGGAAACTGGCACTACTTCTTACTTTTTCATATTTCATTCAAATAACTTTGGGGACTAAGATGTAAAGAGAAAAATGTAGATGCAAATGGCCATTCAAAAAGTTGGGATTTCTGTTTTCTCTGAATTAAACCTATCCTTAGACATTTAAAAAAGATTTATCTGCAGAATTGTTCCACATGTCAAGGGGAAAAATAATCTTTTGCCCAGATTTGGACATAATGGATTTTTACTGGTATCAGAATTTCAGGTTTATATAATGCTCTTTTTTAATTGTTGGTAAGCCAGGAATGATTATATTGCTGTAGAAATTAACACGTTTTCATGAGGTTTCCTTATGTCAGAAAGGGGTAATTCAGGTCGTACAAACAGCTTTCTGTATTCACCAGACAGATAAAATTGCTCTCCCTATCTAGTAAGTCAAATGTTTCTGAATATCCTTTGAAAATTATTTGGTTGTCAGATCCTCAATAGAGAAATGCCAAAATTGATCCATCTTCCTCCAAGATCTCTCAAGGTTACACTTGAGGCACCTGAGTTAAGCAATGGCTAGAATTATTACCCAGAAACCAGCAATGCTTGACATGAAAATATCAGCAGAAATTAAAAATCATATAATAAACAGCTCATGAAGACAGTAGGAGTGAATTACTTTGAAATACTTGAGCAGTGGAATTCAAGTTATAAAAAGTACCAAGACTGGAGAATGAGTTGCTGCGTGAAACCATTTGTAATACTTTGTGGAAAATATTCAGAGCCAGATTAGAAAATGTAGCCATCCCTTTAAACAGTGGTGCAAAGGAGTATTACCTTTGGGAAATAAGCACTCTTGATTTTACCGTAATTCTCAGGCTGCCATCCTGTTGTACGTGGTTGATTTCTTACTGTCCCTTTGTAAATTCTATATTGTGATTAGAGTGGGGAGAACAGAGCCGGGTTTGGCGGTTTGGGATTTCTGGTGGTTTGTTTGTTTGGTTTGGTTTATGGATTTGTTTTGGTTGTTTGTTTGTTTTTTCTTTTTCTTTTTTTTTCCTTTTTTTTTATTTCCCTTGGAAAAATTCAGGATACAGCTTTGGGAAAAAAAAAAAGTGGAAGTGCACAAACAGGAGATCTACTCCTAATCTAAATATTCAGATGCTTACGATCTATAATATGATATTGTGCCTGATAGAACTAAGATACTGTCCTGGGATATTTTGTTCAGCATGCCAGCCCCCATGCTCCCCACATGTCACTCTCTCTCCCTGGACATCAGCTCAGTAAAGTAAAATACAAGAGCACCTGAAGTGCCCTGTTCACCATTCCGAGCTTGTGTCCGATCGACAAAGGGGCGCTCTGGGATTTGTCAAAACCCAGCAGAAGTTACAACTCTTTCTTGTCTTCTCTTTTTTTTTT
>WEKY01031820.1:0-15307 GCA_013390045.1 Picathartes gymnocephalus | reverse complement strand
TGCCCTCCAGCAAATCAAAACTCACACTCAACTTCATGTCACCTGCAAACTGACTGAGGGTGCATGCCATCCCCTCATCTAGATCATCAATAAAGACATTATTCAGGGTTGGCTCCAACACTGAACCCTGTGGAACTCCACTAGTGATTAGCCTCAGATGCATGTAACTCCATTCAGCACCACTCCCTGGACCCAGCCACCCACAGTTCTTTACACAGCCAACTGTCCCCCCATCCAAGCCAAGGGCAGCCAGTTTGTCCAGAAGAATGTCGTGGGAAATGTCAAAAGCTTTACTGAAGTCCAGGTAGAGAACATCCACGGCATTTCTATCATTCACTATGACACCTGCCAACCTCCACTCACCTGAGACCTCCCAGGTTAATCAGGACTGCTGGTAAACGATGGGAAGTGTCTCAGTGAGCACATTCACCAGTTGCCTCGGTACCTTGGGGTAGCTGCCATCTGCTCCCATAGACTTGTGTGTGTCTAAGTAGTGTGGCAGGTCACTGACCACTTCCTCCGAAGTGTGGAGGCTTTATTGTGCTCCCTGTCCCTGTTTTCCAGCTCAGAGGGCTCAGTACCTGGGGAACCAATGGTCTGACCATAAAAGACTAAGGCAAAGAAGGTATTAGGTACCTCAACCATTTCCGTATCTTTTGTCACTATGCTTCCCTCTGCCTCCAGTGAAGGATGGGGAACTTCCTTAGCCCTTCTTTTGTTATTAATGTATTTATAGAAGCACTTTTTACTTTCTTCTATGGCATTAATCAAATTAAGTTGGACTCTGACTCTTCTGATACTCTCCCTACTTAACTTCATGACATCCTTGTAGTCCTCCTGAGTATGCTACCTTCTCATTAATGATTTACTGCATCGTTTTATTTTTCCCAGGTAAGAAGTTTCTGCCTGGTGAAATCTGATGTCGTGGACATTTCATCCATTTTGTACTTTCAGATTAATCAGCTTCAGATTCATCAAGCTGCAGGGACCCTCCACTATTGTTTCAGTATTTTTTCTGCTGGTACAGCGTGTCAGCTCTATCAGTAGTCATATTGAGGTTGTTTAATGTTATGGGATGTTCAGAAATGCATATTAAAAAGACGGGCCTTGGTGCAAGGAGAGCCTGTCAGAAGTTTCAGTGTTTTGTTCTGACTTATGCCCAGCCTCTGATACATGTCACAACAGCAATCATAGTTACCTGCCTTCTCTTAGGAAGGATGGGGGAAATAAAACAGTTCTTTGTGCAAGATGTAGCTGTAGTACTTTATAGTAAACTTCTGCCCTTGCAGAAGGGCAGCAGAAACTGTTTCATAAATGCTTCTACTGCCAGGGTTTCAAAAAGACACTAGCCAAAAGGAACTCAAACAAAGCAAGTACATGTGCAGTCAATCCCACAGCTTTTAAAAACACATGTGAGACAACTAATGCTGCTGCTCTGTACGTCCTGGGAAGCTGCCCTGCTAGCAGCAATTTCTGATATTAGCTTGAGACACACAGCTAGGTCAGACACCGTGTCCTGCACTCACGAAATGGAATGTGGCTCTATCCAGTAGCAACCAGCAGCCATGGGCTATCTGTTCTGGCCTATCCGCCCTACTCCATGATCATGACCTCCATGTTTCTCTTCAATCTCTCTTGGCCAACTTCTCACAACTGCATTCTGTTCCCAGGGGATTCACAGAAATTTGCCTCCTTCTTTCCCTCCTCAGAAACCCTCTTGTTAGTTGGAAAAATACCAAGGTGAGGAAGATAAAAAGCCATTAAGTAGTAGTGCTTAATGGAATAAAATTACCAATAAATGCCAGTATTTAGGAAGTAACTTCTGCCTAAGCAAACAGCATTGTTTACTGCATGTGCTTAAAATATTCACACCCTCTTCTTCCTTTACTCATGGGATTGTTCTCTCCATTAAAAGTCAGCAGATAAGAGCAAAGAAAGGGCTGTAATTACTGCAATGAGACTTCATCAGCTCAGCTCCTAATAATAAGTGCAAGTAAACACACACATGCACACACTCAGGCTCAAGTGTTATCAAGCTCTTATGGGACAAAAAGGACCGCTTCGTAATGGTACTTGCTCAAAACATATAGAGCTACTATTTGCATCTGAAATAATGGCAAATACTATCAATACAAGAATCCAAAAGCTACAGCGTATAAAAAACATTTAACCAAAACCAAATGAAAAGTGAAAAATGTTAGAACAAAATACAGCTTGAAGTTTCCTTATAATATGAGTTTTCAGCAAAGTCAATCTCTGTATCACCCACACACAAATCTTGCAACTAAAAAAGAAACACAACTTGCTCATAATTAAATTTAACTGACAATAATATATCATCTAATTTACAGGAAAAGCAGGGAGATCTGAGTATCTGTGGGCTGGTTAATCCCATTTTAAAAATCTAGTAGTAGCACAACAATAAAGTAGATTAAGAATTTTCCATCCAACAGATCTCAATAAAAGTAACCAAAGAGAAATTACTGCTGCTTGGAAAGCTCCTGGTTGGATTTATGAAGTGTCACTGGGCATATTTACTCACAAGTAAACATAAACTTACTGCAGAGGGAATTTGCAAACAGCCAAAGATTAGTAAGAGTGGAAAATTACAACAGCGAGGGGTCACAAGGATCCATCTGATGTATAATGTAGTATGTAGTAACAAGGTACATCTCAAAGGTAACAAAAAGTCAAACAGTATTAAGTTGCATTTTACATGTTCCTGTTTTGAAAACATACCTGTTATTTATAAATTTGGGGTTGAACAGAACTGAGAGGCAACTTCATAGGTAAAATAAGCAATACCAGATATAAAAAATAGTCTTCTCAATATATATGAATGCAAAACTAAAATTACTATCTTTTGGAGAACATAAAGCACTGAGGGAAGAACATGTAAATCTGTACCATTTTGAGAAAGATTACAATCAATCTTAACTTCAATGTTTCAAGAAGTGTATGTGTAAATGAATCTGTTTATTATGAAGACAAAATGCTGTCTTCATCTTTTGATAGTTCAGATCTTGAAAGGCGCATTTCAACGTAACCTTAACCCTTCTCATTCCCCACGATTACTCACACAGACACCTGAACTAGCCCTTCACATGGCCCTTTCTCTCATATCTGCTTGTATGGCTCCCACGTCAGACTCTCTCCCCTCTCAATAGAAGCACCTTACGTTCCAGCCACTGCTCCATGACTTCCATGCTCAAAGGTCTGCTGTAGAAGTCACAGACAGCTGGGTTCAACTAATGCTTCTCCAAGAGACAGGACATTCATTTGGGTTTTTGTCCTCCTCTAATCATCTTTCAGTTTCCCAAGGCCTTTAACACTGCTCAGGCAGATAGAAATAGGCCTCATTATTTTAAAGAAGGTTAGTAAGAAAATTTGCTTCTAGACATCTCTGATACCAACCATATCTGAAAGTACCATATCAAAAGCCATTGAAAATACCAAACTTGTCAACAGTATGAAAGTTACTAATGTCGTTTAATGTTAGAACATAAAGTTCAAACAATGGCTTAATGTCATCAGCTTCTTAAATAATGCTGGGATTAGCTTATACTTCTATCATTGAAACCTGAAGGTCTGTTTGGCTAAATACAGTAGTATCACTTTTTTCTTAATGTATTTGAAAGGGCAATGCTGCAATCTTTTGACAGAAACAAAGAAAAATAATGCAGACTTTTTTTATAATTTCATAATGAACTATGTGCTGGTTTACACTTTTCAACTTAATGCTCCAGGTACAACCATACAAGAGTCATCACTGTCAAGAAAAAGTATCAGTCCTCATCAAAAAACAGTGACATTTGAAAAGCATGGATATAAGAGACAGGAGAAAGGCTTTCATAACTAATGCTTTGCTTTTCACAATGCACAAGCATAATTTTTAGAAGGCTGACTCCTGATAGTGGATTGCTTGGTGCCAGCAGTATGCAGGAAAAATACACATATCCTCTATTTTAATACTCTCAGCTTCACAATCCCCGCTCTACTTCTGCTCTTTTCTCCTTTGCCTGATCCTCAGCTACATTTATATTATCCTAAACACAGTACACTGACAGTAGTTCAAAAACCTACTTACAGGAATCATCCAGTTGGCCAGGTCACCGTACTTAGATACCTGCATAGCTCCAAGCATTGTCAAATCAACATGGCCTCTGGCAACAGAAAGTGTGTAATTAGCATATCATATTCAACTAGCAGCCCACAAATCTTAACAAGCTTTTGTTCATTCTCATTACATCAACTTAAAAATGGTGGCATATGACAAAGGTAGCAACCATTTGTCAAACATGTAGTTGGGTTTTTTTCCCCCTAGATGTATCACTGATGCAAATGTCCCTTTATGCTGAGCCTCAAAAATGTTCCTATTTTTGTCTGGTTTGATTAATTGCATGCACAGTCAATCATCTCTCAACTCGTACTTTTTAGCGCACTCCTTAACATATTTACATGCACCCATTATCTTTTCAGAGCCATTAGCATTTAGTGTTTGTTTGCATCCAACCTCCTTTCTGAAAAACAAACAAAAGACAGGTGCAAACGTTGAATTTCCATTAAGGAGGTGGAATGAGGATCACAGTTGCAAGCTGAGCAAAGAAAATATACAGAGTGCAAGTACAGATTAGATACTTGGAAATGACCAAAAAATAGTTGTTAAAACATCATTATAAATGTGTTTATAGATGGCCAGGTGGTGGTAGGCACAAACATCACCATGGTATC
Source organism: Picathartes gymnocephalus (assembly GCA_013390045.1). NCBI lineage: Eukaryota > Metazoa > Chordata > Aves > Passeriformes > Picathartidae > Picathartes > Picathartes gymnocephalus. The sequence continues at coordinate 10,576 of WEKY01031820.1, read as the reverse complement.
TTTTAGTTACAATGGTTTTTCACTTCCAATAGCTAGACCTAACCCTCTGTAAACCATCACTGATTAAGTCCATGATAATTTTACAGGTTGTCAAATGCTAACCACATTTGGAAGAAATACTAATGAGTTCAGCCACTGACACAGTTTATTCTTTTCCTGTTTCAAAAAAATCAGGGTTTGTGTTGTTACATACCCTCTTATCATCGCAAATGATTCATCACTAGAGAAATAGGAAGAACCTGGAAGAACAGTGACTGTCTCCTTGCCTGTAAAAGAAATAAACTACAGTATGTACACATTTTGTTTCTTTGGCAAATGAAGTCTCAGCTATTTACCAAGAAATAAGAGGTTTTTATCAAATTCCTATGGATTCAGTACAACTATGGACATGATTACACTTACTACATCACATGTACACCTTATCAATCCTATTGAATTGTGAAGCAGTTTGTTAGAGTTTCTAATGACAGGATTGCCTGCTCTTTGACCACCAGCAGCTCCAGGCAAGCCATCACCAACACCAGAGTGTATGAAGTATCTATGAACTTTAGCTTCCTGCACCCTTCACAGAAAAAGTAAGAAGTAACTTTCTTTTGAAACAGAGAAAGATAAAGTCTTCAGGACATGGAGAAGCTGCAAAGAAAAGCAAGCAGATCAGATTGAACAGTTAATAGTGCTAATGATCAAAAATACAAAAAAATAAATGACAGGTCTAGTCTATTCTTACTTTTTTAAAGGGCACAAGAAAATGTGCTTCTGTGTGCTGTACTGTTCTCTGAAAAACGCTTGAGTCAAGCAATAGAGCACACCTGGAAGTGTCTTTTTTTGACTCTTTTCAGGGCCCTTTCCTTCCTCTTCTGCCTGCTCTTTGAATCAGTCTAAGCAACAAACATTTACACAAGGTGCCTCTGAAAAGGCAGAAGAAACACAGATGAAGCTGAAATTATAAAACAATCATGCTAAACTTGAGAGAAAAAAAAACCAACCAAAATATTTTAGCAACAGGTGACATAGTGAAGAAACAGAGTAACAACAAAAGGGAAGGGGAATGAGGCATCATTAAACAGTTTGCAGAAAACAAAGGAAAAAAGATGAGATTAACGAAGAGAACAGGAAAAGGAAAAGAAACAGTGCATAAAATTTAAAATAGAGATCTGAGATATGTGCTTTAATTACTGAACTCATAAGAGGTATATTTTATGCCATTTGTATGGAAATTAAACAGAATAGTATAGAATTAAGGTCATACAAGTCGTGTTGCACACTGCTCAAGAATTCACCATGCTAACACCCAGACCTGCTGAGGTGGCCTGAATTATCTTTCCCTACAGGGCACCCACCCAAGGCAGTGAGAGAGAAAACAGGGTTTGTAGGCAGCAACATCGAGAGAGAAGCCTTGGATAAAGTGACAAGGTAAGGCAATGATGAGAAGAAAGACTCACAGACTTAGGACTACAGAATAATTTAAAAAGAGAACCACATTACCGACTTCTTAAAATGCTCTCAGGCGGTCAGTACTTTTAAATATTTCTGCTGTAATACAGTAGTCTATCTTTCAGTTACAGTCAAGATATACTTCATGTGAGACATTAAGAAAACGGGACAAACAGAAAAACCCATACATATTTCAGAGCAATACAATTATATTTCCAGAGCAAAATCTGCCAAAAGCCCAAACTACGTATATGTTTTAAAAACTTTGAACTGGACTTTGGGCCTGATACTGGATCATTCCAGTTAATGAATGAGAACAAGATTAATTTCTATTCCTCTGCCATTTAGCTTCTGTTTTCTTCATGTGGTTTTACAAATTTGGTTGGAAAGAACCTAGAATGGTCCATGTGAATGTTTTAGTAACCATAGCAATAATTATTTTGGTGGTAGGTCTGATGTTTGTCTATCCCATGTCCTGTTTACTGCAGCTTCAGAGGGACATGTGAAGCTGCTTAACATTGAATTAACAATACTACAGTAATGTAATTTTAATGTTGCATTCTTCCCTGTTATGTTAGCCTCCTCCTTCCAGATTAACTCTTAAAAAATATTTATCAACTATAAATAACAATTCAAGATCATCTCGATTTCCATGTTAAAGTGCAACTTTTTCAGAGAATTTATGAAGTTCTTGGATATTTTTTCACTGTCACTCTGTTAATATGTTCATTTTTCATACATACCCATATTAAAACTTAAGTTCTAATGTGCATGCGTATAATTTCACTCATAGTATTTTTTTCTTCTAAATATTTTTTTTTCTTCCAGTGACACCTCTGACATATTCCTTCATTCAGTTATCAAAACAATTACATAGATACTGGTGAAATGCTGGACCTAATTTCTTAATCATTTTTTATCTCAAACCAGAAAACAGCCTCAAAGAACTCCACATTTAAAATACAGTAACAGAGGCAATTATATAGCTCTATGATAAGTATCATTTAGCTGAGCCAAGCAGGAAATGTTTCAAGTCAGTGAACAATTGCTGGATTGATACTAAATTAAACTTATTTTATGTCAGTGCTTTATCTCCTTTGACTTTTCAGAGTTTAATTGTACTTGCTAACAGCCATTTAGAAAGGTACTGTCTGTACAGATACACATGTAGACACCCATACATGTATTTGTATGCATGTATGTGCATATTTGAATAAAAAATATGAAATGTGTATATTTTCCATACGAAAAAAACAAGTCTAAAATGTCAAGGCTATAACCTATGCCGTTAACATCAATAACAAGGTTCCAAGGCCTACTTCTGTTTGTCACAATGCACTATTTAAGTGTATATTTACATGGACACAGAGAATATACACAGGCACAACTTTTCCATGAAAATAACAGAAATCAGACAGGTGCACTAAATCATAAGAAACTTCCATTTTTACATTGCATAGCATCTTCTGCGGTGAAATGCCGCAAAACAGCTGGGCAACAACAACAGTATGTGAGAACTGCCATTCCCTGCTAAAAGTGGCAAAACCAGCTGCCCGCAGCAGTGCCCTGGGTGTGCCAGGTCCCAGCTGGGCAGCTCCTTCCCCCTGCCTTGGCTACCACTCCCTCTCTGCATGCAAATGAGTTATATTCCTGGCTGGGAATAAACCAGGCCATTATACACAGGATGCTTTAAAACATGTCCCAAGCATAAATCACTGAAAATCATTTCCTAGAAGACTCAAGGTGAAATGCAGCAGGAAAACAAACCCATACTCCCTTACAGGCTGAACAAAACATTCTCACTTCTAAAAAGGATGACTTGACCATTTACTGACGGGCCTGGAAGAGAGTCTCTCCCTGTAAAAGAGGACTGTCACTTAAGAGAAGACAAATACATTAATATTTATTATCAAATAAAACAGGAATCTAGGTTCAAATACTGTATCAAAAGAAAATTTTTAGATTAACATGATTATTCATTTTTCATTAATTAAATTTAATTAAAATATTTACCTGCATTAATCAGATCTGGATCGACTTCATTTTCAAGTGGATAAGGACCCTGATGACAATACAGATGTATGTCAAGCATTATAATAAAATACCTTTAAAACACAATTCATAATTGCCATATTATTTCTAATGCCTATTACCAAAACCAGATCATGACAGACATGCATTTTTTAATCTTTTTTTTATCAGAATTCTATTTTTTATCGGAAAAAAATCCTGACATTACAAGCCACAGTTTATGTCAAGTAACATTTCAGGGCTGATGGACATATTGTTCAAGGATGTTCAAATTACTAAACAACCATGAAGCAAGAGGTTTGTCTGATTTGGATTTCTTTTTGTTCTTAACCAAAATGACAGACATTTTTCAGAAAAATGTTGTAACTGCAACTTCATAAAGCCATATGACAGTAAAAATAATATTCAATCTAAGCTTTATTTAAAATTATGTTTGCTAAGGTTTACAATGTTTGGTCTTGCAAATTCCTGATGGTTCTGTGTCCAGAAACCTATGTACTTAAGGATATTCTTAGCAAAATAGCACCATAATCATAAAATGAACATTTCCTAAAAAACCTCCCTGCAGCACAGTGAGAATTTTATGATAACATAATATAGCATATATATATTTAGTAATATAATAATCAAGTTGGAGCTGGGCAGGAAATAAAGCCCTGCCACAGCAAAATAAAAACACTATAATAACTGACCGAGATATAGTCTTACCAAACCCAGGACTCCATTTTCACTCTGTAAGTGAACAGTTATGTCTGGACTGATGAAGTTACTGGCCAACAGTGGGATACCAATACCCAGATTAGCTGATAAGAAGTGGTTAAGGCAGAAATACTTATGGCAAACTACTAAATTTTTTAAAATTACTATTATACTATGAGTAGATTAGAACTGTTCCCTTCACAATCACTTTTGTTTTTACTTAGGTACCTCATATTTTTGATGAATTATTTTGCCATTTGAACTGTCTAATTGCATTCTGTCAAATCCTTTACATGACAAAAAATCGACAGTGCAAATAAAGCTTCTTTTCCAACTTTTTCAAGAAATTCTTGCAACACATTCAACTGCTAACAAAGCCACCTGACATAAAAACTCCATGTATTTTATGTTTTAGCATTCCTTCTATTTCAATTGGGTATTAATAAAATGAGAGAATCACAGGGTCCAGTAAAGACAATGAGTACATGAATCAACCCGTTCTAAACAAACCAGATAGGTTTGTTATTCTAGTCAGCAATCACTTTAACCTATAGCACATCGGAAGGATACCATACATGCCATCCTCAAACTCTAAAGCAGCCCGTTTGATGATCCTCTCCCTCACATTGTCTCCTTTTTTTAGGTTGGCTTTTGAGTCTTCAGGCTTTCGGATTGATAAGCGCTGTAAAATAAGAAGTAATCATAAGTAAAGATTGGAATCCAGATTCTTGCTTCTCAAGATACAAAAGCCTGATTTGTGATTGCACTGAGATACTTGGTCTAAGAATACAGTTATTTATTCATCTTCTACAAAAAAATGACCTTTTATTTTATGCATTGAAGCTTAGCTAAGCCAATGGAGTCATCAAATATCACCAATGACAGCCTTAGAGCAAAATATTATTTCTTTGTCTGTATTGCCAAGCCCGATACATAGAGAAGTAGTAAAGAAGGCACCAAGCACTAGTGCAAATACTAGCAAATCTGAGATTCTTTACCCCAGAGATACCTAAATAGATTCATAAAGTGCCAGCCGAAAATGCAAATACTGCTCTCTTTCTGCATTCATTCAATTCAATGAGCTATTCTAGATTTATAAGGATTAGACAGACAAATGCCATTCATCTAAAGATACTGGGAGCTAAGAATCAAAATTTTCAAACATTACTCTATAATCTTGCACACCCCATGAAGTTGTTTCCTGATATTTTCTCATCTTAAGTTCATGTTTGGTAAATCACATGTAGGTGAAAATGCCATGACATTCAAGAAGTTTGTAACATCTTTCTTTTAAATTATTGTCTACATAGATTATGTTCTTTGTACATCTCTCCTATGCATATAAAATTCCGCTGGGCGACATCATGTCCTGCACTCTCATATGTCTTTATATCCTCTCCTACCTCAGGCTACAATTAACACATCAGAAAAAATTATCCTGCTACTTTTCATCACCACAAAAGAATTTTTGCAAAGTCACGTTCCCCTTAGGCAGTCAGAAACAGTCAGTATCAATTTTCTTGAATTTCCCATCAACTTCCTTTTTATGCCTTGGCTATTTTCCCTAGAATTGCTTCACTTGTGGATTATGGATAAAGCAAGAACAATTGCAGAGGGTTTCTATACAGCACAGAGAAGGCTGGATAGAAATTATAGCTGGCACTAGAGAGACCAATTCTGAGTCATATTAGGCAGGAACTGCTATTTAAAGCCAGTAAGAATTATGGCAGACTAGCTTCTCCTTATTTCTTATATTCCTCATCTTCTCTCACCGCTTATCATACTCAGTGCTTTTCTGTGTACAGCCAGTTCATATATAAAATTTAATGGAAGAGTAAATAAATCTGCCATTTCCTCCCTATACCTATACCAAGTGAGAGAAGCCACTGCCAAACTGCATAATCAAAACTAATCTCTGTTACAATTCTGCTTGGCAGTTTGTAGTAGCTTTCTCCCTCTGCCCCACTCCACTTATTTTCTGAAGCATATAGGGAAGGGAGCAGATGACTAGGTAGGTATTCACCAGGTATTCAGTAGGTATTGTCTAAATAAGTATTCACTTACGCAGCCAAGATGCAGCAGAAGCAATAGTTAATAACTGAAAAAAAGATTTCTCTCATAAAAGGTAAAAAGATTTTCTAGGAGATAATGCAGCCATTCAGAAGAAGAAAATGGGCCATTAATTGCAATCTAACCCAACATAACCAGAGGGAAAAAAAAAGGGTTTGACACATCTGTTTGCATTCAATTACTCAACAACAGGCAATATGCTTTTGCAGAATGAACAGATGGAATTTTTAAAAAGCTTCTTAACCTTAGCATTCACAAAAGAGAATGCTCGGAGAAAAGGCCTTGTATTACTTTCTAGGACTTTGTGACTTGATTTTAATAACAAAAGTTTAATTATTATAATTCTTTTCTGCAACTCTTTTCTCACAGATTTTTTTTTCCTTGTGTCAAGTATCTTTCCTTCTACTAGCTTTTCTGATGACATTTTGAACAATTCCCACCTCCAGAGTATGGAGACACAGAAGAAATACAGAATTTTCAACTGCACTTTAAAAGCATTGTCACATCACCAAAATGAACATAGGGACATAGGCTGAGTGTGGCAAAGCCACAGAAACAGCAAAGAACAATTACATAATTGTAATTTTCCTGGATGTTGTCAGTGGTGGAATATTATTGCTGCAATTTTAATAGCTATTGATATCTTTTATTCAGACCAGAAAGGCCACCAGCTAAAAAAGTTCCTGATTAAAGAAAAGGGAACAAAGGTTTCCAGGACTTTCACAACATAACATAATTCAATACATGCCACAAAAGGGACTGAGTCTGGTCCTACGTGCCCACATTAAAAGCTCTCCAGTGGAAAAGAAAGTATCTACTTGTCAAAGCCAGATCCTTGTCTAGGTGTTTCCCTTCTTGTTTCTACAGAAGGTGAACCGAGAGGGGGAAGGAGAATTTAGTAGCATTTTCCACTAGATTTTCAACTACAATAAAATCATCCAGGGCTACAGACAGTTGCTCTAAATTATTCAGGGACTGAACCATAGAGTCTGAGGTTTAAGAAAGAAGGCTCAGTCCTCAGGCCCCCACCTAACTCTCTAAATACCTCCCTAAGCTCCAGTTTTTAGCAAAACTTGATGGGTCTTTCTCACACTATTTTCTCAGTGCTAAGTCTTGGTGGTTAGACTAAAAACCATGCAAATTTTAAATACACCCCCAGCTGAAATATGTTGTGACTGAGAAGATCAGCTACTTACTTCAATTCTCTTCTCAAACTTCTCTCCTTGTAACAGACGATCAACATAGATTTTGGGAACATGAATGTCTTCGGGGGCAAATGATCCTATATCAACAATTTCTTCTACCTACAGAGTGAAAAGGAAAAGGGAAAATGTTTAGAAAAAATTATTCAATGAGAGGTTTTATTACCAATGAAGTTTTGAAATGAAACATTAAATATACAGCAGATCACATCAAGAAAACGAAGGAATGGGACAAAATAGATATAGTCTTTAAAACAGGTTAACTTAGATGCTTATCTGTCCTCTTCTTTCAAAATATACTTCCTCATACAAATTGAAGGTAATCTATGTTTAACAGGCCCATTCGTATGGCCAATCTGAAGAAATATACTTTGTACATTTACATCAGAGTTGTTTGTAACTACAAATAATTTCTGCACAAACAGAGAAAAACAATATGCTAGTAACAGAATATCAAAATATAAAGCAGAAGTATGAATTTAGAGGATACAAGCACAGAAGCTGAATCAAAAGTTTTCCATAGTATACGCAAAAATAAAATAGAAAATATTTGAACTGTAATAATGGATTACAAGAAAGAAGATACAAGATGAAGGTCTAGAAGTCTTTACAGTTAGTGAAACAGAGATTCAGCACAAAATGACACTCATTCACACGTAGCAGATTTCAAATGTCACCTATCTGGAGCACCACAGACAACAGGGGTTTCCTTCCTCCTAGGCCCGCGTTGGTGTGGTCTACAGACCCTGCTATAGACAGGTACCTGCAGCACAGGCCCCCAGCCATGGCTGGTGCTTTCCCTGACAAGTCTGAGGTACACAGAGCACATCTCACTCTGCCACAAAACAGACACTAATGTTAGTGTTGTTTGCAGTTGCATCCAACCACAGGGAAAACATGTAATGTTAGAGCAACAGTCAAAGGTATCACACAACAATCTACTACACGGGACATAACAATGTACTCAAAGGTTAAAAAGACAGTTTCCAAACTGCTTTACTACCAGGGATTCATTAAACTCTCAGGAATGTCCAAAGCCTAATAACCCCAAATCAAGACCCAGGGTATGGTGAGGGTCAATCTCTTACCAGCTATCACCAGTGAAACAACATTAAAGAGTTTAAAACTCAATTTAACATCCTACTGTCCTACAGTATTGACAATATGATCAATACTGAAATCTACAGTACATCTGATAACAATTACCCTCCTACTGTGCCTCGAAATATGACAATAAACAAACAAAGAAACCAACCAATCCACTCTAAAAGCAAGAGAGGGAGAAGAAAAATTTAAAAACTAAAGATCACAAGATCAGGTTCAGACGATCCCTAAAAAAAGCCCTGGGTTAAAAAGACAGAAAGGATGTGTTGTGAAATACGCAAGGCAAATATCCAAAGCAAGAGGCAATAACAGCTACAGCAACACCAGCCTCAGTGTTCAGAGAGAGCAGAGCCCTTATCCACAAGATAAGGAGAGACAATCAAATCAGTATCTTGAAAAGTCTGATATGGGTATTCATGAAAAAATGCTACTGTTTCCTTAATCTCACTTAAAGTTTCTCATTTTATACACTCATTTTAAGATTAATATGGAGACCAGTCAAACACAGGGTAAAATGAAAAAGTCCTGAAGCACAGTGCACTTTTGGTGCAGTGACTACTGTCAGAACATCCTCAGAAGGGAGCAGAAGCAGGAGACAAGACTTTCCAATAAAGCAATAAGCAAGCAGATGATCCGCTACCAGCAGAATTCCCAAATTCACCCTTTCTAATTAAATTTGTCTTCACTTATCAGATGGAAAACTAGGCCTGGGGAATACTAATTGCTCCTGATTTGAACTTTCTCACAGAATAACTACATTTATTTGCTGCAGCAGCTAAGATTATAACACCAAAATCTTGGCACAACTCAACAAACTTGAACAGAATTATGCTATCAGAAAACTGACACACTGAGTCTCTCCCCCCACAGAATACATGGAATAAATTAGTCATCCAACAATAAATTGTAGGATTTTGTTATCAGTCACATCATTCTTCTAATTGGTTTGTATTTTGTATCTTGGGACACAACAGTCAGCCTGATAGCTTTTCCTCTATTTTTTCCAAACATTATCCTAAATGAACATAACACTGCAAACTGTATTTTGTCCTAGGGATTTCAGAGAATCCCCTAAGTATCCCCGGCAACTGGAACACCTTTCCATGTTCTACCATTATGGAATAAACACCAAATGTAACTAAAATTAAATATGTTCAAATATCTCCACAGCAGTAAAGAAGAATTTTGAAAAGGGATTAAGAATTTGCATGTGATTATCAAAAATTAACTGTCTCCAAGTTCTGCAAGTGAAATAATCAGCAGGTTTACATGGAAAAGGGAGAATTCACGCAGGGGAAGTACAAATGGTGAGTGCTCCAGCTCTCTCTCTGAGGGAACTGGATGATGAGGCACTGTACCTGGGCTGCCTGCCATCAGCATTGCCAGAGATGAAGCTGTGCCAGCTGAAGAGAAACCAGGAAATCTGATGGCTATGGGAATCAGCACCTTAGTGCTTGTGGCCACTGAAAGGCATTGCCCGAGTATCTTCCTCGACAAGAATGATACTGCAAATTTAATAGTCCCATCACCCGGTGTATTAACTTCTCTTTCAAGTTTCATATTTCTTTATGAGTCGGCTCTCTTACACCTCTGCAGATGAAGCCTCAAGGAGAAAAGCAAGAGCGCCTCCACATTAATAATTCAAAGGATGTGAGTTTTTCTCGTGCTCTGCTCTCATCTTACCTATGCTTCTGTTCCTTCTTTTCTGTAGTCACCCTGCCTCAGGCTTTATTTTGTAACGTACAGAAGAATCTTTGTAAACATCAAAAATCATTATGTGTCATCCCACCCAAGAGACACCAAGTCTGGTAAAGCATAGAGAGGGAACTATTCAGGGCAGACCACCTCCTGTTCTCTTTGTAATTAGAAAATCAAAATCCTCTGGTACCTTTTAGATTGCCTTGATCACCTGTGTTCATCTTAAATCTTCATTTCATCAATGTGTGAAAAGACAGAAAATGTTTACATCTTTGCTATACAGGTAGAGCTAAAAAGTAACTTCAGGAGACCACAAGGGCTGACTTTCCTCTTCTGGG
>WEKY01031803.1:2835-17542 GCA_013390045.1 Picathartes gymnocephalus | reverse complement strand
AAACAAAAAAAAAAAAAAAAAATAAAAAATAAAAAATAAAAATTGAAGAACAAGGGGTTCCTCTGTCCATCCCCCAGCAAGGAGCAGGTACAATTAATGAAAAAAGGAGCAGATGGAGGGTAGTTTGTGCTTGGAGTGGCAAACAAAATCCTTCTTTGTCCGCTTCACCAGGTGCTGCTGCACAATAGGTAGGAGGCTTTCTACGCGAAAGGCCAGCCCTAAGATGATGAAAGTACATTTACATCAGAGGTGTCACCACAATCAGAAAGATCAATCCCCTGTATCAAATATGTTTCCAAGAGGAAGTGGAGATGGGTTATAGTTATAAGTTATTCACTTCTAAGAGGAACAGAGAGCCCAATATGACAAACAGACCCAACCTACAGGGTAGCCTGTTGCTTCCCTCAGGCCAGGAACAGGAACATCACTGGGAAGCTAGGGAGTTATACATGGCTCCACAGCTTGTGTCACCACCAAAATTTTGTGGTTTTGACAATGGAATGGCCTGCACAGCACCAGGACTCCTGGCATCAAGCAGGACTCCCCTTGCTCAGTGAGAGGGTCTGCACAGGGACTAGCAGAGCTCATTGGCAGAGCTTTAAACTAGACATGAGCCAGCCATGGGCACGGGCAGCCCAGAAAGCCAAGTGTGTCCTGGGCTGCATCCAGAGCCCTGTGGGCAGCAGGGCAGGGAGGGGATTCTGCCCCTCTGCCCCGCTCTGGGGAGAGCCCACCTGCAGAGCTGCCTCCAGCTCTGGGCTCCCAGCACAGGAAGGACGTGGGGCTGCTGCAGAGAGGGCAGAGGAGGCACCAAGGTGATCAGAGGGATGGAGCTCCTCTCCTATGGGGAAAGGCTGAGACAACTGGCATTGTTCAGCCTGAAGAAGAGAAAGCTTTGGAGTGACCTTATTGTGGCCTTCCAGTCTCTGGAGGAAGCCCACAAGAAATATGGCAAGAGACTATTCACAAGAGCATGTAGTGGCAGAACAAGAGGGAATGAAAGAGAGTAGATTTAGATTAGATATTAGGAAGAAGCTGTTTACTGTGATGGTGGTGAGGCACTGGAATAAGTTGTTTTTTAGGGCAAATATCTTTATTTTTCATATCTTTATATAAAGTCTACATTCTTTCTGATTGATTTCAGTTTGTCTCCTATTATTTTTAGAACACATGGTTCTAAATTGTACTGAAAACAAAGAACTATATTCATCTTTCTCAAATGTAAAGCCAGGTAAGTGCCCTGTGCTGAAACAAAATGTTTCCTGTAACGATGAACTTACCACACACACACACACATCTCCCCCAAAATGCAAAATGAAAAAAGCATGAAGTTTTGAACAAGTGAACATTATTATTCTCACAAAGGTAATGGCCTGAGCTGAATAAAGAATAAAAAGCAAAACTGTTAACTGATGGTCTGATTGATATGTTTGATCAATTTTCCTTTTGCAGCTGTGGAGAGTCAATATTTTAATCTATGACTGGTCAGTACAGTCAGGTTATGAACACAATAAAATTGTTGGTGGTCAAAGAATTTTGAAGCAACTGTCAGGGGGACTCTTAAATTATATTAGTTTCAAAATACAGCTCTATACTCTGTTGAGATTTCTGTCAGCACAACTTTCAGACTGATTCCCTTTAGAAAACTCTAAGGAAAACATATTTTATAGATAAACTATTTGATGCTTAAACATAAGTACACACTGTTAGATATGGACTGTTTCTTGAGCAGCCCCCATCTCTGTCAGGCAAGAGCAATAGAAAAAAATACTATTTTGGCATCAGAGTCTGATTGATTAATATAACTATACTAGGATAGTGTATATATGTGTTCATGTATATATGTATACATGCACTTCATAAACTGCACTGAAAAATTCTGTAATCTTTATAAAATTGTAGTATCATAGAATAGTTTGGGTTGGAAGGGACCTTAAAGATCATCTCATTCCAGCCCCTCTGTCAGGACAGGGACACCTTGCACTAGACCAGGGGGTTCAAAACCCCATCCAGCCTGGCCTTGAACTCTTCCGGGGATGGGGCATCCACAGTTTCTCTGTGCAACCTGTTCCAGTACGTCACCAGCCTCAGACTAAAGAATTTATTCCTAATATTTTAATCTATTTTATTTGAGTTTGAAGCCATTTCCCCTTGTCCTGTCACTACATGCCCTTGCAAAATGTCCCTCTACAGCTTTCTTGCAGGACACTTTTTGTACTAGAAGACTTCTTTATGCTTTTTATAGTCAGAGAAATTCTTCATTTTTCCCTACCTTTTCACTTTTAGGATCAAGATCTACACAATTCACATGTAGAGGTTCTCTACTTATTACTGCCTAAAAATGTAGGTAAGGTAAAATTGTAGGACAATTTTGAGTGTGTTAAGAAGCAGTCAAAAAAAGCTGATTCTACCATGAAACTAATTATGCAATAATGTGTTTTCTTTGAAGTGGTTTGATTTTGTTATTACTATAAAATCTCTTAGGTTAAAACAATACAAGAGCAAAACGTAGAAAAAAACTGCTGGGTATTTCTGATATAGAAACAGCTTGAAACAAAAACACATGAAGGTAACATTGTGATGACAAATCACACTTTTATTTTAATTAGTATTTTATAAGGAATAATTATATTGTGATATGTAAGGGACTGAGGCTCAACTGAATCCTGAGAAGTAATCAAATAAGCTTAAATGTGACACAAAGAAATGAAAGAACTTGCAAAGAAAGTAGTGGAAACATTAACAGAAAACTATTTCAATGTTTAGGTTTTGCTTCTAATACCCTCTCCAAACCCTAATATTTAATGTGCTGCAACTCCACCTACAAACTTTGATTCTGAGCTTCCTAATAGACTAACTGATAATGATCTTCTGAGGTTAGTCAAAACCACAAAGGTGATTTCAGACACACACAGAACTCTGCCTTGATTTACCCTTTGGCTTTAAACTTCTTCTTATTTATTGCCGATAGATTCTAAATAAATAAATAAATAACCTAAAAGTCCCTGATTTTCTATCCTGACTTTAAACCTTGACTCTCAGGATGAACCCTGAAACACAACGTGCATATATATGTGCAGAAGCACACACATGTAGGCTGTTTTCTGCCTGGAATTTCCCTTGTACAGAAACAGTGACTCCAAGTTTGTGAGGCCAAGCTCAAGTCAGAGTTTCACTCCACGTGTTTTTAAGCACCCATGCATACCTTTAAGCTGGTCTATCTTCAGAGACAGTACTTACATGCATATACTGGCATTTGTAGCAATTCTCCAAACTGGCAGCTGCTGTGTAACACTGGATGACTTTTTTTCACAGCTTGTTCATTTCACTGAAAATAAAATCATCCCATTTGTCCTTGAGCAGCACAATTTTTTGGTTATAGGGCTTGTAGGCACCTGAAACAAAACCAGACAGAATCTTTCATTTAAAGATCATTCGGAAACTGATTCCAACCCTCAAAGTTTTACTTAAAGAATGAGAAAAAAACCAGATTTTTTGTTAGTCTCATTTAGAAGTGGCTGGGTCTAACATTATTAGTACTAAATAATTCTGTACACACACTCATATATATATATATGTATATATACACACACACAGAAGAATCTCACATTTACAGACAGAGGAAGAAAATTGATTGAGCAATCATATAAGAATCTGATTTCATACTATTTCATACACAGTTTTTCAGTCTGTATTTATTATGCTATATATATTTTTTCAGGAATCAGTAAATTAAGCCAGTCGAGTACCTTAAACCCAAGAAAGCTCCTGAAGTAAAGCAGAATGCTGTGCTTCTACAGAGTCTGATAAAAAGTCCCTGAAAGCAAGCCCTACCCATTTGATATGTATCCACCTCTTTGCCTGGTTTGCTCCTTCGAGGAGTGTTTTTCATTTCTGACCTACAGTCGGTGCCTTGTTGGAGCAGTGCATGAAACTTCTGTCCACTGTTCTAATATTTTATCTTCATGGATATGTGTGTGCTTCACAACGTAAGTCAACAGATGGACAGACAGTCTTATATTTTTGAAGTAAGTATATTTTTGATGAAGACTTGCACAGTCTCATCTCACTTATCCTACCTACTTGCTATCTTCCTATATGCACATATTATATAAAAAATTAAGAAAAAAATTGTTTCTCTGTGAAATCAAGACAACTGTCCTAAGATTTGCAATAAAATTTTCTAAAAATTAAAAACTTATAGAAATAGCTTAGCTCAACTTTAAATAGTTTGCTCTTCACCCTTCAGTATATTTTTTTTAAGTGGTTTCTAAACTAGGTTACTGAGTTACATAATGAAAAGTATTTTGGACCAGAAAGAAACCTATAATATAATTTAACCACTATTTTAATGTTTAAATATTTTACATATGAAAGAAACATACACCTACCATAATATAAAGGGGAATGAAGCTCTCTATGGATCACTGGACACAATATCAAAATAAGTGACTAATTTTTCAATACAAAATGAGAAAAGAAGTCTTACATGTACTACCTAAGAAAATCACAACATTATTAATATAGAATGCTCTTGAAACATAAAGTGTTTGAAACTGCAGATAAATAGAGAAACCTTTGTCAAATGTGGGAAAGATCAGAGTAAGACATAAAAAAATCATTGTTTTTCTATTCTATAGGATCTTTAAAATTATATACAGAGATAGGAAAACAACAACCTTAATAGAAGCCTTCAACCATACCTAAGATTGCTACTGAAAAGATAATTCAGTATAAAATGAGTAGTTCTACTCACAGCAGGGCTCTACATAAAAACTCCAACAAGTCTTCCATCTCAGTGTGTCAGTTTGACATCTGCAATTTATAGGTTTCGGATGGCAGCTGGTATGAATGACGTTTTGGTACCAAGCCATAGTCATGCTATTAGAATTTGAATAAATTCCTAGTCTTTCTAACAACAACCTAAAATATTTGCCCTTTGGCAGTAACTTTTTAGCCAGTAGTTATTTTTTTATAGTTTTCTGTAATGTACATAAAAATACTCTTCTTAATTTCTACACTAAATAATATGTTGATTAGGCTGTGAATGAAAAAAACCATTATATTTATGAAAAAAAGTCAGAAATTTCCCAGTCCACTGATGTGGTCATCCTTTGACTTCAAGTTTTAGAGTGTGCCTCTTGTACTTAAAGTTTCTAAAAAAATTGTAAAACATGCTAATACAATTTTTCTAAAAGCCTTCATCAAGTTTATTATTCTATATACAAAAATAGCTGTATTAATTGGACAAATAAAGTTCTTATAAAAATATCTGACTCAAAAACTACATTAGTAATAACTCACAATTTAAAATATCTCTGCTGAAAAAAATTGCTTACTCAAAACTCCATAAACATAAATCACACAAGAAAACAAGAATGGGATGGGATGAAAAAGGCACAAAACAAGTCATTATCTTTAGGAATGAACAATTCCTTTTTGATCCAGAGGTCGGGTACCACACCTGAACTTTGCACGTGTCTGTGGAAAGCCACTCACAATGTTTGTATTTTTAACTTGAAGATACTAAAATATGACTCTACCTAATTTAGTATCTGCAATAATTTATTTAAATATACACTTAGGTAATTTTTCAGACTAAAGTTCAACATTAAACTTGTTGAGCTAATGCCTAATATTTTAAAGGGTGATTTTCAAAAGGAACCTAGATTCCCTTTTCCAGCAGTTTAGAAATGAAAAACAAGACTATTTTAATCAGATAGGAAAAAAACCCATGTGTAATTTTTTATTTCAAGAATATTTCTTAAAAGTGCAATTTGTTTTTAGAAAGTTAGCAAAATAGGGATGAAATAAACATACTCTTTTTTTTCCATTTTGAATGTTCTTGAAAATTTTACTCACATTGAGATCTGAGACTCTAAAAATCATTGTTGCTTATAAATATTTCTAATTTTTCTTAAAATTGTGTAAACACAAACACACAGAGAAATAAATGTATGTAAATCAAAACCAAAATTGGAAAAAAAGCCTTGCATGGTAAAAAATATCTGTTCACTCTCAGGGCACTTCTGCATATTTTATGCTTATCTGCTCTACTCATGCTTTTCTACGGAGCAAGCTCTATTAATTCATCAAATTTAAAAAGGAAAAAAACCACTTAGTCTGCCATTATGACAGAGCCAATTATAGTAAGACTGAGAAATATATGAAAAGCATCAGTGCAGTAATTAAAACTTCATTATTTCTAATTATATTTGCATTTGATCAACCAGTAAGATGTGGAAGCAGACTACTAAAGAAGGGTTAAAATATCCTCGAAGGATTTAGTAATTAGAGATATTGATTACTTTTAGACTCTCTTGAGCCGACAGGATAAGAAAAGCACGCTCGCCTGTTTGGTCCTTTTATTTCTCACAAGATTGATGAGTTAATAAACAGGGAGCAAGCATTCACATAAATTCAACATCTGTAATATTTTTCACCCCTGAATTACTTGGATGAGAGGAACATCTTTTATGTGAAGTCACCAGAGAGGAGCCAGCAGACTTGATCTGCAACCTTTACTCTGTCTTGTGATTAATACAGTGTCGATGTTTAAAGAGGCGGCACCATTAGGCAAAAACTCAGCAAAACGAAACTATGTTCCTTCAAGTGGGACCTCCTGCAATGCTCTGGTGTTTTGCCCTGTTTGTAAAATGCATCTTCTTCATGCCTTAGGGTCTAGGCTGTAATTTTCTGAATATGCTATCTTAAATAGGTCCACTCACATCCATGCTTTCTAATGTAACTTACTGTTTTTGTGTCTTCCTTAAAAAAAAAAAAAAAGAAAAAGAAAAAGAAAAAGAAAAAATATTATTAAGTTATAAAATTAATTAAAAACCTGAAAGTGAGGGCAAGAATTTGGAAATATTTCAAAATATCTTTACTTATAAAACTTTTTATATGAAAAAGTGTTTTCGGATCAACTGTGTTCTAAAGTGGAGGAAATGGTAAATATAAAAGATAATTTAGGATGGGTTTCATTTGTAGGAGTGCCATGAATCTGTTAGCATAAGAACAAACTATGAAAGACAGAAATTCTCACTGAAGGAAAGCAAAAATTTTTATGGTATTCGGATGAAGCCAATGCTAATAAAGTATGGAATATGAGTGAAGTCACATAAGCACTCTTAGGTTTTCTGTGTAGCTACACTATTTAGTAAACACACATTGCTAAGAGCATTTTGTGGCCCCAAGTTACATTACATTGCAATGCTTCTGAGTTCTTTCAATTTTCTTCTTTCTGTGTCACTGCTGAATTTTATTCCCCTGATTCTCTACCAAAGTTAATTGTGTGAATCCTTGAAGAAATATACTCTGTGTGTCTTCCTTCCTTTCTACATTCATTCCAATTTATACAAGCACATCGTATTTTCTCTTCTTTTTCTTCTAGACAGCAAATAAATTTAAATACAACATTTTTCACTACAAATTACTCTTTTTTGCATTCTTTGACTTTTTGGTTCATTGGTAGAGATTATTACTTCAAATTTTCTCTAATATAGGCTCTTTTTTCATCTATTGTTCTCAACATGAGGTCAGATTTGCCATTTGTTAAAATGCCATTTTAAAAATGGTTATTGCCTTTTAAATGTCACAATGACAATGAAGTGAATCTACACTCAGAGAAAAATGTTGGCCCTTTATTTTGTCAGGAAGCAGAGAGCAGACAGAGAGAAGGCAGCTGTAGACCTCAGTCCAAATGAGCAGAATGAAAAAAATATTACTTTCTTGAATAGCCATTTTTCTTAATAATAGTCCATAACCTTAGCTCCATTGACCTTTATGGGATGTAGAGATGTTTTGAAAGATGCTGGGGTTTTGCTGGATTTTATTTGACTGACACTGATGAACATATTTTCAGATGGGAAAACCATTGCAAAATATGATTAATAAATAGATTTCATAAAAGCTGATTAAAAATTAAATTACTTGTTCCCACATGTTAAACACTAATCAATACATTTCCAACTTGAGAATATTTTGTATCAAGTTTTAAATGATCAAGAAATTTCTTTTAAATATTTTTGAAACAGGAACACCAACAATCAAAACACACAAAAAGAATCACCTGTTATTTTTAAATGTATGTTTCATATCCTAAATAAATAGAATACAAACAAGCAAAGAAACAAACACTAAAAAATATTCAAAGAAAATACACCCCCACGCCCGAAAACCCCAAACCCAAAAAACCAGCAAAATAAACCAGAACAACAACTCCCCAAAACAAATAAGTAAACAAGCATAATCCAAGGCAGTTAACTGTAAGGAAATCACAGGAATACAATAGAAATATTTACTACAAAGAATGTCTTTTCCCCTGGAAATTATTAAATTTGTTACAGAACAAACATGTTTTCTGTCCATTGGTATTTGAGAAAACATGAATCTTCCCTGAAACTCACAGTAACATGTAATTGCTTATACAATTCTACTCCACAAATACTAATCACCAGATAAAAGTTAGTATGTATATCAAGCATGAGAAAATAATTTTCAAGACTACCTAGTTTTAAAACTTAATTTTAATGACATAAAAAATCATTCAATTAATGTGAATTTCTGAAATTTATTTCTGTATTTAGAGGGATATCTTCCAGATTTTAGGACTTGAAAAATTCTATTCTATACACAAGGAAAATAAGAAAAGGATTCAATCCTGTTTCTTGTTCCAGTTTGTCTTTTATGTTTTAAATAACAATCTGAAAATTCCTAGATGTGTTAAATAATCTGTCAGATTATGGCACACTTTCTTCTGCCACAGAGAGCTAATAGGCTATTCTAACAAATAAAGCTATATTAGCCGCAGGTTAAAAAAAAATCATCATAATTTCCTCTTTTTTAAAGTATCAGAATACTGATTTTTCCAACTACTTAATTACTTGATAAATAGTACCTCTACTAAATATTGGATCTTGCGTCAGATGTTCAGTCTAATTCTGTAAATTGAAGACAGAGCAAATCCCATTAAATGGTATTTAAGTAGTAGGCTCTGACACAAGGTTAACACTTCAGAGTTTCTTACTTAGAAGAACAGCATGACTTGGTCTTCATTAGCTCTATATCTTGGATTTTTTTCCATTTCATTCATAGATCCTTCCCCAGATTTCTGCTCAAACCCATTCTTTGACAAATTTTATCTAGATTACTGTTCTCACAAAGAACTACCCAGAAATATTTCAGCAAACCAGCAGGCCTTGTATTGGTATTGATCCCTGGTCACCTGTAGGTTATTTGTATTGTCCTTTGATTACCATCCTTGATCTTTATTCTGAGGCTTGGCACTAACTTTATGTTATTCTTTGTATCATGCCATAAAATCATGTCATAAAATTGGCAGAACATAAAAAGTGTTATTTATAGAAAAAGATACCATAGACAAGGAAACAACAATTCTGATTAATTCTCAATTCCACCAACAATATTCAAAGACTAAATGGAGAATAGGAATCCTTACGTTGTGACACTGTTTAAGTAAGATGCCTGCAAAACAGAAGAGCCTAAACTTGCAGATTTTTATCACAGTGATCCCTGCACTGCTTGTGCCACCAGAACAAAATCTTTCCTGTACTTCTACAAAATATTGTGTGACGCAACATAGTTGGAGTTTGGGTATTTTTGTGTGACTTCAAGCATACTTATTAGGCAATATATCTCTCTTTTCATTTCATGGAAAAAAAAGAAAACATCTTGTATGTCAGGGAAATATAAACAAAAGAAACATGGATAACAAAAATCAGTTAATGTTCCATGATTTCAGCCCCACAGAGACACATCACTGAATTTTCTTTGGTCTCCATTTATGAATTTCTTCTTCCTCTCCATCTCTCTCTGACTAGCATTTTGAAGTGTTTAAGTGCCTGATGATTTGACTCAGTTGATTTTCTGGGCACAGAGTTGTGAAAGAGGGATAGAGAAGTCAACAAAAACCTGACAAAGTCATCATTCAACAGTGTGTGTTGTCAGAAAATTTCCAGGTGGGAAGTAAAATATTTCAAAATATTTGTTTACAAGTGTGTATGAAAAATGCTCAGCTGTATGGTTTCAGGCCTTTTCACTCTACTGAGTATGCCATGTATGACATATGTATAGGTGGACTTTTTTACGCTTCAGAGTACCTACTCAGAAACATTTCTGAAAATATTAATCTGATCCCATTTCAAGAAATGGTATTCCAGCTCTAGCAACAACTGTGGACTCAAAATGTTTACCTCTTCTCATTGAGGATGAAGAAGTGACTTACCATTGAGTACCTGCCTAGAGAGAGAGATCTGGATGTACTTTAATTATACTTTAATTTTGTTTGCTGCCTTTAATTCAGCAAATAAAAGTATCCTATTTTCCAAAAGAGGAAGCTCAACTAGAAAAGAAACTTCAGTTTTTAACAATAGAAACAACCAATCAATGTAATAACTTATCTGGGGATCTGGGGCATTTTGATACCTCTAAATCGAGATGGTCTATCATAAATTTCATTCAATCATAAGGCAAAGACTGTTATAAAACTACTTGTTAAATT
The DNA here is from genome assembly GCA_013390045.1 of Picathartes gymnocephalus. Taxonomy (NCBI): domain Eukaryota; kingdom Metazoa; phylum Chordata; class Aves; order Passeriformes; family Picathartidae; genus Picathartes; species Picathartes gymnocephalus. Next base: position 7,020 of record WEKY01031803.1, on the reverse strand, counting down.
GTATGAATACTACCATAGCGCTGATAAGACTGATAGAGAAAGATTTGTGGATTTGTGATTCTACTGTAAGCTAATAAAGAATGGAAAAGGTTGCTAGGTGGAGGAGAAAGTGTCTTTAATTTTTAAATATGCTCAAATTTAATAAACCAGCTGCCTGTCTTTTCCTATCAATTCCATGTACAGAGATTTTTTTTTTCCTGTGGATCTGGATAAAAGGTGTTGCTGTTAAATTATTTGTGGATGCTTCTTCAAAATGCAGTTTAACTTGAAATTGTCTTCTTAGTTAAAACTACATCAACATACAATAGCTCATGTTATGTTTGTCATCTGCTTTTTCAGTTAAATGCTCAGGCTGCTGTTTCTTGAAAAGACCTTTCAAATGTTGCAATAGAATATATGAAGAACAAAAAGAGTTATATCAACATTTAAGTGCACCTGTGGTCAAAATCTGTCTGTAGTCTCTTTGGGTAATATACTCAGATTTTTTTAAGATATCACGTATAAACTTAGAAAGAAGTAGAGTTTATTTAACATCTAATTACAGCAGCCACAACAGGGAAACAATCATCATGCTGATAAGGTGAAAAGGAAGAACTTTAGTTAAAATATTAATATATTCATTTTCCCCCAAGGTTAGTCAGTGTTTGGAATTCTTTAACCCAAGAAGAATAAGCTGACTCAGACTCATTGTGATGAATCTGTCTATTTTTACTTAGAGAACCATTCAGCAATATCATCTGGAAACATGTAGGATGAGAATAAACTGGATCATGAAAGTTCATCTCACAGAAATAAGTTTTTCTAACAGTCAGTTCACAAAATTTTCAGTAATTTTCAAGAATTCAGGATTTTCAGAACTGGTTGTCCGTAAAGTACTAAGCCCTATGTAAAGACTACAGCTTAACAGCATAATGTCATAACAAAGTACATTCTTTTCCCTTTAACAGTTTGATCTCTTTCAAATTTAAGGCTGGTTAGTGGTTAGGATGTGGAGTGGGGTGGGAGGTCAGGGAGATGAAGATGATGGGACTAGGGAAAGATTTGCTCTCAAGGCCTACAATTTTTTGAGCATATTTTGTGCCAGTGGGCATAAGTAATGAGAGTATTAGACACAATAATCAAACAACTTCTAGTGGACATCAGTGGACAGGTCTGCCCTTCTTGCTATTTTTGTTTCTACAGCTGCCACAGAAGAACAAATCAAGAACTGCGTCTTTCCTCCCAAACTCTCTCCATGAGAGTCACCCCTCATTAACTGAAACATGTAGTCCCAGAGATACTTCTGGTCCATATGCTGGCTTTTCCTGAGAAAAGAACCCCAAAGGTTTCCCTGCTTCTCAAACATATGGACTTGACCTCTTTGGAGGTGTTCTAGCACCTTAGATACAAAACCTTCTATAGTTTCAAAAGAGTGCCCTAATCTAGGTTTCCTGTATTTTGTATCACACTCAGCTTTAAAGAATGTGTAATTTACATGTCAGCTGATGGAAAATGACAATGATATTGATAGTATTACTGTAACACTGGCTCAAGAAATAGTATTATTTTTCAGTATATTTACTTGCTTGAAAAGGTGCATAATTTTCCCTCTAAATTATTAGTTCTTAAGAACCATGTTGATTCAAAGATGATAGTGTGCTTTTATTAAACTACATATAAACATAGACACATTTGGAAACTATATTTCAGAAAGGATTCAAAATACGTGTGACATTTTATGAATCCAAAGGAAACTATAATTCAGTCTAGGAATCAGAAAGCCAATTATAAACAGGGGAAAAAAAAAAATCAATCATTCCAAATGCTGACTTGGCCATCCTATCATAATCAAGGATCAAATAAGATTGCGCTATTTGTTCAAAGAAGTAATTTTAAAATTCTATATTACTATTGCTGTTACTGACTGGACACATAAATACTTAATTAAATGATTCTGGGAGCATTCATTGGTCAGCTTGCATGTCTGATGTGTGTAGAAAAACAAGTCTCTGCTACTACAGTTCCTTAGCCGCTGAAACAGATAGCTTCATACAAACTGCCTGCTGGGAATTCTGCCTCAAGATCACAAATAATGGCTTTACATTTCTCTGGAAAGTGTGATTTTTTTCCTATACCAAAACTTGCAAGGATTTTTTGTACTGATTTAACATGCTTGAGAGTGCATGTCTAGCAACCATGGGCATCCTTTGCCACTGTTTGGTTTTTTTTCCCATATGCCAATTTGACCTTAGGGATTTTTAAAACTGGAACTGATGCCTTAATTGGCTACCTGCAAACAGAGACTAGACAGGAGTAAGAGAATAAAAGTGAATATTTATTTGAAGGCCTTCAAGGGCACACCCTGGGGAGCACACCCTGGGCCACCAGACCCAAGATGGACCCCAAGATGGACGACAAGTCATGAGTTCTTACCCCAGTTATAGGTTTTGGTCCATTAGCATATCAGCATAAATTCGCCAATTAAAACTTCAGCTACTGATGTAATTCTCTCCGGCTTGCCCCCTTTCTTTAGATGTTGGTTTACACTTTCTGGGCTTAGGACCGTCCAAGTGTCCTTGGAGAGCAGGCCTGGAGAGGGTTGTTACGTCTATCACTGCCCGAGAGAGCAGCTAACAGGTTACAAAGCACTTCAGAGTTACACACGCTAAGTACAACAGGATCTAAGAAATATAAAAGTTAAAATTCAAGGCATCAAAATTTAAGGATGCTTAGGAAAACCGTGAATTCAGGTGCTGGCAGGGTGAATAGAGCAGGTTGTAAGAAAGATGCCTTGTGATCTCGTTATGGAGGTCACGGTCAGATGGTGACTGGACTGATCAGTGAACTTTTTGGTCAACATAATCTCAATTTCTCAGAGCAGAACTGGAGATACCAGAGGAACTGGAAGAAGCAGATAAATGGAATTATTCTCTTAAGGGATTCCCATGCTTCTTCAAAATTTTCCTTAAGGGATACAATGATACATGTAGAAATACAGGGAGAGTGGAGCAGGTCAGAACAAGGTGTTCTTAAATGTAGTTTTCCAACTGTGTCTGTCTGTGACACATCTCTGGATATTCAGTTTTTTGCCAGGGGTTTGAGAAAACAATTCAACATAAGTTGATAGTATTTCCTACCAGAAGAGCCTTGAGAATCAAGATTCAATGGATGACTCAGAAGGATCTGATAGGATGTGTTCATATTGGTGTCTTATATTCCTTTTTCTTGCTTTCAGTTTATTTGGATCTTACTTTTTCTTTAAAAGAAAGTAGATAAATCTATGAGAGTCTGATCTTGCAAAACATTATTGCAGAGAAAGATTGCAAATATTCTAACTGGTGCAGAAATGTACTCAGTTCTAAAGAGATCGCATTTACTTCTGCAAGGAAAGTGGTAAATGAATGGATTCAAAAGTTCATGGAGATAGGTCTTTTCTTTCACCACCTAAGAATATAATGCATTAACAACCTACATGTTGAGCTGAATCAAAATAAATGTTAATCCTTGAAATAACTTTTTATACAATAGATGAACATATGAAAAGTAAGACGTTAAAATGAGCAGCATTAAATATTAACAGGTTTTCAGATCAGAAGACACTCTCTCAAGGGTTTGTAAATGTCTCCCAAACAAGGAAGATGGGAGCTAACTAAACAGAAATTATTTTAAAGGTAGTGAAGTAGGCAGCTACAATAATATTTAAAAATCCCACCAAATTGTTCATGATCATAGTGTTAAAGAGAGCAGTGGATTATAAGTACTTGTTCTCTCTTAAATATGGTACTAAAATGTCCTTTTAGGGCAAATACACTGTCTATCAATTTTGTTACAAGTTAGCTGGATGTTCATAGTAGACATTAGCCTCATCCCCTCCCTGGATTAGTGGGATGAGATCAATCCATCAAAATCAACAGTACTTAGGGCTTTATATCTTATTACTTACTGTAATCTTATGATATAAGCAGAATGCTCTCACTTCTGAAGAAATAAACTGGTACATCTTTGTACTGATTACATATGCACAATTTATATATATTCTATTATTCATGTTTCTGGTTGCATCTAATTCAAACCATCACTTCTGACACAAAAATGTTTCTTCTGCCACCTGCAGAAATGAAAATGTAAAACTACATGCAATCATTTTTTTTTTCAAATTAGATGTTTTCATGTCATCCATAAGGTATTGTTTAGTAAGATAATATA